>JANKKI010000147.1:600000-926797 GCA_025175665.1 Cinchona pubescens | reverse complement strand
AATGAGCTTTGAGATCTATCTCTATAGATCTTGATACCAAGGATATGTTTGTCGCTTCAAATCCTTCAATAGAAACACTTCTGTCCAAGACTGAATTATTCCATAGGAATGTCATTTCAAAGTAGTGATAGGGTCACCAACATACAAAACCGTAACACAACCTGCATTTGCATTAATATTCTTGTAAACACAAGGTTCATTCACTTGATGAATCCAACTCTTACCGCTTCACAAACGAAGATTCCAACTCCGAGAGGCTTGCTAATCCATAAATGGATCTTTTGCTTACACCTTTTCTGACTCTGCTTGTACAAAACCTCGTGTTGTGTCATATACACATCCTCAGTAAGTTTCATTTGCTATCGCTGCATTGTCATCTATATATCTGTATCTAGATACACATAGACAGTCCTTGACTGGTTCAGAGGTTTGAGAATTTAAGCATAATCTGAAAGGTTTCATCATAGTCTATACCATGAGTTTGTTTAAACCTTTTGCAACCAATTTATTGAAGGTATGGGATTGCCATCCATGTCGTTTTCTTGAAAACCCATTTACACCAATACTTTTTTATCCATCCATCCGGGATCAATCAAAGTCCAAACTTGATTGTCAAACATGGATTGCATCTCGATTTCATGGCACTTTGCCATTCTCGTAGTCTGGACTAGTCATAGCATCTTGGTAGCTAGTGGGCTCATGGTGATCCATGAGAACACATCATTTGTATGTGTAATAAGAAATCCATCTCTCTGTATTTTTTAGCTCTACCATCTACTGAGTCCTTGTGTTTCATGTGCTCAACAACACTTGAAAGAGTCATTCCATGTTCCAATTGTGTTGTCTCATCTTGAACCAACAACTAATTGTGATCTTGATGAGATTGTGACAGAGAGAGAGTGTTGTCTTGTGGATCTTGAAATTCTTCAAGATGTACTCTCTCCCACTAGTTCTTTTGAAAGAAACTCTTTTCCAAATATCCATTTCCGGCAACAAACACTTTGTTTTCGGAGGGATTGTAGAAGTAGTATCCTTTAGTTTCTTTAGGATATCCCACAAAACAAACACTCATCAGACTTGGGAGCCAATGATCTGAGACCCACGTTTGACATAAGCCTCACAGCCCCAAATCTTAAGAAAAGACAAACAAGGCTTTTACCAGTCCACATCTCATATGGTGTCTTTTCTGGGGCTTTAGTTGGAACACGATCAATGTGAATGCAGCTGTTTGTAAAGCATAACCCCAAAGGATAATGAGATCTCAGATGACTCATCATGGATCGAACCATATCTAATAGGGTTCGATTCCTTCTTTCGTATACACCATTCCATTGTGGTGTTCCAGTGGATTGTTTCACAATTAACTCTGTCTCTTATACACATCTAGATGTGTATAAGAGACAGGTTGTAACCACCTCGAGTTCCGATCTGATTTAATTGTTCACAAGTTGATTGTATTTCATATCAAAACTTTGAACATTTCAAAAGACTCGCATTTATGTTTCATTAGATAGACATAACCATATCTACCAAATCATCCGAAAGTAATGAAGTACCGTAACCTCCTTCCGCAACAAGATTTAATGGACCACATACATCCGTATGTATTAGGCCCAATAAATCATTGGCTGCTCACCGTGTCCAAGAGACAGATGCAGGACCCTCCATTTACAACTTACAAGAAATACAGATATCATAAGATTTAAGATCAAATTGATTCAAAAGCCCATCTTTATGGAGTTTTGATATGCGCTTCTCATTTATGTGACAAAGGCGACAATGGCCATAAGAAAGTTTGATTTGAATCATCCAATCTAGGTTTCTTTGTATTTATGTTATAAACAATCTCGGATTGGGCTTTTCAATGTTTAGAACGTAAAGACCATTATGCAAATCAGCATTTTCCATAAAACATTCACGGTGAATGGAGAATTTTTATTCTTAATAAAGAAATCAAATCCATCATTGTCTAAACAAGAAACAGAACAATGTTACTTGCTTAAAGCAGTACATAATAACAATTATTCAAAGTTAAAATCACCGAGGTAAAAGGAGTTCACATGTTCCTACGGGCCAGAGCAAAGAACTCTTGTCTCTTATACACATCTAGATGTGTATAAGAGACAGGGTTACTATCATACGCGTTCCAAATAGAGTTTGCAATTTCTTTTCCAATGACCCAGCTCATTGCAAAAGTGACAAACTTCCTTCTTGAGGCTTAGGCTTGTTCGGTTCTTGGGCTTGTTTTGTGTATAGGGCTTTTCTTATAAGCCTTATTTGACCTTCCTTTCGTTTTTATCCCCTTACCTTTATGAACCATTAAAACTTGGCCAGCAATTTTTTGATATTATGCTCAGCTTTAAGCATCGAATGCAAATCGAATGCATTTCTCCATGTTGTTCATGTTGAAGTTCATAACAAATCGGCTATATAGATAAAGTACTAAAGAGGTTTAGTATGCAAGATTCTAAAAGAGGATTCTTGCCAATGTCGCATGGCATTCAAGATCTTGGAACTGACCTTCATCTTCAAGACATGAGGACTAGTGCGCTCCTTCAACCATTTTGCGGAATGTAAAGCTTTGGTCGTATCAAACCTTTTCCGTGTTTGTCGTTGGAACATTTCCTTGAGATGATTGACCATCTCGATGGCAATCTACATACCTTCTCTTATACACATCTTGGATCTATCCTATTAGCTGTCTCTAATGACAGCTCTAGCATGTTATAAGAGACCACAATTATGCAAAGTACAATATTTCGATATTAATATAAAACTCCCACTAAATCAATTACCCTCATAAATGAATAAGAAGGAATCGAACCCTATTAGATATGGTTCGATCCATGATGAGTCATACCTCGCCCTGTGTATAAGAGACAGGTGATTGGTAAAGAGAAACTCTACCTAAATAACATCTAGATGTGTATAAGAGACAGTCTCAGATAATTATCAAGAGAAATGATGTGTATAAGAATCATGGATTACCATGGAGGTTCGAAGAGACCAAGACCTATGGACTAGTCCAAGACCTGTCTCAATACACATTAGAGAAGCACAGAAACACAAGGACTGATGTTAAGATCTTGTTTTATGGGTCTATGCCTGAGAGATAAAACGCACACGTTGATCAAAGTCTTTGGAATTTAAATTTGGTGGCATACATGAATTGAGGGCTTAACATGTTATGTCATACTCTTTAACAGGTCTATATGTGTCATAAGACTACAGTATTCAACTATTTGAATAGTCACCTTAGCCGAGGGTAATATCTTGATGCTTACATGGTATAGGATGTCCCTTATACACATCTAGATGTGTATAAGCTGATTTTATTACATAATATAGTGTATAAGAGACAGGTTATTAACCCAATGCTTATGTGTTAGTGTGTGACCCTTTATCTTATACACGCTGGCACTAAGTATAATTCTAATTCCAACACTTAATGTTTTTAGTACATAAACCTACACATTGGGCAGTATAAAAGGTACAGGTACTTGGATGAGCATTTACTAAAATTTGTCAATTGACACTACAAAAAGTAATTTATGAGTCCTTTAAATTGGATAAGCATTTAAAGTTTATTGAGGAGGTGTTTTGGTTTATGTGTATGAGGGAAAGAAATGAGAATTAAAGTCTAATAATACTCATGAATGTTGTTTAGTTAATAACTATTGGAATCATTTTATGGGAATGAAAGTGTTAGAAAATGCTCACCTTCAATCCCTATTTATGACTTGGATTTTAAATTGATCAACTTATTAATATAATAAAATACATTTCTTGTTCAAACCAAACAACTAAAGAGAATAAAATTCGACTTGGCATTCTAATTCTAATTTTTGAATGCAACTAAACGCCTACAAGTGTATTAATTCCCTTTTCCTAGTGCTTAAATTGGATTTGGACCTCTCGATTTATTTTCTATTTTTTATCCATTTACTTTTATCTATATAATTAAAATTTTAAAAAATAATCTAAAAATACCTTTAGTTTTATGACACTGATTAGATAATTATTATCCAAAATTCAATTCATGTGCAAAAGATTTCCACCATTGATCATGTGTTGCAGTTGGCCACATGAATTTTCAAATTTTGATGAGAAATAAAATTCCTTAGTCAAATGATAAAACTTATTATTTTCTTCAGATTTTTAGCAATATATTTACATAAAAATATGAATCATGAACCATTTTGATTTTTAAAATATTTTTAAGTGTAAATGGAGGGTCTCGATTTATGACTTCTTTTAATATAAGCAAAATTGCTATCTAACCGTACTCACATTTAGTAGTTAATAATTCTTCTTTCATATTTAGGTTTACATGATTTGGTTTGGATTACTAAGTTTACATGATTTCGTTAGAAACTTGTGAATACATGAGAACCTTAGGTTAGTAAAACTCTAGTTCGTAATAGAAAGAGAGAAAATATGAGATATTTGAATGAACTGTTAAGTGATAATTGAATCCTAGATTTTCATCACTTGATTATTTCTTTTATTTAATTTTTTTCTTATTTAATTGTTAACTTTATTCTAAAAAAACTTTTAAAATAAATCATTTTGATAGAGTTAGATAATTTTAGTACTTAGTAAAGTTAAGACAAAGTCTTCATGAAAACAATATCTACTCATCAGTGTACTACATATTGTTTTACGTGTACTTGTGTATATAATTCATGCAACATAATTGGTAAACCACACTTGAAAACTTGTAGATTCTCTGTTTGCGGATTAGTTGTGTGAGATGTGTATAAGAGACAGCCGTGTATAAGAGACAGGGGGTAGTATGGATTTCCCATTTTAGTAAAATAACCAGATTTTAGGGTTTTCTTGATCATAATCACATACCTATTTGCTTTTCTTGGAGCTATTTTATTTGCATTGCTAGCTCAAAAATACCTGGTTGTCAATGGATTCTATATGTAAAGATGTTCTCAAATGGCACCCCCTTTACACTCAAGATATTGAGCCTTCAGTTGTCCCTATATGGATCATTTGGGGAGGAACTCTATCTGGTTACTATCATTCACCAGCACACGCTTTTAGCCTTGAACAAGCAAGGAACCTTACTCAAGATGGACATGGCTATGGAGAATTTCACTCGTCTAACACTCTAAAGTTTGCGTGGAAGCACTTTGGAAGCCCTTCCATCAAGAGTGTGGTTAGGGGGGGAGGACGAATATGGCAAAAAAATCAGCTATGAAGATATCCCATCTTATTGCACAAAATGTAACAAAATCAGCCACCACATGGCGGAGTGTAAAGTTGGAACTCCAAAACCATGTAAGCATCAAGACCCACCCTATATAAGGCCACTATTCATCCATTGAAGAAGCCTACAACTAATAGCAACCTGTTAAATAGTATCACTTATCTGTTAAATGAGTAATTGTTGTAGATCGATGGAAGCTATTATCGTCCAATCCATGCAAGACTCATAACATGAACCTCATGCTAAATCAAAAAAGGCTACAACTTTGGCGGGGAACGTGGTGGTGAAGCCATTCTAGTGGAGGAGCCACTAGCTCCGCAGGCGGTCAATGCAGGTGCAACAACTCTACCAATTCAGTCCATTGAAAGTTAAATCGCATGGATGGTGGGATTGCGAATTCAAACTTGGATGAGATAAATTTGGAGCTAACAACTTCGAACAAGGCGGATTTGACCAGCTCAAAGGAGAGACCTTACATCCAAATCTGCCTATGGATTTGCCAATTTAAAATTCAAACAAGGATGAAAGGCAACAAATGTCCAAATTATCCTTGTATACTTATTGCCAACGTTAAATGAACCTAAGATGTGTATAACCAAACCGCATTCTTCCCCATCAAACGATGTGTATAAGTATTCTAGTGTGGAATATAAAGGGGATAAGTTTCTCCAAAGAATAAAGCTATTGGTGAAAGACCACAAAATAAAAATATTTGCTTTATTAGAGCCTATGGTGGACAAAGAAAGAGTTTTTTTTCTCATAGATTGGGTATTGATAGATCCAAGTCGAACCCTAATGGAAGAATTTGGTTACTTTGGAATAATGAGTTTGTTATTATAGAATTAGTTGTTTCTGAGTAGTTCATGCATGTTTCAATCTTGTCTAATCTTCATCAAGTGGATGTGATTGCCTTTTTATATACACCAAATGCACAAAACAAGAGAAGAAGCTTATGGAGGATTTGGTGTACTCAAAAATGGTTAATGGGTGGTGATTTCAATGTAATTTCCATCTCTGATGAATACAAGGGCTCCTCCTCCTTGGATTTGGATTCTTTAAAGGAATTCAATGACTGTCTACTTGATTGTGGGTTGATGAACATTGCATAGGCTGTTTGGGAATTCATGTGGTGGTAATATATTTGGCAATATAGTGTGGAAGAGACTTGATAGATATGTTTGTAACCATGAATTCCTCTTGTTTTTCAGCGGAGAATGGTCAGAGCATGTTTTGAGCAAGTGTTCCACTATACACATCCTGTCTCTGTATACACATCTAGATGTGTATGGTAAGAGAGTCAGGGTAAAATAGATGTATGGATTAATCACGAATTATGTAGCCCTGTAGAGAACAATTTAAAGTTGGATTGTTCGGGCTATTCCTTTCTATTTTAGCTTCCAAACTCAAAAGATTAAAGGCTGAGCTACAGAATTGAAGTCATACCATCTATGGGAACATTTTCAATAAAGTGAGGAATGTTGAGCAACAAGTCAAACAACTAGAGGATGCTTGCTTACTTCAGTCGAATCAACTAAACCAAATTGCATTGGCACATGCATAAGCTTTTCATACCAAATGCCTTGCGGAGGATGAGGAACCTTTTGGAGGCTAAAAGTCTGAATAAAATGGCTCAAAGAAGGTGATCAAAATTCTCATTTTTTTTTTTCTTATGGCTAAGCGGCATGAGCATCTCAAAGATCAAGGTGAACGGGCTTGGACATTAGACATGCAGATTATTGAATCCGAAGTGTTAGCTACTTCAAGTATGACTTAACCAACCAATATTTAAAAGATAAAAACATTATTTTAACTAAATTAACTTTTGAAGTTAAAATGAACCTTCAATATACAAAAAGAACACAACATTGCAAAATAATTTTTTTCTAAATTAAAAGAGAACTTTAACACAAAATAATAATGACAAACATCAAATGATTACAATTAGGGGGAAATAATATACATTAAACATCTTAACTTTAATCCAATGTAAATGCAAAACTTTCCTACAAATCATCGTATAAACTAACTATTACATTGAAGAACTAAGATATATTCCAGAATGACTAAGGTGATGGGATGATGAAAGAATAGAACAAAACTGGTATGGCTAAGTTATAGTGTCTAAATGTTACTTATAATGCTGAACGGGGACAGTAGGGATGTCTCTTATACACATCTAGATGTGTTTAAGAGACAGGTCTAGATGAATTATACCTACAGGGCTTCTACACAATTCAAAGTTTGGGGGATATTGAATTCTTCACGTCTTAAGAAATGGTTTATTGACGTTGATAAATGGCTTGATGACATCTTAAAATCCAAGTCGTGCAATATGATCAAACGATTTCTTAATTCAATTTTCTTTCTATACTCCAAACCAATTTCCTAAAAATTTGAAATGTTTAAATTGTATTCAACAATCAATTAATTTGGCAATAGATAAACACGTACGGAAAAGTAAAGTTTGTGAAAAACTAGTTAAGAAGACCATTTTATAAAGTCATTGGAAATCTTGTTGAGTTTCAACAGTTAAATTCTATTTTTCACATGAATTGCTACCTATATTTGACATCCAATTTCAACACTCTCAAACAACACAAAATAAAGCCATTTCCAACGAACAAGAAATAAGTCCCCCAAACTTATCATTTTATCAGAGTGATGAGTATAATTCATCCTACCACTCTCCAAAATTAGTACAAGGCATATACTAATATGAATGAAATCAAAACATTGAAAGTATACATAAAGAGTAAAGTCCTACCAAATTGACCCAAGGACTTACTCAAAACTAAATAACCAATATAAACATCAATAAACCAAGGCATGAATAATTAAAACCAAGTAATCATTCCCATAAGCTCAACAAAATCCAATTAAACCATTAAAGAACAAATATAAAATCTACTTGACCTCAGCTATCTATCTTCAACTAATTTATTTTAACAAAAGTGACTAAGTAGCAATATCAAAAAATCATAAAGAAAGCATAATAATAAAGTTCTTAGAAATGCTCAAGAAATAAAGGTGAAAATGTTTATTTCAACATCTCAAAGTTGATAAATGCAAGAAATGGATTTTAGACATTTTAAATCCGTAATTTCAGGGTCTTCCAAGATTGGCATGGATCAAGCTTGATTCAATATGTCCTTTTACCACCAACTCATTGCCCATCTGCTCCACCATGTTGGCTTTCTTCAATGTCTTCCTCACGAACACTTCCAATTTCATCCATTGGCTGGTCTCTTGTATGTGTCCTTGTGTGATGCTTGAGTTGACATCTCAAGTGGTATGTAAAAGTGTTGTCATCGGGGAACTCCATATGCCAAGTAGGTGGTGGCGGTAGATGAATCTATGAGTTCACTAACTAGAAGGTTGGGCATTTTAGGTCTATTAATGCCACATTATGGTGAATTAGGATTTGACTATAAAGTCAACAATTGTACAATTGCTCACTTTATAGTGCGAAGATATTGGAAGGTTAAAAATAAAGCTTGAAGTGGAGTACATCTAGATGTTGTATAAGAGACAGCCGCAAACATTTAAAAGAGGTTAGATCAACAAGAAGCATGTTCAGAGGTTCGTGAGTTTGAAAAGCATCAAAGACATGGAATCACCGGGCATCTGCATCCATACATAAAAATGAACCAATTCTAGTACGTAAAAGCAAGGATGATTTGATACCCTATTATCTAAGAGTTGCGAATCATCTAGATGTGTATAAGAGACAGGTTGTAAGCGTGGTTCAAAATGATAAGGCTTTTCCAGTCTATGCTATTTTAGAAGGCACTATAAGAGACAGGCTTAGATTGATAGCAAAAATTTAGTTTAATTTTGTGAGTTGTAAGCACCTTAAGAGAAAGTCTCAAAAAGCATTACGGGCATCATTCACAACCAAGTTCATATCTCCTCACAAAATCGGTTCTTAATGCCTTCCATGTCCTTCCCACCCCTAATAAACTCTCTATATTTATTGTTAAAAACATCTAGCAAGTTATAAAAGGCATTTATTTTCTCAAAGAAATTGTTAACCACATAACTTAGCCATACCATTTTGTTCCTGTCTCTTATACACATCTAGATGTGTATAAGAGACTAGATGAGTATAAGACTCGGTTGTACCTTTGATTAAAATGCTCCCAATACCTTCCAATCAATTGATCCTCTTGTAGACAATGAAATTTTATTTCAAGTAAAATTATCATTTGTCTATAAATTAATTGGCATATTTATGGTCCAATTAAATAATGCCATATGTCATATATTATATTTTGGAATATTGGTTAATTTAAAACCAATTATATTGCTAATACTGTCAAATATGATCTTTTGATGGTTTTAGGTGTTTTCCATTGTTGTGGAATGCTATTACATATAGAGTATGACACTTTACTGGTCGAATTGGCCAATTTGGATATATGTACATCTAGTATGCATCTGTTTCTTATACACATCTAGATGTGTATAAGAGACAGGATGTTATGTCTATGATCCTTATGTATTAATATCTCTTATGTGTAAAGAGATAAGAATTTGTTTCTTGGTATGCAAGTAAGAGGTTACACATGTACTACAAGTGTAACCTTGCTCCTTCCATGCATGTATAAATAAGGGTCATCTCGTAGAGAAAATATGCAAGCTGTGGAAGCTCTGAGTCTTCAAATTTTCTCTTCAAGTCTTCCATATATCAAGATTTGAAGATTTTCATCAAGCGTTCTTCAGGTCTCCCATATCAAGACGTGAAGTACTTCAACTTATTCGAGAATAAGTTTGAAGCCTCTGGATCGCATCAAGTAAAGAATCGAAGGAATTTTCTCCCCATATTGAGAATGTCCCAAAAATGGGACAGAATAACCGCGCTAATGGCACAGGTCCAAAGCGCAAGGCACAAACAACAGAGCAACAAACTTAACCGCAATTTAATAGAACCATCAAACGATTTCTTAACTATAAAACCGAATAAGTTCATTTTTACACAAAAATACGAATTACAAAATTCCTTCTTAGTACAAAAGATGCTACAACAAAAACAAAGTTCATCAATACAAAACCTATCTAATATACTACCCCTCTCCAAACAAAAGAGAAGCTTGGAGAAGATTATCCGCAGAGTCCTACCAGAATGTGGAACTGAGAAAATCTAAAATGTAACGCGTAGAGTCAAAACGAGCACCTAATCGAAAAATTGTAAATCACGTGGTGAGCTCATTGTGCAGTGCACACATCTAGATGTGTATAAGAGCCAGGCGTATATATAAAATTTCTTTTGAACCATCTGCTTGGATCACAGATTCATCATACCTTCAACATGAAGCAGTTTCTCGGCATGTCTCATGCCATTTAAACGTCATAGAAACTTCTTTCGCCTTGGAGCCTAAAATGTCTCATGCCATTTAAACGCAGCATGTCCAAAACATAGTCAAAAAGATCCAATCATTTCAAAACATAGTATGCTAAAGCATGAGCCAAGGAGGTCCATATGACTTGTTTAGAGTGTTAAAGCATAGTTTGTCTGTGAAATCAGTATTTTAAAATCCTTTTCTTTAATTCATAGATCTAGTATGTTTGTCTCTTATACACATCTATGACTACAGTACACAGTCAGATCTATGTAATCTACCACACCTACTAGTCTGACTAGTAACACAAGTTATCCCATCACTAGACCCCCACTTGATCAATTAGTTCAAAACATTCACAGATCACCATGACCTCTCGGTCAGACTAGTAGGTTCTCCACAAATCAAACATTTCCAAACACATCCAAAATTATATACCTAGGTCACCTATGAGCCAAAACAGTCATAAAATGCTTTCATACCAAAAGAGTTTGCAAACATATCATTTGATTAACATAAAATAGCTTGGTCCCGATTTCATATGTAATAGTTCCAAAACTTGATAAAAGTGCAGTTCCAAACATCATACACATTCTAAAATCCATCCAAACATATTTCGAAAGTCGTTAAACAAAATACAAGTGGAAGAGGTCTATGTTACCCACCTATCAAAGCAAAACTGCACAATGATCAGAACGCGATCGCGTGGTGGTGGCGTGGTACCTAAAAGATATAAGAGGACTCTTAGAAGAGATGTAGAAGTTAAAGTCCTGTCTCTTATACACATCTAGATGTGTATAAGAGACAGGTTTAGATCTCCTCCCTAGGCTATAATTAGGCTATCCTCCCCGCCAATAAAATCCAATTCCAAGGTATTCAAGGGACCTTGGTTACAACCCAACTCAAAACAACATATTCAACCAACCAACAAAATCCATTTCCAAGGTATTCAAGGGACCTTGGTTACAACCCAACTCAAAACAACATATTCAACCAACCAACAAAATCTATAAACGGAAAGATTCACCGGAGTAATAGCCGGGACTATATCAATAGCATTCCACAACAATGGAAAACACCTAAAACCATCAAAAGATCATTAAAGACCCTTTAAACATAATTATGTCCAATTATCCAAATTATCCTAGTTGCGCCAAACTTCCGCTTACTTACAAAATGAAGGGAAATCAATTCCACTTGGTTTCAAGTCTCAATTCCTATCCAAACTAACCTTAAAACACTCTTAAAACATCATTATGTGCATAGACATAAGCATTCATAGCATAACATTCTAGGGCACATATGGAAGACAAAACCCTAACTCATAATCTTAAAATTTGTAATCTAACCATGGAAAGTTGTTAAAAATCAACCCCAATCACTTCCCAACCTCCAAAACACTAAAAACAACCCATAACATACATAAATCAACACATATAAGGCTGCAAAGAGGGTTTTCTCAGCCATAAAGAATCCTACAAAACTTGAAATTAAAGCTTGGATCATAAAGCCCATAAGCCATAAATGCTAAAATACATAAAATCTTACCTTCCAAGTGATTCCTACTTGAAATCCAAGAAAATTTTTTTGGGGAAAAATAGAGGAAGAAGTTCGGCCAGCAGCTTGGTAACTTATGAAGAAAATGGAGAAGAAATAACAAGAAGAAGACTTGAAAAGAATTCCAAAGTTGACTCAAATAGTACCCATTGACCAAATAGTCTCCAAGTTGACTATTTAACCCAAAAACTATTTTTTTTTTTTGCTACTAAATTAACATTATAAATCAGCCATCTAACAACACTCACACACCACAATGCACTAATTACACTTAGTCCAACTTTTGAAAAGTTTACCGCCGGTATCAAATCGCGTAAATCGAAAAATTTGCCGAATTGAAAAATCTGTAAGTTGAAGTACTTTATGACTAAAAATAATATGAAAAACATTTTAAACCAGTTAAAAATCAAAGAACAAGGCTATTAAAATACTGGGTTTCACAGAGAATATCCTAGAGATTGTAATCTTCTTTTCATATATTCATATTTTTATCAATATATTTCTTGTTTGTAGAGATTGTTACTCAAAATATTTTGTTGCGCACAATTTTGGCATGCTCGGTGGGACAATCTCTACCTTCAGCATCTCTTTGCTTCATATATATTCAACTGCAAATCTACATCAATGGCTCCAAAGAACGACAAATCCATGCCTGCTCGTTCTAATGTTGCTGACTCAAAAACTACTATGGGATCTGCAAATGATTCGCGAATCCACGAATTGTTGGTCCAACCACAAGAAGTATGACGAGCCAGGCAGGTGGCAAAAAATTCTTTGGAGCATTGCATGTAGATTTGTGTTTGGCTCGACACCACCCAAAATCACTGGAAGGTATGTTGGGGCTCAAAGATGTTGGAGCTTCTCTTATAAACATCTAGATGTGTATAGCAGGTTCTAATTCCAAAGCTTCAGAACATGATGATGACGTATCTTCTCGAACAGTTATAATGATGAAGATGTGTACAAGATCAAGATGCCGTCATCACTCAACTCACAACAAGAAAGACAAGATCAGCGGAAGGAAGTCAAATTAATTCAAAGGCACTGGCGGACATCAAGAAGTGAAACTTCACAACTTGGAAAGGCGAAAGAAGTTTCTATGACTTCTGATGGAATGATTCATGCACATCTCAATTGAAGGATTCGTTGAAGGTATGATCAAGGTGAGATATGAAGATGGTTCAAAATCAAACCCTATATCTTTTATAGCCTTATTCCAATAGTTAATTGGAAGAGCGACACAAATTTATTTGATTGGTCGAACCACCTCATCTTGACACGTGGAATAATATAATTGGTTTTAAATTAACCAATATTCCAAAATATATATGACCCTTGACATTATTTATCTTTTGGGTAAAAGTCCATGCCATGTGTCTCTTCTCCATTTATCTCTGCAGGAAGCTTACCCAAAGTTCCTTCTTCCTGAGGCGCCGTAACCAGGCTTTCACGAGCTCTTAACTTGTCATGCATGTGTACCAAATCGCTCGATCTGTTTCTATGACTGAACTTTCCAATGCCCGTCAGTGGAAAGACGAACCAATTGTTGATTATATTGATCGATGGAGGACTTTAATGCCTTAATTGTAGAGACCGACTCTCCGAGACGTCCGCCATCGAAATGTGCATTCATTCACATGAAGTGGGGACTTCGTTACATCCTACAAGGCATCCAACCTCCGACATTTGAGAAATTGGCGACAAAAGCTCTATAGTCTTGAAATTGGCCAAGGAAATCAATTGTCAGTTGTGGCGTCGACCATCAATTCAGTAATAGGGAGAGGAAAGTCATCTTTCGGACAAGCTTCATTGAGATCTCGAAAATCAACGCAAACACGAATCTTATACACCTGTTAAGATCACGACAAAAGTCAATCAAAAGGTGTCCGAGAAGATAGAGCCTGCTCAAGGTAGGCCACAAAGAAAATCAACACTCAGGGAGATGCAAGAAAAAGAATATCCTTTCCTCGACTCTGATCTTCGAGGCATGTTTGATGATCTACTCAAAGTCGAACTCATTGAACTCCCCGAGATGAAACGGCCAGAGGAAGCTAGGCGAGTTAATGATCCAAACTATTGTTGCTACCATCGCTTGGTTGGTCATCCCCTCACAAGGTGTTTTGTTTTATACGGATCCTGTCTCTTATACACATCTAGATGTGTATAAGAGACAGTACTTTGGTCAAAAATGACCTATTCACGACCACTATAATTAAATGACTCCCAAAATTTGTTGAAGAATGGTAAAGAATCTCGTCTTTCATCGAAGATAAGAACAATACAGCCTACGATAAAATTTGGAGATTTCAATCCCGTTCCATTATATGACAACCTCTTTCCACAAGGTGAAGTACCTTTTGAAAAGCTTTTGAAAAATTATTGAAGGATGATGATGCCAAAATGATCACTTCTTCACGAAATGGATGTGAAGCTTGTCATCTGTCTCTTATACACATCTTAAATTTTAAATCTTGAGACATGGTCAATTCATTTCTTCGAATGGTAAAAATACGGGTTGCAAAAAGAAAGTCCAGAAGAATAACAATTTCGTCATCAATCCCTCCAAGTGGTGTGATGTTTCAAAATATCCATCGACCTATTACTTTGAAAGAATTCATGCCAAGAGGATACTTGAAAGATGACGACGTTCTTGCATCTTGCCATGTTGTGAACATCGATAAAGTTGATGAAGAATTTGAGAAGAAACTCACTGTGACTGATAAAGTCCATGAGGAATGTGCCATAATGATTATTTTATGTACGATAAACCCAAGAAACTTTTCAGAGGTAACTCCAAAAGCGCACTTTAAAGGATTCATTTTGAGTTGGTATCTTCGAAGTCTTTCGAACACCATTTTTGGTCTTATAACACTTGATTTATTAATTGGCGATTTATCCTCAAGTGCACTATTTCATGTTATCGATGCAAAAACATCTTATAATATGCTTCTTGGGAGACCATCGATTCATGAGAATGATGTTATACCGTCAACTCTTCATCAATGTTTCAAGTATTGCCATATCGGCTTCTTAAAGAAAGTAGTTGCTGATGAAAACCTTTCACCAAGCCGAGTTACTTTGTTGATGCTAAATTCTACGCAGGGTAACACAAAGAAAGATTAACGAAGGAAGATGCTCAAAAATCTAAGACACATGTCTTACGCTATGTTCCAAAGTCAAAGAGAAAAGAAGGTCAATCTCCTTTTGTTGGAAGCAATGAATTAAAGGAGTTCACTGTACCACTCACCAAAATTGAGGTGGTCAAGCATAGCGAAACTCTTCTTAAAGCTTTGTTCGGCCAAAGGTGGAGTCCGAAATAGAGCACAATTCATTACCTAAAACACGAACCGACGAGCGAGCATTTGGTCCAAATGCATACAAGTTGCTCGTGAAAGCTGGTTACGATCCTAAGGAAGAAGGAACTTTGGGTAAGCTTCTTGCAGAGATAAATGGAGATCAGACACATGGCATGACTTCTACCCAAAAGATGTTGAAAGTACAAGAGATATGCTTGTGAACAACATGTCACCATAGACATGTCATGGACAGACACCATCAAACGATCGTTAGCAATAAAAGGGCTAATACGCATCATATTACTATCAAAGAAGAAACTGCATTAAAAGGTTCAAGGCGATCAGTCTTTGATAGATTGAGAAAGGTTACACCACGTGTTTCGGTGTTTGATAGGCTTGGCCCACGAGGAAGAGTTTTGATGAAGCAACCTACTCATGAAAGGTTGAGTTTTCCAAAGGCACAAGAGTATATTTTTAATACGAAAGGAAACAATACTTCCTGCAATGATGGAAATTTAAGAAGACAAGTTACTAACCTTTTCATACATTACGGCGATTTGTTAAATGTATCTAGAAAGGAAACCATCATTGATATATGCACCAAGGAGGAAGACAAGGAAAGCATTGCCTCTTGCAACCATATCACTGTTCGAAACGAAGAGCCTTTAGAAGAAGAAGATGCCGGAGATGCTCCTCCTGAATTGGAAGAAGGCATGAAGGCAACCGTTGATGAGTTGAAGGAAATCAACCTTGGCACAAATGATGATCCTCGCCCAATCTACATAGGTACTTGGCTGACTCCTGAAGAGGAACAAGCATATGTGGAACTATTGCTCGAATTTAAGGATGTTTTTGCTTGGAATTACAAAGAGATGCCTGGCTTAGATCCGAAAATTGCTGTTCATCACTTGGCCATTAAGCGAGGTGCAAGCCCATTAAACAAGCCCAAAGACGTTTTTGGCCTGATTTGATCCCATTAATTGAGATGGAGGTGAACAAGCTCATAGAAGCTGGTTTCATCACATCTAAAATACTCTATATTACTTCTCGGATGTCCCGTGAAGAAAAAGAGAATGGACAGATTCGTGTTTGCGTTGATTTTCGAGATCTCAATGAAGCTTGTCCGAAAGATGACTTTCCTCTCCCTATTACTGAATTAATGGTCGACGCCACAACTGGTTATGAAACCTTATCCTTTATGGATGGATCCTGGATACAACCAAATCCGAATGGCACCGAGGGATGAAGAACTTACTGCTTGGGATCAAACAGGCCAAAAACGTCTATTGCTACAAGGTCATGCCTTTTGGCTTAAAGAATGCGGGAGCCACATATCAAAGGGCCATGCAAAAGATCTTCGATGACATGCTTCACAAGAATATAGAGTGCTATGTTGACGATCTCGTTGTCAAGTCGAAGAAACAAATTGACCATGTCCAAGATCTTAAAATGGTATAAGAGAAGACTTCGAAGATACCAACAGTCAAGATGAATCCTTTAAAGCCATCTCTTGGAGTTTACCTCTGGGCCATCCCATTGGAGTTTATCGTACATAGCCGAGGAATTAAAATTGATCAATCCCAAAATCGATGCTATCTCAAGGATGCCCGAACCGCGCAACATTCATGAGTTGAAAAGTTTGCAAGGAAGATTGGCTTATCTTTGAAGATTTATCTCCAATTTGGCTGGGAGATGTCAACCATTTAGCCATTTGGTGAAGAAGGGTGTACCATTTGAGTGGGATGAAGCATGTTTAATGCTTTCAAAAGCACCTGTCTCTTATCTCACATCTATTTATTAGCTGCAAGCCTATTCCTGGTAAGCCTTTAATTCTGTATATTGCTGCACAGGAACGGTCTGTAGGAGCATTACTTGCCCAAGAAAATGGTGAGGGTAAAGACAATGCACTATATTATTTAAGCCGGATGATGACACCAAATGAGTTAAATTATATGCCGATTGAGAAGTTGTCTTTGGCACTCATATTTGCCATTCAAAAGTTAAAGCATTACTTTCAAGCTCATACTATCCGTTTGATATCCAAGGCAAATCCGATCAAGTATGTCAACACTAAGCAATTATACACATTTAGGTGTGTATTCGAGATTTACAGTGTCCAAATTTCTTCCTTCCTGCGAAGGCTGTCAAAGGACAAGTGTTGGCTGACTTCTTGGCCGATCATCCCATACCAGCTGAGTGGGAATTGATTGATAAACTTCCAGATGAAGATGTTTTCGTGGTCGAAGTTCTTCCGCCTTGGACAATGTATTTTGATGGTGCCTCACATCAAGGGGACGCTGGAGCTGGAGTAATATTCATCACTCCCGAAGGAGATATGTTGCCATATTCATTCACTTTAACACATCAATGTTCAAATAATGTCGCTGAGTATCAAGCACTTATCCTTGGTCTAGAAATGGCGGTTGATATGAAGCAACTACAACTTAGAGTTTTGGACATTCAAGATGTAGTCAATCAGCTCCTTTGCAAATATGAAGTTAAGGAAACCTGTCTCTGGAAATATTATAATTATGCAGGCAACTAATGGGGTGGCTTTGAAGATGTTCTATAGAGACTTGTAGACACTTCCAAGGAGAGACAATCGACAAGCTGAAGATAGAAGCAAAATTAGCTTCGATACTCATCTATTCTAATCAACAGATCGCAAGTCCCCATATGTCAAAGTTGGGTTGTGCCTCCTCATTTTGAAGAAGGAGACGATGTGAAAGAGGAAAATACTTACGTGGTTTCCATTTATGAAGTGGAGAAGGAAGATTGGCGACAACCAATAATTGATTATCTCACTTACGAAAAGTTACCTGACGACGCAAAAAGAAGAACGAGAAATTGTCGTCGTGCACCTCGCTTCATCTACTATAAGGACATTCTTTACCGGTGATCGTTTGATGGAGTTTTCCTGCGATGTCTCGGTGAGTATGAAGATATGCAAGCAATGGAAGAGGCTCACTCAGGAATATGTGGTGCTCATCAATCCGGTCCTAAGCTACACTTCCGTATTAAAAGGATGGGGTACTACTGGCCGACCATGGTGAAGGATTGCATAGACTATGTAAGAAGATGTCAAGCTTGGAGTCAGTTTCATGCCAATTTCATTCATCAACCACCAGAACCGTTACATCCTACTGTTTCTTCTTGGCCATTTGATGCTTGGGGATTAGACATAGTAGGACCACTGCCAAAGTCTTCTGGTGGACATATCTTTATCCTAGCTGCAACTGATTATTTTTCGAAGTGGGCTGAAGCAATTGCACTAAGAGAGGTAAAGAAAGAAAATGTTGTCGATTTTATTCGCGTGAACATTATCTATCGATACGGGGTTCCACGATACATCATCACTGATAATGGAAAACCTTTCTGCAATGCTGCAATGAACAAGCTTTGCGAGAAGTTCGGCTTTAAGCAACATAATTCTTCTATGCTGCGAATGGACTTGCTGAGGCTTTTAACAAAACTCTTTGCAATTTGCTCAAAAAAGTTATTGACAAGCCAAAATGTGTAGCATCAGGAGGATTGATGAGGCATCTTTGGGCATATAGGACAACTTTTCGAACTCCTACTCAAGCGACTCCATACACATATTGCCAAAGGAATCGGCAGCTTCTTCCACTTGAAAAAATAATCAGTTGCAGCTGGATAAAGACTGTCTCTTATACACATCTAGATGTGTATAAGGTTGATCTCCTTCAACTCATCAACCTGTCTCTTATACACATCTAAGCACTTGATGAGAAAAGGTTGGAAGCTCAAGAACGACTTGAGTGTTACCAAGCTCGCCTTTCTAAAGCATTCAATAAGCGAGTTCGACGCTCTTTTCAAATTGGCGATATCGTCCTTTCTGTTCAAGACCAATCATCCTTGTGTATAAGAGACCTGTCTCTTATACACATCTAGATGTGTATAAGAGACAGTTCAAGAAGTCTGAACAAATTGCTCAAATAAATTGATCGGCTAAGATGGATTCTTATACACATAGAAACTTTAAGAGGTAAATAATTGGACGACTACTTTATTCTATCATGCTGCTGCTGTCGCTACCGCTGCTAGTCTAAGGTGGTAAACAAATAGATACTCCTGACCCGCAAGAGATTAAACTGTGAACGGCAAATCCCCCCCATATTTTCCACAAATAAAGGAACTACGTGTGACTTGATTCCCTTTTGGGATACGTAGGCAGCTTAGAGGGCAACTTCTAAGTTCAGTTACACCCCTTTAAAACCAACTCATTTTCCTTAAAGAAAAATGTGATATTTCAAATTAAATTCATAGATGTTAGTTACTTTACTTATTTTGCCAAAAAAAAAAAAAAAAAAAAAAATCGCAAGATAAGAAAAAGTAATTAATGTCTTTATTATTGAAAGAAAAGTGTCCAAACAAATGAAATTAAGGGATTTGATATGATTCAAATATCAAACTTGATATCCACTACAGCTATCTTGCTTGCTTCAAGGATGTTGCTCATCTTCTCAAGCTCCCTAGCGTCTTCATTTGTCAGGAAGGTAGTGCTCAATATGAGATTCCTCGGCTATGTACGATCTGTCTCTTATACACATCTAGATGTGTATAAGAGACAGGAATCTCCTACAGACCGTTCCTGTGCAGCAATATAAAGAATTAAAGGCTTACCAGGAATAGGTGCAGCTAATACGGGTGGTTTCGTGAGATATGTTTTTATGCTTTTGACAGCATTACTACATGCTTCTTCCCACTTTCCTGGTACTTCATATTTGCCAAGGAGCTGATTGACTACTAACTTGGAATCTCCAAAAGACTCTAAGCTTGTCTGATGCTAAAGCTCTTGAAGATGTTCATACTTCTTGGCTTTTGTGAGCAAGTCTGCTAAAGAGTCTATTAGAGGAAGGGCAATTGAAGAATCTATCCTTGTTATTTCTTCAACTACCTCATTGATACATTCCTCCAAAGAAGTGATTTGAGACAGGTCAGAAATGTGTAAGAAGAGACAGGTCTGCCCGTAGAAGGAGTTGGTGACCATTTATTCAGTAATCAAGACATTATAATCAATGAGACGAATATGGATTCACGCATACTTGGATTGCCAGTAACATTCTCATGCAATTTTTGATCCATATTCGTCTCATTGATTATAATGTCTTGATTACTGAATAAATGGTCACCAACTCCTTCTACGGGCACCTCAATGGTAGTGAACTAAAAAAAAAAAAAAAAAGAAAAGAGAAAAGGAGAGTCAGACCAATGTCAAGACACATCAAAAAAAAAAACAAAGGAAGAAAATATATGACGTATATTTACGTATTCTGCCAATTCTTTCGGTGACATCTTTGAGGCAGGTGTTGTTTCGGAAAATAATGAGTTAATAGAAATGTTCTCCAAACTAGAAGGTTTTGACTTTTTTTTCAGTCGATTCCAGTGACGATCTTTATTACAGCTTTCTCCAGAATGTTCACCTCGACTTGAACATATTCTGCGATATCATCCAATATCTTGATCGTATTATGTGTATAAAGACAAGAAGTTGAGTTTGGGAGGACCTCATGATTCTTTGGAGATATGATATTGATATTTATCTCCACATCCTCGATGCCTTTCAATCCGGGTGTTTCGATAACCTTTGGAGCCTCAACATTTGTGGATTTGACCGAAGTTGATCGTCCTATCTCCGTTACTTGCTTTCCTCTCAAGCCAGTTGATGCAAGATTTTGGCCTTTTTGCCTCATTGAACAAGGCTTGTCTACTACTATGAGTTCTTGGGAAGCCTTGTCTATCCTTGTCTTTGCAGTCTTCTTAGGATTCAGAGGCTTCCTTTCTCTTAATTGTATTATAGTCATTTCTCCATACTTTAAACACTTTGGAGAGGCATCGTGCTTGGATCTCTTTGATGGGGATGTTCTCGCTCCCGTATCTTGAGCTTCATCTTCATTTGCTCTCTTGACGCTAAGTTTGATGATTGTGCTTGGAATGCTCTCAATCGATAGCATCGACCACCAAGTGTCATATTCTTTTGTAACTAATGGATGTCTTCTTTGCGGAGGTATGGTCAGGATAGAATGAGTTGATGTACGAATTGAACATTCCCACAACTGAACAGTTTTTCCCAAGCCTGTCTCTTATGACACATCTCCTTCAACTTGTTTGGGATATTTTGGCAAAAACCAAATTGCTCTGCTGTTTCTGCACGGATCATACAACTCGATGATAAAAATGTTGTCCCGTCGAAAGGTCAAAAAACATGATCGTTGACTGATGAAATATTCCATGGATTGCGGTGATAAATTTCCATCATCTATGAGGACTTTTTCCTCTTCTTGGGTCATGCGTAGTCTAGGAAAACTTATGGGTTCACATTTTTAATGATATCTTCTGCGTCCGTAGTGTTGAAGAATTGTGCCATCTTTTCCCCACTAAATAAGAGCCATTCGGGCAAGACAGCTTGTTCGATCATTTATGTGATAAGTATCACATAATTGACCGATCCATGTGGATCACATACGTCCAAGTTGAAGACAAGGTGGCAAGTATGTAATGGCTGTCCCTACTACACAAGAGAAATTTGCAAATCCAACATGCTAGAAAGGCTCCCACATACACTTCACCCCTTAGAGAGTCTTCGATGTTCAACGTATCAAATGGAATGTGTTCGTTATTGATTTTTAGTAAATAAGAATTGTCCACACTTCCACATGGGTTGAAAGTCTTCTTGGGCTTTGTATTGGTGCTTCGTCTTTGACCCCTTGGAGGCGGAGTTCGATATCTGGATTGTCCTATAACATCTAATTGGACCCAGCGACACAATATTCATTTGATTGGTCGATTTTTGGTAAGCTGTAGTATGGAGCAACAAGTGTCTACAACTTGTTGGCCAAGTGAAGGTTTTTCATCCCCATTAATGTTGAGAAGTTCTTTGGCTGTTGGCACAACCTCATCGTAAAATGAGCCACAGATAGGAAGACCTCCAAGGTTATAAAGATCCCAAAGGGAAATTGATAGCTTGCTGTCAGCCAAGAAGTATGACTCTTCAAGAGCTTTAGCAGGTCACGTAAGATGTCTCTTACAACGATCATATGAGTAGCGTGACTCGTCCACAGCATCATAGACATGAGCCCTCAAGAGTGTCTCCTTATGTCGCACGAGCACGTCTTCCGACCATTCCAGTAGTTGGAAGTATGTCTTGCTTCACCAAAGTATGAGGAAGGCCCATTCCACGTGGTTTTACCAAGATTAGAACTCAAAATGGAAGTGAGAACTTGGCAACACTCGGCTCAATTGATATCTCCTCAAGCAATTTAGTACGTGCACTTCTTCACTCCTTGTTGCAGTAGAAAATGACGATGCAGCGATTGTTTCTTTGTTTGGCTTAATGTCAGAGAGAGATGTGTGGTAACGGTGTATCATAGTCCTTGATTTGCATGGTTGATGTGGCTGCATCACAAATAAAATTCGAATATTAAGCATAAAGTCCTTACGGTTGAAATAATTTATGAATTTTACTCTGGGACATTTAAATAAAATATTACATAGATCAACTGCAACAGTAAAATAGCGGCAAGAATAAACGGCAGCAGCAAGAAGAATACGGCAAAGGCAGCGGCAAGAAGGCGACAACAAAGCAGAAGCAATACGGCGGCAAAGCGGTAGCAACAAAACGGCAGAAGAAGAAAAAGCGGCAGCAGCGAAACGACAAAGAAGAATACAAGAAGCGGCAACGGCAGCGAAAAGACAAGAAGCAATGGGCGGCAAGCGGCGAAAAGCAAGAAGAAGAAGCGGCAAGTGACAAAGCAGCAGCAAACGGCAAAGAAGCAGCGGCGGCATACGGCGGCGGCGGCGGCGGCGGCGGCGGCAAAGAATGGCGGCAGCTACGGTAGCAGCGGCAAGCGGCAAGAAAACACAAGCGGCAGCAGCGGCGGCGGCAAGCGGCAGCGGCGGCAACAAAGAAGAGAAAACAACAGCAGCGGCGGCGGCAAGAAGCGGCGGTGGCAGTGAGCGGCGAAGAGCAAAACAATTGCTGCAGCGACAAAAACAGATTTCAAAAGCAAATTTTTTGTACCAACAGCATTAAAATTTGACGGTAATAACAACAAAGGCAACTCACCGTAGCAAGCGATGGCTGGCCAGAATGCACAAAGCTTTCTCCAATTTTTCAAAATAAACTGATGGGGATTGGAGGTATAAGAGACAGTTATTTATAGAACTCAGAGTTGTCCCAAATCGTATACAATTCGGATGAAAGAATTTCTTGATTGGACTTCATATGGTAATGTCGATTAGAATTGTTATTGATTTCGGAATCCATACGGCATGGGGATTTTATCCGTTTGTGCACAAATCTTTGGAAGTTTAGTTTGACAAGGAGATTGTCTCAAGTTTAGTTCAAAAGGGTATTGCTTTCAAAGACTTGTTTAATTTCAATCCTAATTGGGAACTGGATTGTTAAACCTCCATTGTCACGCCCCAAAAACGGGACTGTCTCACTCCGCCTCTAATGGCACACGGTCCAAAGCGCAAGGCACAAACGAACAGAGCAACAAACTTAACCGCAATGTAATAGAACCATCAAACCATTTCTTAACTATAAAACCGAATATTTCATTTTACACAAAAATACGAATTACAAAATTCCTTCTTAGTACAAAAGATGCTACAACAAAAACAAAGTTCATCAATACAAAACCTATCTAATACACTACCCCTCTCCAAACAAAAGAGAAGCTTGGAAGATTATCCGCAGAGTCCTACCAGTAATGTGGAATCTGGAGAAAATCTAAAAGCACATGCTGCTAACGCTGTGGAGAGTCAAAAACGAGCACCTAATCTGAAAAATTATAAATCACGTGGGGTGAGCATAACTAGCTCAGCCAAGAAATTTGGAAACTGTTCTTATATACCTAGGTCACCTATGAGCCAAAACAGTTATAAAATGCTTTCATATCAAAAGAGTTTGCAAACATATCAATTGATTAACATAAAATAGCTTGGTCCCGATTTCATATGTAATAGTTCCAAAACTTGGTAAAAGTGCAGTTCCAAACATCATACATCAAACAAGAGACCATGCCAGATCTGTTGAGGAAAGTCGTTAAACAAAATACAAGTGGAAGAGGGTCTATGTTACCCACCTATCAAAGCAAAAACTTCCACAATGATCACAGAACGCGATCGCCGGTGGTAGGTGGCGTGGTACCTAAAACAGATATAAGAGGACTCTTAGAAGAGATGTAGAAGTTAAAGAATGACTAGGGAAGCGAAAACGACGCGAAACGATAGAAAACGACACCAACAACTCTTTGGTCAAAAATTGTGACCTTGTAACCTAGGTCCCTTGAATATCTTGGAAATGGATCTAGATGGATATAAGAGACAGTAGCATTTGTATCTTTTTCAGTATTACAGCTAGATTAGGAGATAATAAGCTCGTTTTCCGAAAAACCGAAAACTTCGCCTCCCTAGGCTATAATTAGGCTATCCTCCCTGCCAATAAAATCCAATTCCAAGGTATTCAAGGGACCTTGGTTACAACCCAACTCAAAACAACATATTCAACCAACCAACAAAATCCATTTCCAAGATATTCAAGGGACCTTGGTTACAACCCAACTCAAAACAACATATTCAACCAACCAACAAAATCTATAAACGGAAAGATTCACCGGAGCAATAGCCGGGACTATATCAATAGCATTCCACAACAATCCATACCCCATAACCACTACAATTAACTCTATTACAACATTAGAGCAACAACCTATGGGTGGAATTCCTCTTTACTACCAAACTGAAATTTTTACCGATTAGCCACACGCATGATTCAAACATGCTTCCTTTTTCATCCAACCCACTACCAAGGAAACACTTAAAATCATCAAAAGATCATTAAAGATCCTTCAAACATAACCAATTATCCAAATTATCCTAGTTGCGCCAAACTTCCGCTTACTTACAAAATGAAGGGAAATCAATTCCACTTGGTTTCAAGTCTCAATTCCTATCCAAACTAACCTTAAAACACTCTTAAAACATCATTATGTGCATAGACATAAGCATTCATAGCATAACACTCTAGGCCACATATGGAAGACAAAACCCTAACTCATAATCTTAAAATTTGTAATCTAACCATGGAAAGTTGTTAAAAATCAACCCCAATCACTTCCCAACCTCCAAAACACTAAAAACAACCCATAACATACATAAATCATAACTTACAAGGCTGCAAAGAGGGTTTATTTTCAGCCATAAAGAATCCTACAAAACTTGAAATTATAGCTTAGATCATAAAGCCCATAAGCCATAAATTCTAAAATACATATGATCTTACCTGTCAAGTGGTACATATCTGACAGAAATGATAAATGGGGGAAAATGGAGGAAGAGGAGTCGGCTGCTGCTAGGAAGAAATGAAGAAGAAACAACAAGAAGAAGACTTAAAAGGATTCCAAGGTTGACCCAAATAGTTCCCCAATTGACCAAATAGTCTCCAAGTTGACTAATTAACCCAAAAACTAATTTTTGCTACTAAATTATCATTTGTTTCTGAATAATTCAGCCATCATACAACACTCACACACCACAATGCACTAATTACACTTAATCCAACTTTTGACCCGTTTACCCGCCGGTACCGAAATTGCGTAAATCGAAAAATTTGCCGAATTGAAAAACGAATAAGTTGAAGTACTTTATGACTAAAAATAATATGAAAAACATTTTAAACCAGTTAAAATCAAAGAACAAGGCTATTAAAATACTGGGTTTCACACAAATTACCTCGAAGTTGGTAATAAATGGGCTTCGGAATTCGTAAAAAAAAAATAAAATAAAATAAAAATAAAACCATAAAAAATCAGTTGAGACTCCAGTATGTTTTGGGTGCGGATTAGTTCGTTTTCCAAATTTATGTAGTTAAGGATTCCTGGGGATTGTCTACATCGGCTTAGATGTTTCTTATGAAATGGTGATCATGTTTTGTTGCAATTAATTAATCCTATAGATGATTGTATTTAAATGGCATAATTGGCATATTTATGGTCCAATTAAATAATGCCATATGTCATATATTATATTTTGGAATATTGGTTAATTTAAAACCAATTATATTGCTCCACATGTCAAGATGAGGTGATTCGACCAATCAAATGAATTTGTGTCGCTCTTCCAATTAAATTGTGCCATGTCACATGTCTACAAGACTTGGCCAATAAGGATATATGTACTCTAGTATTCATCTCTTTATTAATAAATTAAAATAAGGAGATAATATCAAAGTAGTACAGTCCTTATGTATTAATATCTCTTATGTGTGTAAAGAGATAAGAATTTGTTTCTTGGTATGCAAGTAAGAGGTTACACATGTACTACAAGTCTTCTACCTTGCTCCCTTCCATGCATGTATAAATAAGGGTCATCCCATCTCAAGATTTGAAGATTTTCATCAAGCGTTCTTGGTCTCCCATATCAAGATGTGAAGAATTCAATATTTGTTCGAGAATAAGCTGTGAAGCCCTCGGATTGCATCTGAAGTAAAGAATCGAAGGAATTTTCTCCCCATATTGAGAATATCCTATGAGATTGTAATCTTTTATTTCATATATTCATATTTTTATCGATATATGTTCTTGTTTGTTCAATTTTTACAGACTCGAAATATTTTGTTGCGCACACCTCTATTTCCAACCTACGGTACTCATATGTTCCCCAATTCATAGATAAATCAAATGCTTCTACCTAATTATGTCATGCTTTTGATTTGATTCAAAGATTTCCTTAGCCCCATCACTCCCAAAACTCAACTCATCACTAAGTTCAAGAACCTCCCTTAGCCCTTTATCTGCTTTTTTTTTTTTTTTTAAGTAGAAGCTTCTACCTCTTTTCCTAGCTCTTCTTCTAGAACCATTCAACACAAAAGAATTTCTAAAATTCACCTCCAAACAACCTACTTCACAAATAAATAAATTCAATTGTAGACAATGAAAATTAATTCAATCAATTGACAAACGAATTTTAGAAACCCAATTGGTTGAACCACGTGAATAAAATCAATTCAACACAATTGAAGGGAAATCTCAACAATAAAGCTTAAAATTAATCTTCAAATACCCCAAAAGTGATTCTAGAACAAGAAGACTTACAGGTTTGAGCACAACTTGAAGAATTTATCCAAAGAATTCGAAGTTGAACCACCCTTGAAGACCTTGAATTTCTTATTGAAATCTTCAGAAAACCTTTATTCTTGCCAATTTGATCGCTGGAATTGAAGATTAGAGGGTTTGTTGGGTTGATTTATGGTGGATTCTAGAAGTTTTTTGGAAGGGAAAGGTTGTTTGAGAGATAAAGAAGAAGAAGGAAGATGAGGCTAGATTTGTTAAGTTGATTTTATGTTCTAGAAAAGGCTAAAAATTTGGCTTCATAACTTATACCTGGACCATCTTACGATACCACGATACCATTTTGATTGTAAATCATACAGAATTATGGGGTTTAATGTTTTTTGGGCATAGTTAAGAGGAATTCCACCCATATTTGTTGCTCAAATGTTGTAATAGAGTGGGTTGTACCTGGAATGGGGTAATCTGTCTACTTGTACAATCATCTAAGATTTTTTACTCGATATCGATATGGAAAAGAGTGTTATGGACCCTTTTCCATACTTATCCAAATGTTTCCAATTCTCTTCAACTTTACCGCATATGTCTTGAACACCTACAAATATGAAAAACACAAGTATTAGTTAACATTTTTGCTCATCTCCTTAACAAAGCTTATTGGAAACATAATCAAATAACTTATGACCTAATATTAAACCTAAATTATACACATCTAGATGTGTATAAGAGACAGATTACATTATTTGAGCTTTTGAGAGTGCTAAACGGGTCATTAGATTGACTATGGTCATGGAGTGATCAAGTGGTGGTGAAGTGAATGGTTTCAACAAATTCTTATCTCTTGACAATTTCATAAGAAACATGCTTTGTCCTTTCCATGTAGAGCCTAGAATTTTCATAAGCTTCCCTTCGGAATTCATCAATTTCATTGATATTCAAGTGCCTCTTTTCATAAGCATGTTCCAATTGAAGTTGAGACTCTTGATTGCCCAATACGCCTTGTTCTCTAACTCAACCAAAAGGTGACTAAGGTTTTCCATATGCCATCCAATAAGCAAGCATCCCTATAGGTGTCTTGTATAAGATCATATAACCCCATTGAGCATCATCCACCTTCTTTGACCAATCTTTTCTTGATAAATTCATGGGCATAAAATTCTTTTCAATTCCCGATTCGAGATCTCTACTTGAACGGACGTTTGAGGATATTATGCAAGGGAAATCTTGAGCCCCACACCATATTTTGACAAGGCACACTCAAAGAGTAAATTCTTGAAATGAGTTCCTCCCTTACTTATTGTGGCCTTTTGTACCGCAAGTCTACCAAAATGTTCTTTCTCAATAAGTTTACAACAACTCAAGCATCACTGGTGGTAATGCAATGACTTCAACCCAATTAGAAATGTAATCTACTACTATCAATATATACTAGTTGTAATACCCGGGTGATGCCTTTATACACCTAGTTAAAAATTAATAAAACACCTAAATCCTACTACTAACTAGATGGCATAATAAGTATATGGTTGTCAACTAGTAGTAAGGGAAGTAGAGATCGCTCCCACAAGGATTGTTGGAAAGTAATTACCAAGATTTATGGGTGGTTGTGTAGTTAAGAAAAATCAAACGATAGGATAATAGAACTATTCTAATAAAAACCATAATCTTAATTCTAACCTAAATTAACCAAATTAAGACTAAGATTAAAAGCAAGCAAATCACCCAACTAAAAGGACTACAAATGAGAAACCTTGAATATTAAAAGCAATCATTTCTAAACTATAAATTGGAAAGAGTTAAACTAGAAATCTAAATATTTTTGGATTTTTGATAGAAATTAAGAAAGCCCACTAAGAATCAACTAGGAATTAATGCAAGAAATTGAAAATTCTAACTAGAAATGCAAGAAATTATCAAGAACCCTAATTTACCTAAGAAACCCTAAATTGCAAGTAAAGAAATTCTTACTAAATTAGACAAGAAAATGAGTAAAAATTATATCTACGCGAAGCTTGCGATTAACCCACTACGATTATCTAATCAAAATTTGAACTTGACAAGAAATTAAAAGAAGATCTAAGAGAAAATTAAAGAGAAATTTCTATTGAAGAAGTAAACTTGGAATTCAAACTCGATCCTAAACTATCTAAAACTAACTAAACTATCTACTCCTTTCTTACTAATTTTAAGTAGCTTAAATTGTCTAATAGTTACACTAGGCAAAAATAAGAGACAGGCTGTTAGCAGCTGACCGCCTGTGTATAAGAGACTAAACTCTCAGCGAGTCGAGATAGCGGTCTAGAACATTTGAGACCGCGATCTCGACACTGATACAGTAAGACAATTTCCCGAGTCGAGATCGCGGTCTGGAACAGTCGAGACCGCGATCTCTACTCTCCTCCCAGCATTCTTCATTTCATCCATTTTTGCAATCTGGTCCCTTGAGCTTTGTTTCTTCCAGCTTCTAACCTTTAATTTTTAACCTGCATAATATTAACACCATTAAGCGCTTAATTAAACTAAAAATTTAACAAAACTTATAATAATTAATTCAAGAACAAAAATACAAATACATATGAAAGAAATTAACTAAAATCCTCAATTATTTATCCAACTTCGGAATTTAAACTATCAAAATGCTAAAGTAATTTAGAGGAAAATAACTCCAGTTTACTAGAGTTATCACGACGAAACTCGAGCATTTTTCTTCCCGAGCGAAACAAAGATTAACATTAAACGAAACCTACTAACATTCAAACATATAAACACCTCCAAAGTTGACGTGACACTTGATGAATCATGGATGTACTTAGAACAATTAAGCAATCTCTCAAAAAATGTTCAACACTATGTGATATGTGAAGTATATGAGTAAATCAATCCAAAATTGAAATTTTGTTTTACATAGAAGCACACATTCATTCACTGCACAAGATTTCACATGACCATGCATTATCATTCTCGAAAAGAGTTACCAAAAGTTTTAGTTCTTTTCATTTGAAACATCATTACTTCTCAAATCACAAATATTATGAAACTCTCTCGAATAGGCATCATGAAAATAGAAGTTCAATTGGGAATCAACTTAAATGCAATTGTCACACATTTCGGAAATAAACCTCTAGCAATGAATAAGTAATATGATAGATTAATGATAAGTATTACAAACATTTACTCCTTAACTTATTGGTATATTAAAACGCAATTCCTAATGGTTTAATTCGGAGAAACAACATAGGTACATGTCGGAATCCCGTACTCACTTTATTACTACTCTAATGACTTGTTTCGGAGAAACAACATGGGTACATGTCGGAATCCCGTACTTGCCTTATTCCTAATTTATATATATATATATATATATATTATTCGGCCCTAAGCCAAGGAAAGGAGTGATGTGTACCAAAAATTAATCTCGAATATCAATTAACTCACTTGTTCTTCTAACATGTGTATCTGTCTCTTAACACACTAAATGTCCCATAATTCCTTCAGTTCTTCTAACTCATTTCTTTCCAAAGATAGTTCACAATCCTTGTGGGAGCGATCTGATAAGAAACAATATTTCAAATAAATTTTCCTAAAATTTTAGCACTTCTTTTTGAAAAATAGTAATGCTAAGTTTATGAATTCTTTATGTTTGAAATGAACATACTCACTCACACAAAAATTCTTGAAATGAATCAATCATATACTTCAATCACAAAGCATTGAACATCAAACTTTATCATCATTGAGTACCTAATTGATCAATTTTCCATCCATTAATCATCAAGTGGCAATTCCAATGTATAAAATGACCATTTCCAACACAAAAGATAAACACCCCCAAACTTGTCTCTTTTTTTCTAATTGATGAATAAATCATCCTTCCACTAACCCAAAATTAAACATCAAGACATAACCACAAATAACAAAAACTACTTAAATTATGTCCTACTTTTAAGCCTAGAATTACAATTGAGTAAAAATGTCAAGAGCAACTGTGCCATGCATCTCACCATTCAAGCTTCAAAAAAATTCAGCATTCAATTCAACTCATCAACTAGTGCAAAGATGGCATCAGCTTAGGGCCCTTAGCCACTCTACTTTATTAAGCAATAATTAAACTTCACCAAGTGCCAACATGAGAATTCAAAAGAAATTCCATCCATAAAGCATCAAAATGTATCAACTTGGCATCAGCTTAAGGCCATTGGCCAACTAAAGAAAAACTAAAATACTTTAATTCCAGAGACTGCAAGTAAAACAAAAGTAATCTAAAGTAATCAAAAGCTATGGTGTTCAATAAAAACAGAGAAAATTATCATCATCCATCAAATCAATCCAATGATCAGGTTTGGTCTTCATCCATGCACAAACAAATGGTGGCTTCATCTCTTCATTCCATCTCTTCTTGACCCTCCTCAGCATCACTAGGTTGGACCTCTTCATGATCATCATCCATGTCCTCTCCAGTCACACCCACGTGGCTAGATCCCTCATGATGTGTGGTAGCCGCAGGTGGTGTGTAGTACTGTCCATGAGGTGGACCAAAGTGCCATGCTGGAGGTGATGGTGGCTAGACCCAAGTGCCTAATGAAGTAATCTTTAAAGCTTCTCCAATGACGGTCAAGTTGTTGTGCATCACCATTTGACTGTATGACCAGTACCCTCTTCGTGTAGATCATTCCCTTCTTCTTCATTTACTGGAGCATTAAATACCAAACCTGGGGGTATCAGAATCATTGAAGTTCTCTGAGGTGGTGGTGGCTATGGCTGTGGCTGGGTAGGGTGCTCCTCCTGGTGGTGCTTTTCATATTCTTTCACTATCCTATAGACATATTCCCGATTGATTCTTTCTCTAGGATGTGTCAATGATTCCAAATGACCAATCGGGCAACCCACTATGGTGCAAAGATGGTGAATTAGACTAGGGGCATAAAATATGGGTCGTCTCGACCTACCACTCTCTAAAAACCCTTGTCTAATAAAGTGACCAACATTCATACAACCCCAGTCATGATGGCAGAGACTAAGAGTACTTTGTCCTTTTGGATAAAGCTCACAACATTGGACCCCCCAAATGCGGCTACTGATAAAATAAAACCATAACTTTAGCCACTAAATTTTGAGAATCTAGGGTATGAATGTAGCAAATTATAATTTAGTGGTAGGCGAAGTACTCTTAATCCACTCTACCACTTCTATCACAAATGGTATCTTTGATAGCATTCATATCCTTATTTTTATTGTTCAAAAATGCCAAATATTGATTAGAACGTAAGGGGGGTATGTTGAAATACGCATTAATCACATCAACACTAAAATCTACCAAAACTCCCCGTATGCGTACCTTGCCGTCTTCTTACTCACATAAATTACAATGAAACTCTTTGACTAATTGGGTAGCCCCGGGGTCAACCTGAGTGCTAAAACTCTCCCAATGCCTTGACCTAATTTTTTCTTCTATCGCTCTCCTAGCATCTTCATATAATCCCCAATGCATGGATAGGTCAAAATTCCTTTCTGTAATCACCTCATGCTTCTCCTTATTCTTGAATAATTGCTGTTGATATCACTCTAGAAATGAGGTTAGAACATGCTCAGACGCTATAAGTGGCACAACATATCAGCACTGCCATATACGCCTCTCGTCATTTTCTTTATGCAAATGGAATTCACCACCAATTTCAAAAATCCAACCTTCAATCAAGAATCAACACCACAAAATCACAATCACAAATTCCTGAAAATTTTCTGAATATTTCAATTCAACTCAAATCACAAATCAAACCAATAATTCCAACAATTGGACAATTTAATATCACAATTCTTCTAAAACAAATTGCACCAATTAATTTTCCACAATTCAATAATTAAATACCACAAATTTGCCACAATTTAAACCACAAAACTCCACAATTGCCTTCAAAAATTGCCAATTACAACTAATATTCCAAGGAAGGATATTACCCATTTTTTTTCGGATTGAAAATTTTCCAAGAATTTCTTGTTTGTCAATCCCCCTTGAAGCCAAATTTCTTCCAAAAAATCCTCAAAAGATGCTTGCTTTGATGTTCCTAGAGAAAAACAAGATGATATTAGTGGTGGGTGTGGAGGTTTAAGTGAATTTTGGTGTAGATGAGGGAAGAATTTGAGGAGTTGGAGTTAGGGCTTTCGATGAGAGAAGAAGAATAGGGAAAGTTTGTAGAAAGAATTTTGGGACATTTCGTGTGTTTGCATAGGGAATGTTCTTCTAAATTGAGACGTCAGTTTGGAGTTGAGACCGCGATCTCAATTTTGAGATCTCGATCTCAACCAAATGACGTTTCTGCCCTCCAGAAGTTTGAGTTTGAGACCGCGATCTCAAATTTTGAGATCGCGGTCTCAAGCTCAATTTCTGCAAAGTGAATTTTCATACTTAGCCGAAATTGCTTCATTCTTGACCACTTTTCTCCATTTACAAGGGTAACCTACAAACAAAAAATTCACAAGTTAGGATGACAATTTTCACTCATTCTTTAGCACCATTTATTCAACTCAAAAACTCAAATATTTATTTATTTTTTTTTAAAGAAAAATTCTAACCTAATTCAACCAATTTACTCAAAATCAAGCCCATTAAAAAAATTCACCCAAAAGAGAAAGCAATAACAACTAAATTAAAGACTTTGGTTGCCTCCCAAGAAGCAACCAATTTATAGTCACTAGAGTTGACTAAATGACCTAAATTTTGAGTAAAATTGTCATCCTAACTTGTGAATTTTTTGTTTGTAGGAAAAAAGTTGACCCCTTTTTTGTTCATGATTAAAGCTTGATCTTTGGGTTTTCCGTGCACAAGTCCTTTCTTTCTAGCCTTAGTCATCGCTAGTGCCCCAATTAACATCTCCAATTGTTTCTCAAATCATTTTCTTTTCTTCTTGTGCCTTCTCAATTTCTTGACAACACCATTTTGCTTATTCTTTACAAAACTCCCTTCATCATTCGTCAACACACATCCCTTATCGGGTGGTTTTTCCTTCAATTCATTTCTCAGATTTTCCTTTGTTTCCAACACTTGCTTGAGTGAATTGCCTTGGCTCACTTCATTTTGTTCTTCATTTGACCTAGCAATGATAGAATTAAAAGATTGGTTAGCACAGCATAGTTTCTCTTCAACAATGGGAATATTATCATTGTATTCAAACACATCAAATTCAATTGATTCATTTTCAACTCGTAAGATCAACTTCCCTTTGTGTACATCAATTAATGCATGAGCGGTCGACAAGAATGGCCTTCCTAAAGTCAATGGAATCTCACTCTCTTCACCCGTATCTAGCACAAGGAAAACAACGGGAAATACCAACTTTTCAACTTGTACAAGCACATCTTTCAACAAGCCATATGGTTTCCTCTCGAATAAATCCGCTAATTGAAGTGTGATATTAGTTGGCTTGACATTGTTGATCCCTAACTTGTCATAGATGGCCTTCGGCATGATATTTATGCTTGCCCCCAAATCACAAAGTGATCAATACCACGTTTTTCCTCCAACATTCACCGGTATCATGAAACTACCGGGATCTTTAAGTTTAGAGGGCAAACGCCTTTGAACAATGGCACTAGATTGGGCATCAAGGCATACTTTCTCATCATCATCCCACTTGGCAATCACTTCCTTGCCAAAAGATCCTTCTTGAAATGAGCATAACTGGGTATCTTGGTAAGGGCATCAATCAAAGGAATGTTGACATTAATCCTGTCTCTTATACACATCTATAACCGTAAGGAGTGGAAAAGCTTCTCTTTTTCCTCCTTTCTTGGATCAATGAGTCTTTGAGGGTATGGCACTTTTATTGATAGATCTATCTTCAAAGGTTCCTCCACATGCTTCTTCTTGGATACCTTGATCCCATTCTTTTGTTCCTTCTTGACTCCATCATCAACCACTTCCCTTTCATTCTCAACTACCTTGGAGAGACAGTTCCTTGCTTCCTTCAAATCCATTTGAATGTTCTCCTTAGATTGAACCAATTATTTTCCACTCCTTAGGGTTATGGCGTTGCATTGCACCTTGGGGTTGAATAGTATCACTCAAAAATGCCCCAATAGGTTTGTCATTATTTAACCTTGCCCATTGCCCAATTGAATCTCCAAATTTCTTGTCGAAGCCTTCAAATTCTCATTAATCTCTTTTATGCTCTTTTGCTTTTCTATCCAATTCTCTTCTCAAATACTTGGCTCATCTTTTCCAACCTTCTTCACCCAAATTCTCTCTAGGAGCATATTGATCATGATACATGGTTTGGGAAGAATTTGCATAATGGAAAGGAGGTCTTTGTTGTTGGTTTTGAAAAGAAGGATTGGGGAAATTTTGATATGATTTGGGTTGGACATTTCTTTGATGTGGCGGTTGATAAGGTCTAGATGAGGAATTCGGGCTTGAGTGTGTTGGACATTTTGAGGTGGGTGATTTGGTTGGTAAGGAGGATTGGATTGGTTGTTGGTGTTACTCCATGAGAAATTTGGGTGATTCCTCCAAGAAGGATTGTAAGTGCTCCCATAAGCTCAGAATTGGTTCCTTGGAAATGAAGATTGATTAGCCACACAATTGATTTGCTCATTAGCACCATATGGCATCTCACAATTCCCATTGGCATGGTCGCCTCTACAAAAATCACATGTCAGGGAATAATGCTTGATTGAGTTGGAGAATAAGTCAAAGCATTTACACTACTAGGTTTCCCTAGATTCTCCAATGCCTTTGCCATGTTGTTCATCACATTCATGACATTCTATGTTGAGCCAAAAGGGCGTCTTGCATGTTTAGATTCAACACTCCACTACTTGCATTGGCTTATTTAGCTTGGTGTTGAACCACCGGTGGAGCTATTGGTCCATGATGGTAGTGGTTGTATGCCATCCTATTTAATAACTCTTGAGTTTCTTCCGGAGTCTTATATGAGATAGAGCCGTCGGCGGAGGCATCTACGATAAATTTTGTCTCTTGAAGTAAACCATTATAAAAGGTTTGGACTTGAAGCCATAATGGAATGGCGAGATGCGGGCATTTTCTTAGCAACTCTTTGAATCTTTCCCAAGCTTCCCCTAGGTTTTCACCAACATCTTGTTTGAACGATGTAATCTCATTCCTTAATTTAGCAGTTCTTGCGGGAGGAAAGTACTTCACCAAGAACTCTTGAGAAAGTTGGTTCCAAGTGGTGAATGTTCCTTGGGCGTGGGATTGAAACCATGACTTTGCCATACACGAAGAGAAAAAGAAAACACCCTCATCTGCACACAATCCGGGTGTACTGCATTAAACTTAAATGTGTACAAGACTTCTTCAAAATTCATGAAATGTGTGTCGGGGTCCTCATTTGGTCTACCTCCGAACATGGCATGGGCTCGAAGCATTTGGATTAGGGTGGGCTTGATTTTGAAATTGTTGGCTTGCACGGGCATCCGTGCAATGCTTGAGTTTGCCCCATCAAAATTAGGTACAACGTACTCCCTCAATGGCCTTCCATTCCCATTCATGCCATTTCCATTCCTATAGCCACCAATTCCATTATTTCCAACTACCTCTTCTTCTTCGTTTTCCATGTTCACATTCCCTTGATGAGCATTAGCATTTGCCATTGCAATTCTTTCTTGTTCTTGTTGTACCCTTCTCAATCTTCTAAGTTCTCTTAGCTCTTTGAGCTTCAAGGATTTCTCCCTTTCATTGTCTATGCAAATGAATGGCTCTTGAGCTCCTCTTACCATGCACTACACAACCAAGACAAATAGTCAATTGAAATTCCAAGTCAATTCCACTAGACAACCAAATCAGACATAAAAATTCACAAAATTAACAATTAAATTAAACTAAACTAAAGTGCTTAATCTACACGACCCGTAAAGCGCTTGATATTGCAAAAAATAGAAGACAATCCCCCGTAACGACTCGAAAAACTTGATGCCTTTACACACCTAGTTATAAATTAATAAAATACCTAAATCCTACTACTAACTATATGGCATCCTGATGTGTATACAGATCCAACTAGTAGTAAAGGGAAGTAGGGATCGTTCCCACAAGGATTGTTGGAAAGCAATTACGAAGATTTATGGGTGGTTGTGCAGTTAAGCAAAATCAAACGATTGATGATAGAACTATTCTAATAAAACCATAATCTTAATTCTAACCTAAATTAACCAAATTAAGACTAAATAATTAAAAGCAAGCAAATCACCCAACTAAAATGACTACAAATGAGAAACCTTGAATATTAAAAGCAAAGGCATTTCTAAACTGTAAATCAGAAAGAGTTAAACTAGAAATCTAAATATTTTTGGATGTCTCTTATAGACATCTAGAAAACCCACTAAGAATCAACAAGGAGTTAATGCAAGAAATTGAAAATTCTAACTAGAAATGCAAGAAATTATCAAGAACCCTAATTTACCTAAGAAACCCTAAATTGCAAGTAAAGAAATTCTTACTAAATTAGACAAGAATATGAGTAAAAATTATATCTACGCAAAGCTTTATATTGATCACTTTCTTATTTACACAAAATTTAAATTTCATTAGAAATCTTAGGAACAAATAAGAGAAAGTTACAGAGAAATTTGAATTGATACATGTAAACTTGGATTTCATGTATCCTAAACACATCTAGAAGAAGTTGTATAAAGACAGTAGATTTTTGATTTGATTATTTAAGAAGAGGAATTTGTCTAATATTACACTAGGCAAAAAATCAGGAGTTACTGGCTGAAAGTTTACAAAATTGCCCTTACAACTTAACTCTCAGCGAGTCGAGATCGCTTATTTGGAACATTTGAGACCGCGATCTCGACTCTAATACAGTAAGACAATTTCCCGAGTCGAGATCCCGGTCTGGAACAATTGAGACCGCAATCTCGACTTGCTCATTTCAAGAACTGTCTCTTATACACATCTAGATGTGTATAAGAGACAGGGTTAGAAGCTGATGTTAATATTATGCGGGTTAAAAATTAACAGGTTAAGCACTTAATTAAACTAAAAATTTAAAACTTATCATAATTAATTCAAGAACGAAAATACAAATGCATATGAAAGAAATTAACTATCAATTACTTATCCAAATTCAGAATTTAAACTACCAAAATGCTATAATTTAGAGGGAAATAACTCTAGTTTACTAGAGTTATCACCTGGACCCTGGGCTGGCCCAACAAATTTTGAGCAGAAACACCAGGCTCAAAACGCTTAAGCCAAGTTGTTAGTAGCCCATGACCAAAAGTGTAATAAACAATACTACATTCCCTCCCACTTTCGATGTGAGATGAGCATCACATTCACCCCTCCTATAGGCTTTGCGTCCTTGCAAAGCCCAAGTTGTGGCCAAATAACACATCACATACACTACATAGCATAACCCAATACTACTGGCCCAGTCTCATCCTGTGCAGGGACAAACAAGGTTCGCTCTGATACCAACTGTAACACCTGGGCCCTGGGCTGGCCCAACAACTTTTGAGTTGAATCAACGGAGTTAAAATGCTTAAGCCAAGTTGTTAGTAGCCCATGACCAAATGTGTCATAAATAGTACAATATTCCCTCCCACTTCCGATGTAGGATGGGCATCACACTTGTTGTATAAGCTTGGAAAAGGTCCCATGAATTCAATTCTCCAAATATCAAATACTACACAAATTAGAATATTATTGAGTGGCATCTCATCTTTCCTTGACATAATTTCCCACTTGATGCGAACCCTACAGTTACACTAACGAGGCGCGAGATTAAATGTGGAACCCCAAAGACACAACTTCCACAGAATCTCGTGATTAGGACATAGAATAACGACTTGGATCTACCCTAAAGGGTTCGGCCAAGATGGATAAGAAGGAACAAGAAAAAACCAGAAAATAAGCAACGAAGAAACGGAATAAAAAAATTCTGTCTTGACGGATTTAAACCCTTCCATAAGAAATCAAGAATTTAAAGGTATATACTTTTGACTCCATGAGATATCGATTCGTTGTCTATAATGAGACTAGAACCAATAGTATTCTAATTAGTAATCACAAGAATCAGTCTTGCAAAACACCAAAAGTCATTGAAGATAAGTTGAAGAATTTCTCACAAAATTTTATTGAATAATCTAAATGAAAGTTTAGGCCAAGGGGTGTAATTGATGTGAAAATCAACCACACAAAATCTACTAAGACGTCCTACCAACACTAGTATACGCTATTTCAGGGATGCCAAATCCAAACAAGTTTAGGATTGGCTCACAAGACGAAAAATGGCTATGCCTAAATTAACCCATAATAATTTTTGAATATAAATAAGAAAATTGGGCAACTAACAAACTCCTTAAAAGAAAGCTTATAAAAAAGTGCTGAACTGAATCCTAAATCAAATGGGATTGAATTAGCTGAATAGATGCTTGGCCGAGACTAGGGTTTCTAGAACCCCTCAAGAATACACATCTTTGGCTTTTAGATAAGAATCTCCTTGGATTTGGACTTCTAAAACATGGAAGGCTCTTGACTTGAGCTTTGATGAACTCTTGGCTGCCACTTGAAAATAGTAATGCTTGTTGGTCCAAATCTCCTTCACAATGCCTAGCATGGCTTGTTGTAACTTCTAGGCCTTTGATCTTGTGATTGGCCCAGCTGGAACTTGGACTGGATCAACTCTTTGAGCTCCTTAAGCTTAGTCCATGAACCCATCACTTGATCCATGGCTCACGTGTGCATCATCTCCTTCTCTCTTTAGTTGTTTCATCCTCGAATCGTTTCCTACATCAAAGTCAATAAAGAGAAGGCTCAGTAACATTAAATGTTGTAACAGCGTTATACTCACCAGGAAGGTTGATCTTAGAGGCACTATCACTAATCCTTTCAACAACTTGAAAAGGTCCATCTCAATGAGAATCCAACTTAGATTTTCTTTTGTTTGGGAATCTCTCCTTTAGGAAATGTACCGAAACCCAATCTCCCAGTTAGAAGACTACACGTTTGTGATCCTTATTAGCCTTTGTGACGTTATGCTAGTTCATTTTGAGCATTTGTTACCGAGCTTTCTCATGAATGGACTTGATCAATTCAGGTCTTTTCTATCCATCAAAATCGGCTAGCTCCTTCACAGGAAAAGAAATCAAATCTAAAGCCATTAAGAGATTAAAACCATGAATGGAGAAAAACTAGTGGAAGAATGAATTTCACGATTATAAGAAAGATGTCAGATATTGCAATTCTTCCATGTTCTGATTAGATTTTCTTTAAGACAAAATTGTGCAAGAAAAGTCCTGAATTCTCTTGACCACTTCAATTTGGCCATCAGTTTGAGGGTGACATGCAATATAAAATAACAATTTAGTGCCTAATTTACCAATAAGACATGCCAGAAATGACTCAAAAACTTGACATCTCTATCACCAACTATGGTTTTAGAAACTCATGCAAACGAGCAATTTCTTTAAAGAATAATTCAGCAACATGCACCACATCATTAGTTTTTTTACATGGTATGAAATGGGCCATTTCTAGAATACTATCTAGATGTGTACAAGAGTCTGAATCATGACCCTTTGGAGTTCTTGGTAACATAGACACATCTAACCAAGAGTGACTCGAAATAGGCAAAGGTATATGAAGACCATGTGGATTAACTTTCTTAAAAGTAAGACACTTAGCACACACACGTTCCACGTATTTGTACATGTTATGCAAGAAAAAGTGTTCTTTAAGTTTTTAAATGTCATAGCGCCACACCAAAATGATCCATTAGATCTCCATCTTGTGCTTCCCAAACAAGTGATTCACGTAATGAGCAATTGGGAATGAACAATTTATTCTCACGAAAAAGATAACCTTATGTTGATAAAATTTATCAAAACTAGCCGATTTACATGCCTCAAACATATTCGAGAAATCAAGATCTTTAGCATACAAATCTTTGATATATTCAAAACCAAGAAATTTAGTGTATAAAGTAGAAATCAAAGCATATCGACGAGACAAAGTATCAACAACTACATTATCTTTTCCTTTCTTATACTGTACAACATAAGAAAACATCTCAATAAACTGTAACCAACATGCATGATGCCAGTTTAATATACCTTGGCCCTTCAAAAATTGCAACAACTTATGGTCCATCTAAACTACAAGTTCTTTAGATCACAAGTAGTATTGCCAATTTTGCAAGGCCCGGACCAATGCGTAGAGCTCGTTGTCATATGTTGAGTACTTCAATGTATCTCTACAGCTTCAGTTTCTCACTGAAGTATGCAATCAAATGTTTATCATGCATCAAGACTTCACCTATAATAGTACCAGAAGCATCACATTCTACTGCAAAAATTTTAGACAAATCTAATAAAAGTTAAACATGAGAGTAGACAACTTAACCTTTAGCGTCTGAAAGCACGCTTTTGTTCTTAACCCCACTAAATACCAACCTCTTTCTTGATTATTTTAGTTTGAGGAGCAGCTATAATGCTGAAGTATTTCAAAAACTTATGATAAGAACTTGTTAAACCATGAAAACTCTGCACGTCAGACACTTTAGTAGGAGTCAGCTTTAACCTTTTCTCTATCTACTTCAATTCCTTTAGAGCTAACAATAAAACAAAGAAAAGCAACTTCATTCTTGCGAAATGAGCACTTTTCCAAATTAGCATAAAGTTGTTCTTTTCTTATAGTTTCAAGTACTAGACGTACATGCACAAATTGTTCATCTAGAGATTTGCTGCAAATCAAAATATCATCAAAATAAATGACAACAAATTTCCCAATGAAGGCACGTAAAATATGGTTCATTAATCTCATGAAAATAATTTGTGTATTTGTTAAACCAAAGGTCATGCATACTGGCCACTCCAAAAGTCCATATTTGGTTTTAAACACAATTTTCTATTCATCCACTTCTTTTGTGCGAATTTGGTGATATCCACTTTTTAAATCAATTTTAGTGAAAAGTTTGGAACAAATAACTCGTCTAGCATATCATCAAGTTGAGGAACAGGGTGGTGATACTTTATCGTAATGCAATTTACAGTACGATAGTCTATGGAAATATGCCATGACCTATCCTACTTTGGCACCAAAGTCACTAGCATAGCACACGAACTCATACTCCCTTGCACATGCCCTGTGAGCCATTAACTTTTCAACTTGCTTCTGAATTTCCTTAGTCTTCTTCAGTTGGCTCCTAATATGTTTGTTAGGATAAGATGTCTCCAGAACCAAATCTGATGTGTATATTTTGGCAAGCTAAGGGAATCTCTTTAGAAAATATATCCTCCAATTCTTGTAAAAGAGATTTAAAAGATCTCGGAAAGGTCGGATGGAGGTCAGACTGCACAAAATAATTTTCTTTAAATATTTAATATAGGAAAATTCGAACTCATGGTTGCTTGGACCTCTAGAACCCTATAAGAGACAGGTTTATTTTTCAATCTGAAAATTCTACTGTAAGGAATTCAAAAATAAACCTTATACACTCTTATACACATCTAGATGTGTATAATTAGATTTTCCATTTGCTTACCTGTATTCAATTCAACTCTTTTCTAATAATATTCAACAAATGAGTTTTTAATTCCTTACTTGATGAGAAGGCAGTGGTTTAAGTACAATTTTTTGGCTATCTTTAAGCAATGTGTACTTATTCAAATAGCCATCCAGGTTATTATGTTTATCAAATTGCCATGGTCCACCTAACAATATGTGACTTGCTTGCATTGGAAAAACATCAAACAAATTTTGACCTTATATTTTCCAATAGCTAATGAAACTAAAGCTTGTTTAGTTACTTTGACTTCACCACATTCATTTAGTAATTGTCCAAATACGGACGTGGATGTTTTTGACAAGGCAAACTCAATTTGTCGACCATTAACTTACTAACAATATTAACTTAACTACCACCATCTATTTGGGACAATCATTAACTTAGTGACCTGCACCCAAAAAACAATAACACTTATACCACTAGTATGTTTGAAGTGTTAGAAGATGAACCATTAACTAAAGAATCCGTGGGATGTTTAACAAGACTATGTTTGGATCCATTAGTTTCAAGATTAATTGTTCTATTTTTAGATGGATTAGGACAAGAAGGATTATTAGACCAATTTTTACGCCAATTAGAATTAGACTCAACCCTAAATTTACCTCCATTTTTAAATTGTCTTTCCACTTTAGTTGATTTTTCGACCATGTCTTGCAGATTCAATGTAATAATCTAACTCTACAGTGTTGGTAATTTCTCTCTATTAAGTCCTTCACAAGACATCTAGCGATAGTGGCTTGTGAAGACGTAATAGATTTTTCTGATTTATTACATTGCCTTAAAGTTTCCAATGTTTGATGAAAATCACAATTATATGTAGAAGGTACAAATCTTTTACTTATTGCAGCTTTTAAGGATGTCTAGTCATTAATTGGTGGCTCTCCATACCTAATAGTACTAGTTTTAAATTGATCCCACCACTCTAAAGCATAATCACTAAATACAGCTATGATTAATTGTGCTTTCTTTCTTTCAGAGTAGTTATGATAGTCGAAGATAACCTCTACCTTATTTTCCCATTCAAGATAGACATTAGGATCAGGATTACCTTAAAACATAGGGATAGTCATTTTAATTCACCAGTATTGTTGTCAATCCTACCACCTTCCCAAAAATGTCGGTGATTCCTTGACCTTGCACCTATATCATATAATTCATCGTTAGATTCGTAATCATTCGAATCATAATTAACATACGTACCTCTAATGAGCTTGTCTCATCATTTGAGCATAAAGCTCAGCTCGATCAGCTTGCTAAGGTGATTCATTTCGTCCTTCAGTGAATGTCTTGAGAGACAATTGAATATTTCAAGAAACATCACCATTTCGGCTACACTGGATTCCAAGGCATTAACCCTTTAACTCTCTCCTTCTTGGGACATCTTGAACCTGCAAAAGAACTCAAAAAAACAAGGAATTTCAAGAATTAGGGTTGGTAAAAATAAACAAGGACCTCACGGAACTCCCTTAGTGTTTACACTCAAATTTGAAGATGCAACACAATTTTACTTGTGTTTCAATCAAATTCAATGTCTTTTACCCATCTTGCATGTGCTTTTTAGAGACTTGATTTTGTTCTCTCATATAAATTCTCCTTCAAAGTCTTTCACAGATTTGACAAGTACACAGCAAGGACACAAATAATTACTAATACACTACAACAAAATTAGTAATTATAGTCTAAGGAAGCAAAGAAATAACAAATTAATGGTAGATCGAGGTATTTATCAAAGATGAACATTAAGCACTTTAAGATAGCTAAAATAAGATAGTCAAACAAAAATTAGAGTCTTGGGTTTATGAAAAGTACCTAAGTAGGTCGAGGGGTATTTTCCAAATTTCACACTTTTTTTTTTTAAAAACCATACACTGCTATATGAATTTAACACGCTTAAGTAAAGATAAGAACACAAAAATTGAAGGTCACAAAAGAAAAGTGTTATAGCTTGCACATAGAAGAGTCTTCCCATAGGCCTCTTATTTACTTGTCTTGCTACTTGACCTAGTTAGGTCTCCAAATTCCTTATTGATGCTTCTTGATTCCTCAAAAAATGAATCATGCTCCCTCCTTAAATCCTCATACTCTCTCCTTAACTTTTTAAGTTGAGCATGTACATCATAACCTCCCTATTAAAGTTTTGAGCATTGTTCATGTGTGGTGGTGGGTTAAGATGTTGGTATGAGGAACTTGGTTGATTTTTGTAGTAAAAGAAATTGGGTTGAGAGTATTATCTGGAAGTTTGGTTGAGGATTTTCTTGGTGTGAAGATAGGTATGCTCATGAGATGAGGCTTGACTGGCAAATTTTTGTGGAGGGAATTTGAATGAGTTGGTTGGTTACTCCATGAGAAGTTTGGATGTGGTTTCTCCAAGTGGAATTGTATGTGTTTCCATATATATTAGATTGAGTTCTTGAGGTTGGGGTTTGGTTGTTGATATAATTCAATTGTTCACTTATTCTTACCGATGCTTCATATTGACCATTCAAATGGTTATCGGAGCAAAAGTCACAAACTAAAGGCCTTCGTGTGAAGATGATACGGCATTTGGGTGTTTCCTCTTCCAAAGTTCTCAAAAGCTCTTGTCAAATTGGCCATCATATTAACCATCATCCTATCTTATGCCAACAAATCATCATTTTGATTCAAATTGAGTATAGCTCCTTGGGCTTGAGGTTGTTGTGCTTGAACTTGTAGTACATTTTGTTGAGCATTGGTCGAGCCACCAGACCATGTCATGTTGGTAGTGATTTGAAGCCATCATGTTTAGGGGGTTTTGACCCTCCTCCAATGTCTAGAATGATAAGGAATATCCCGCAAAGCATCAATAATAATTTTAGTTTCTAGGTAAAGCCTATTTGTAAAACGTTGACACTTGAATCCACAACGAAATCGCATGATGAGGACACTTCCTAACGAGTTCCTTGAACCATTCCCATGATTCACGCAATCCTTCACCCGCATTTTGTTTAAATTAAGTAATCTCATTCCTCAATCTAGTGGTTTGTGTGTGAAATGCTTAGCCAAGAACTCTTGAGTAAGACCATTCCAAGTTGTAAAAGTGCATTATTCATGGGATTAAAGCCAACACTTTGCCTAATCTCTCAAAGAAAATGGGAATACTAACACAATAGGTGCACACTATTAAATTTGAAGATATCAAGAAGGTCCTCAAAATTTATAAGATGAGTGTATGGGTTCTCATTGGCCCTTCCCCAAACATCGCATGTGATTGAAGCATTACATGGATTGGCCCTGACTTTATCTCAAAGTTATTTGCTTCGACCGGCATCCTAGCAATACTATGGTTTGTATCTTTAAAGTTAGTCATGGCATATTCCCTAAGAGGTCTTCCATTAGCATGCAATCCATGGCCATTGTTGCCCACTTTTGCATTACCATTAGCCCTTACTCCATTTCTAAGACCACCTAATTCATTGTTACCTACACCTTCACTTTCATCATTCCTTGGATCTTCATTAAACGCTCTTGCATTGCTTTTAAGATTTGCCATCTCAGTTCTTTCTTGCACTTGTTGAATTCTCTTCTCCTTTCTAATTGGTCTTAGACTTTGTTCAAGTTCCCAATCAATACTAATGAATGTTTCTTCTTCCACAACCATATATTATAAGAGAAAAGCAAAAGTAAGTAAATTCGAGTAACAACTCTTCCAAAAGCAACAATTAAACATAAATAAGAAAACACAAATTAATACGAACTTAAATTAACTACTAAACTAAAAAGACTACGTATAACCAAGCATGACCGACAAGTATTAATATTGCCATTACACAACAATCCCTGGCAATGGTGCCAAAAATATGTTGCTAGTTTGTTTGCTTTTTGCAATGCAATCGAATTAATCCAACAAGTAATAAAATAAACTCAAACGATCACCAAATCTCACCTGCACTCTTACAAGCATACGAGATAGGATTGTAGATAGTGGCAAGTAGTATCGTTGTCACTAGGATTGCGATGGAAAGTATAAGGTTTAATGGATCGCTGTGCTAGTTAGACAAAATCCACAAGTAGTTGCCACTAACTACAAGTTTTACTAAGAAAAAAAATTAAGAGTAAATTAAATAATTCAAACTAAGAAAGCAAGTTAACGGTTACTCTAAGGAAACAAATAAGGAATAACAATAATCACTATAGTAAAAAGCACACTTGAACTCATATTAAAGGAAGAAAATTAATCGAATAAAGCATGTAAATATTGATCTGGGAAAGCAAGTAAAATTAACACTTTACTAATTAACTACTTTTTAAGAAAGCTTGAATAAAATATGAAGATGATTTAAGTAAGTTTAACAAGGAAAGCATTAATTGAACTACAAGTTCACTAAATTAAGAAATTCTAGTAAATGGCTAGAAATCTAAAATTCAAACTAAGAACAAATTGTTTAAAAAGTGAGTTTAAAGAAAGCCCACTAAATTCTAAAGGAATTAAAGCAAGAAATCAAAGATAAAATGTGAAATTACCAGAAGTAGCAAGAACATAAAGAACTTTTTTAGAAAATCAAAGTTATTATCCTTCTTGTAATTGCTAGAAATCGAAATGGAAAGAAAATAAAAATTATATCTGCTGATAGCTAATTAAAATCCATATAAGATTAAGTAATAAAGAGTTAAACTTGCAAGAAAATAAAGATTATATCAAAAGATGAATTAAAACAGAACTTTTAATTAAATTGAAATTTTAATGTTAAGAAACCTTAAAACAACACTACACTAAACTAAAAATCTAAAAACTAACTAGCACTACTACTATGTGTCCTTATGTATAGTACAAGTTTTGTATAAATAGGAGGCTTGAGTCAAAAGATTACAAGTGGTAAAATTTTATAAAATAAAAAATGTGTATGCATACCACGGTATCATTTTTAGTATAGAAATTGATACCGCGGTATTGAGTTCGAAATGGCCTTTGAAATATTTATTCATACCGCGGAATCATTTCCTATACAAAATATGATATCGTGGTATGGAGCCTTGTTCAACACCTTTGAATTTCTCAATTTTCTCCTCTTGCTCCTTAAATCGTCCAATCTTCAAGCTCAATACCTATTTATCTAAACCTACAAAATACCCCGGAACTGAATAAGTAATAATTTACACTAAAATTAACCCTAATACCATAATATATACAAAAGATGCAAATGGAAATACTAAATGTAATAAAAGTAAACAAAAACACACAAATCAAATCTAAAATCCCAAATATACTAACAAAGATTAGAATAAACAAGTAAAATAACTCAAGTTGGGACTCCTTGAATCGGCAAAAAAATTTCTTTTAATTATTATGTATTCAAAGATGTTAATCAAGTAATTGATTTTTTTTTGCAAATGAGGCCATTAGAATTTCTTCTTATGTAGAGTATTTCCAAGATACAATTCCTTCATCTATAAAAGGATTGTTAAGCTTGGATACTAAGAGCTACCCTTATATTCGCCAATGTAAAGTTTAATGTTGATTCAATAAAATCCTACCCCTTTGGATGTTGGCTTAAAAAAGGAGATGGGACTCCATGAAACATTGACATCTAAAGCAAACAACAACAAATCAGGAGATGAATAAACTTAAAAAATGGTACGAGCATCATTTTAATCAAGACAATTAAATACATTCTCTACTTTTTGGCCTAATTAAGGTCAGTTTTATAGTTCTATTCTCCCCTTTTTGGTTTCCTAATTTGTTCTTTTTCTTTTCTTTTTTGTGTTTCTATGTCATCGATGCAATATATTATACAATTAATTCTTCCATACATCTTATTCAATAGCAAATAGTAACATGATCTATTTTATTTTTCCTTGTCTTCCTAACTTAGAATATGATCAAATAGGGAAAAAATGATAATGTAGTAACTTCGTATTAACTATATAGTGATTTGACATTTATATGCATATAACAAAACTCTTAAATTGATTTACATATAAATGAAATCATCATGAAAATATTTAGATGGTGACATTTTGATCTTAAAGCCAAATGTGGACATGGATACGACATATTCTACTACTATAGTATTACTATCTCGATATATTTTAAAAACTAAATATTCTATCTAAGATATATATACAATTTAAAATCATCCGTAGATATGTAAAACTATTTGAAGTATTTTCAACTTGGAATATGAAGATTCTGAATTTCTAATTTACCAACCAGATGCTAAACTGAGCATCATGCTTTGGTGAAAATGTCAACAATAAGATGTTGAAAAGAGACATGTTGAGTAAAAATATTACCATTAAGAACATGATGTTGAATAAAGTAATAATCCACATCAACATTACCTTAAGTACCCTATTTTCAAGTCTAAGCAAATCAAATTCATAATATTGTTGTTATGTGAACTGTTCATTACATTTTATCTAACCATGACTCACAATTCAGTTCATGGGCTGATCATCGGGGATAGGGGGTAGTTGCCCTCTTAAAATTTCAAAATTATTTTTTCTTCCTTTAAAATTTGTGAAATTATTGTTACACTAATGTAAAAGTTAGACTTTACTCCTCTAAAAATTTTGGAGAATATACAAAATTATTCCCTATGTATGTAATATTATAGTTTCAGTGCCCATAAGTTTCAAAAATATAATATTTTTCCTGATATGATCTAAAATTTCAATAACAAGCTTAAAAATTGGACTTTACCCCCTAAAATTTTACAAAAATCATAAAACATTTCTCCCTAAGGATATTTATATATAGTTTTTTCCTCCCTAATTTTAACTCCTCAATCCATCCCTGATTTAGTTGGGATTTGGTCTTGTTGCACTGGAACATAATATCTCACTGAAGCAACTAAAAAATGAGTATTGTTAAAAAAAAAAAGAAAAAAAAAGTCTCATGCATATGTTCTCTAAATAACAAATTTAAACATTTTACTTTAGCTTTGTATAAGATTATTCATTTTCAATCTTAAAGGTATTTAGTTGGATTAGTTTAAGCTGAAATGGTATACATGTATTATAATGAAAGGGTTAGATGTATTTTCTTCAGGATTCTTTCTCTCACTCACTCTCTATCAGTTTACGTACCTCTACTTCTTTCTCATATTTGGCAAAGCATTATGCATTCTAGTTTACATGCTTAGTAATGAAAAAAGGTTGTGTGTTTCTTTCACACGCAATAGATAGGTAAGGTTGCATACTAAACAAAATATCTATTTTATGACATTTGGAGCATGAGAGGCTATGGAACAATTCATAAACCTATGGAACAACATACTATAAGTGCCGAGGTAAATCATCACATGTAACTACTGCATTTGGAAAAACATTTATATCCTTAGAAAATAATCATGTTCTCTGTCGTCTCATGACTCGAGGATTCAACCAAGGGAGCAAAGAGTAAGGTCATAAGACTCTAATTGGTGATTAGTGACCTATCTTGCGTGTATAATTCATGCAACATAACTGGTAAACCATACTTGAAGACTTGTAGATACGTATATTGTAAACTAGTTTTCACCTAAATATAGTCAAGAGGAACAAATGGTTCATGCTTTCGTTAAATGGGATATTTTACATATACCATTATTGTGCTACTTTTTCAAGGTAATTGGGCTTGTAGCTTGATGTGTTTCACATTTAGTTCTACATTTATAACTCCTAATACTACTAACTAGATAGAGTACTGCAAGTTTATGAGATCAAATCGTAGCAAGTGGAAGTAGAAATCAATCCCACAATAAGGATTAGTTGACAATTACTGATTATTTGAGTCGATTACTATTTAAAGGGTTTGATTAAAGGGGAGATTTTACTAAAACTAAATCTAGAAGTCTTAAAAAATGGTTTAAAGTGGGTTAGGTTTTGATTAGCCAATATTCGGTCACTGTTAATTAACTAGGTTCAGTGATTCAATGGATTCAACTGGAGGTTAACTCCCAATTATAAACCAACCCCAATACCTAGGTAATTAGGTTCTATTGAACTAACTAGCCTAACTTGGGTTGCTTTTTACACTAAAACAATTAGGACCAATTATCAACACATGAATCTCTTAAAAACCAACCAGGCTAAATGACATCTGGTCAAGATTATTATCTAAACTAATTTAATTGTTGATTAATCAATTTAGGGTTCACGTATCAAGGAGTCATGAATTTAAAATATGTCGATAGTTTATTTTCGTTCAAGCAGTTTTGAATTTAAAATATGTAGATAGTTTATTTTCGTGTAAAGGAATCACATGAATTAGATATACGTAGAAAAGTGCACTTCAAGATAGGTCACTAATCACCAAGTAGAGTCTTATGACCTTACTCTTTTCCCCTTGGTTGAATCCTTGAATCATAAGATGGCAAAGAACATGATTCTTTTCTAAGGATATAAATTTTTTTCCAAATTTAGTAGTTACATGTGATGCTTTACCTTGGCTCTTATAGTATGCTGTTCTATAGCTTTATGAATTGTTCCATAGGCTCATGCTCCAAATGGCATAAAGCATATATTTTGTTTAGTATAATCCTTACCTATACATTGCATGTGAAAGAAACACACAACCATTTTCATTACTAAGCATGTAAGCTTGGGTTCTTTATCTAGTTTGTAGTGTTAGGAGTTATAAATATCGAACTAGATGTGAAACTCATCAAACTACAAGCCCAATTACCCTAAAAAGTAGCATAATAATGGTATATTTAACATAACCCATCTAACGAAAACATGAACCATTTGTTCCCCTTGACTATCATTTAGGCGAAAACTAGTTTACAATATGTGAGTCTACAAGTCTTCACGTATGGTTTACCAGTTATGTTGCATGATTTATTTACGCAATTGCACGTATCGTTATAAGTAATACAGTGATTAGTAAATATTGTTTTCATGAGGACTTTGTCTTAACTTTACTAAGTACTAATATTATAACAACCTAACTCTATCAAAACGATTGATTTTAAGAGTAATTTTAAAATAAAGTTAACAACTAAATAAGAGATGTTGTAAATAGACAGAAATAATCAAGTGATAAAAGTCTAGAATTCAATTATCACTCGATAGTTCATTCAAATATCTCATCTCTTTGCTCTTCCTATTACGAACTAGGGTTTTACCATCATATTCTCATGTATTCACAAGTTCCTAATGAATTCATGTAAACTTCGTAATCCAAACTAAATCATATTAACCTGAATTTGAAAGAAGAAGTATTAACTACGAACCTGTGAGTTTAAGGAACAAGGATCCTCTTCATTTAGGGGTTTAAACTTGAAAAGATTTTTAAAAATAAAAATGCTTCATGATTCATATCATGTTTTATGTAAATATTTTGCAAAAAAACTGAAGAAAATAATAAAGTTTTACCATTTGACTAAGAAATTTTATTTCTCATAAAAATTTGGAAATTCATGTACCGTCCAAATGCCACACATGATGAACAGTGGAAATCTTTTGCCCATGAATTGAATTTTGGATAACGATTATCTAATCAATGCCATAAAACTAAAGGTATTTTCAGATTATTGTTTTAAATTTTAATTATTTAGATATAGGTAAATGAATAAAAATAGAAAAAATAAATAGAGAGGTTTAAATCCAATTTAAGCACTAGGAAAAAAAAATTAATACACTTAGTAGATACAAATAAACTAATAAGAGTATATGGAATTGAATAAGAGTCAAGTTTAAAACCTTGACAATGACTAATAAACTCAAGTTTTTAAACTTGACTCTTATTCAATTCCATTAAAAATAACATTAAAATTGCATACAAATAAACTAATAAACTTAAGTTCAATTCAATAAAAATTTGATGTGAACTTAAGTCAGATAATATTTAAGCCAACACATTTAAACTTATTAAAAACATTAACCAAATTTAAACACTACAGTGTGAACTCGAATACATTCTTTTCCTCTATAACACTTGTTGCCTATCCTCACAATAAATCATACTCCCTCTATCCTAGTTTGTTTGTCACAATTATTCTTTGTCAAACAAAGCAATTTTGTAATTAATAATTTATATAACTTTATTCAATTTTTTTATAAAATTTATTCAACAAAAGTAAAATTTATATGAAATATTAACACATACAAATTTAAAATTTTGAAAATGTTAAATAACTATATATACAGATAAACATTAAAACTTAATATGTTGATTAGAAAAGTCAAACAAGTAAGAACTTCAATGAGACAAAGGTAATACATTTTACCTTGAAACTAGAACGTGTCGAATTAATACACAAGATAGGTGTGAACCTATCCATACCTGAATCTGACTAGTATTATCCGTTATAGATTCCAGTCAAATTATTGACAAGTTTATATGGAAAGAACCATATCCCAGTCTATAAGTGCAAGTCAGATATGGGTTTAGGTTTATGTCTTTGTGCCATTTTTTCATAGTTCAAAATTTTAATAATTTTTTTCAGAACAAATAAAAAATTTATACCAAAATTCATATTTGGTCATACGTTTTATATTAATCTATATTCTATAAGTTATATAAGAAATGATACATAATGAGAAGTTTTACACCTTATTAGGGAATTATTCTGTTACTTTAAAATTTGCACAATTTAGATTTTCAACCATAAGATATTATATTGTTCAAGTTTTTAAAGTTGATAAATAAGGATTTGCTTAAGTAGAGAAAGAAAGTACAGAGAGAGATGTTGTAATATGGCTTGTATCCCATGTTCCTCATTGGTAGGATGTGTCCCTTATATATATTGATCAATAACCGAGCTGTCCTCACCCTGTGATAGAGGTCGAGCTTGTCCTGTGCAGGCATTTAGTTCTATCCTGACCTCATAGGTCAGGGAACATACCGAGGCCAATCTGTGAGGAGTTGATCCTCCTTAAATTATATAGTTCCCCTTAAAGAGATAGGGTGCCTATCTGCCACGTGGGCATAGTCTATTGGTCTCTATTTTTTCTAGGTATCATCAGTAGTCCCCTAAGTTCGATTTTGGGCGTGGTCTCCATGATCGACCTTTTACTGCACTGGTGCTGCTGCGCTCGGTCCCTCTATCCTTGTGTGTCTCTTCCCGATCTCTAGATCGAGAATGCTCTTTTGCTCAGGAAATTTAATGTTGTGCCTTTTAGTTTGTGTGCCTTTTTTAAGTGCAGTGTCTTTCAACTCAAACAAAGGCTCTAGAAATCAAACATATCCTTCAAAATTTATTTGGAATATTAATTTACTAAAGAAAATTCAAATTTTAAAAATTTGCGATCTCACAATCTTTCCCCTTTAAAAGAATTGCGTCCTCGCAATTAGACGGTCCAATTAGTAAATTCTAACATGACGTTGGATATTCTCTTACACTCATTCTTCTTTATAAAACGGTTGATTCACTATTTCCTTTATGTCGATACATCAAATCTTGAAATCCAACTTCAAACAATGAGTCAATCTTAAAACATCAAATTTCTCTCACAATAATATTTGATATCATTTCAACTCTAAACGTGATGTACTGAAAGATTCAATAATCCTAATGTCCAAGAACATACTATTAAATTATCAATACAATTTGATAACCCCTAATGACATAATCACAATGTTCAAACTTAGTGGAATGTCCATTCTCCACAGTCAAAGAATCATATCCCTAAAGCTCTAATAACTACGGGATTGGGCTATGAAAATATGAAATATACACATGCATGTATGGGTGATTCCAAGTGGATAGGCTAATAAATGATGGACATTTGAGTTGTGATAAAGAGTTTGGAATGGTTAGTGAGAGGGAAAGGATCCTCCCTTTGACCATATTTGTAGACAAAGGCTAACACAAAAAACGAGTGTTGTGTGTTAGTACTTAAATGAATGTATCACATGGTTAGATCAATTGGTAGTGGGGCCAAGATGCTAATTTTCCTAATTAGTTTATTAAACTCCATGTGGAAGCCTAGACTACAACCATGAACTGAGCCAAGGAATTGGTTCATAGTTGGGAGGAAATTCTCATTTGTACCCACTGAATGTCACCCATTAGAAGACCCACCTAGTAAAGGAAACATAGTAATTTACTTTTGTCAACATATTTGCTAAATTAGTTCTTCTTTATCATTCTACTAGTTTAATCGCACTCTTAGCCTGACAATAATGGCATTGGTTGTTTAGATAGTAATAGTGTCTTAGGAATCTTATTAATCACTAATCTATCTTCGTGGGAACAATACCCCTCACCACTAGCTACAAATCTACCCCGTATACTTGTGGGAGTGTAGATTTAGTCTAAGTCAAGCAAGGTGATTTTATAACTTGACAGTGAACGAGCATTATCAATTTAGACACTTAGATTAATCAACTTCAAGTTTTTGGCACCGTTGCTGGGTATTGATTTTCAGTGATATCGATATAATTTGGTTGGAATACTAGATTGAAATTCTTTTTTTTTTTTTGTATAGTTGTTCCACCTATTTGGAAAACCAAAACATTTTCCATTTTTGTAGTTTTGCTCTTATTTTGAAAATTAGAAAAATATTTCCTATGTGATTCTAGTTTAGATTCACTAGTAGTCTAAACTTTCCTACTTTTCTTATTTGTGTTGTCTTAGTTCTTTTTCTTGTGTCTGTGGTGTTGTTCGTTACTCCAAGAACATAGAATGACTTAATTTGAATGAAACATAACTAGGAGATTATCATCTTTATGGAAATGGAGATATGCCAAATGAGCATGATTCTTATTATGATTACTCTCCTTATGTATAATTAGATTGTCAAATGAATGGTCTAGCCATCCATATCCTTATGAAAGCTACCAAGAAAATCCCTATTCATTCCCTCCACCGTCAAAGGATCAAGGGCCTTATAAATGAATTGATGGAGTTTCAATACCTTCACCAATCTATCTAAGAAGCTGATGAGGCAAGATCAATGAAAATGTAGATGATACTTCAAGAACTTCAAGAAGAACTAGTCCAACTTCTAGAAGAGCATGCCAAACACCATGAAAAACACATTCAACTTCTTAAGAAACAAGCTCAACTCCGAGGAGATATATCTAGATTCTCAAAGACCAAGACAAATTGTCTTGGTCTTTGAGACCAAGATTGTCAAAGTAAGAAATGATACCTAATGAAAACCAAAGTTCTCAAACACTTCTACCAATCTAATATAAGAACCGATTAAAAAAGAGGAATACATATCAAAGGAAACCAGTTCCCAAGAACCTATCTTGAACTTGAAATCACAACAACCAAGTCACTTAGTACTTATTTGGAAGAATTACCGACTTTCCCTTTGCATGAGTGTGAGTTTATCTCGGTTACAGTAAATGAGGTTTAATTTGTGGCTTTTATGCAAGCCACTAAAAAAGAGGCGGCTCAAGGATAGGAAAAAGAGGGATACATTCTAGAGAGGACCAAGGAGGTGCCAACTACAAATGCCAAAAGTCAAATCCTTACGGACTTTATAATAGCTAAGCAATGGTGGAAATTTACCAAGGATTACAATATCTTTCAAAGCCTCCTTGGAGTTGTTGACAGAGAATTTCTTTCCTTTTTATATATTAGGCCTAATTTTAGTTTATTTTTTTAGAACCTGCAAAAAATAAAGGCTTGTGGCCTTGTGCTTAGTTTAGTTTATGTTTTTTTGTTGGTGAATAATTTTTAGACTTTCCTCGACAAATTTGGTAGTTGATGACAATATAGGACTTTTTGTGATTTGTGATTGATGTTATAGAATGAACTTGGATTTGGTTTTTATCATTGATTGTGATAATTCTAGTTGATGATACACTTTATTTGCTAAGTGTATTGATCTTATTTTGAGCATATAATGTGAATGTTTGATATGGATTGGGAGTAGTCCGTTGTTGTTGAATGTTTTTTGAAGCTAATTATATGAGAAACTAAGTTTGGGGATGAGTTGGGCATTTAGATAACACTTTTTGTAGTGTTAAACCGCATTACCCTAATGTCTATTTTTTTTCTTTAATTATGTGAACCCCGTGAAGTTCCAAGGACCCTTTCCTTGGTGTACATATGTTGGTTGTAGAAAGAAATTCAATTCCTAAGACTCATGACCGTCATTGTTTAGCATTTAGATAGTTTACGTGAAAGTGCTCATTTCATAGCCTTGTTTAGTGTTGTTTTGCATACTGTTGGTAGATTCTAGGATTTGAAATAGAACCATGGTTTTGAATTCAACTTGTGCTTAATTGGTAACATTCACATACTTGAACATGACTTTACATGATAAGGAGGACAATCCAAGTCTAATAGTAACATAGGGGATTTGAGTTTGTATATGCAAGTAGTATGCTTTTATGCTTTCTAGGAGCATTTTTACATCTTAGTGCTAATGGTGAGTGGTTTAGATTGGTATGATGAGCTGTATTCAAGTCATTTGAAAGGATCCACCCTTTGATCACATTTGTGAGGCTAACACTGTTGGCCCCAAAGAGCAACCTAAAAGGGGGGATGAATTAGGTTATTTAAGAAAACAAATCTTTTAATGTGCTTAATGAGAAATGTAAACTTTATGCAACAAATAAACACTTAAGCACAAATCAATACAAAAGATATTCAATAATTGAAGCTCAAAGAACAAATATAAAGATGATAGAAATAGAGAATACCAAACCAAACTCCCAAGCTTCTCAAGCTTGGAGTATATCCACTAGTAGTGCCTCTTCAAATAAGGTGAGGCAATAACCTTCTTGTACACAAAGTAGGCTCACTCTTGCACCAACTAATTCCCTCTAGTTGAGCCAAAGGGTTTTACAATACAACCTCACTTTTTAACACTTGTTATTCATCCACTCTTTCACCTGAAGATACTCGCTAGTCTACTCTTGCTCACATTAATTCCCTCTAGTTGAGCCAACAGAGAACTATACTACCCAAACCAATACAACACACAATATTTTAGCCCATTTCTTCCCAAATAGCTCTTACAAGTGTTTGTATTGAATGCAGTAGTTCTACTCTCTGTCACTTTACAATTACAGACAACAGGGTATTTATAGAAGCCCAAAAATAGCTTCCAACAGTTTTCTAACGGCTATTTTCTGTTTCCTAAGAAACTAGCCGTTTGGTCTTTCGGACGGCGAATGCTATGAATGTGCATCCGAACGAACTAGCCGTTGGACCTTTCGAAAGTCCAATGTAAAGCCTCAATGATGCATCGGATAACAATATGAATAGTGCTTCGGATGATTGTATGCGTGTCTAAGAGCATCATTATGGCTGTCTTCATTTTACTTTCTCTCGAACGGTCATGTGCGTCCTACAACTTTTGGTTGTGTTTCAGACATTCTCCGGCGTCCGAGGCTACTTCAGATTCTTCTCTATCGAACGCTCCCTTGCGTCTAGTTATCCTGCTTTTCTGTAACCTACTTGATTGCAAATCATTAGTATCATTTGGTCATCATCAAAACATCTTTATCACAACTGGGTTCAACAATCTCTCCCTTTTTGATGATGACAAATCATATAAGAGACAGTCTCTTAAAAACACATCTAAGATGTGTATAAGAGACAGTGCCAAAAGGGGGAGAAAATAATGGACTCCCCTTCGGCATCTTCTTGACATATGCTTCATAATACAAGAAAAGCACCCCCTAAGTTTATTCTCCCCCTTAGAAAGAGGAATATAATTCACATGAGTACACGGAGAATAAGTCAAGTTATGCAAAACAATTCTTCCCTTCAATAATATGTATTCAATAAGATATGAGGGAATTCATGCAAAGAATTAGGATCAAAACTATTTTCGCTCATTCCTTGCCAAAAAGCATCATCAAAACAATGAAGCATGTGTGATGCAATTTTTTGCAAAATAATCCATTTAAAAAAGAGAATGCTCCCCCTTTCTTCTGCAAGTAGTGACTTATTATAGACAAAAATTGGGGATCTACATATTCCCGAGAATTCTAAACAAATTCAATCAAATAGAAGTAACATTCAAGAGAACACAAAATTTTAGATGTTACCCAATTTAATGTCATCTTAGCTCATGTGGTTTGAACACCCTCCATTGATAATTTGTCTTGAATTCCTTGGTGCTCTTCCAAGCATACCTACATGTAAAGTTAAGCAACAACTTTTGGTACCCAAACTTTCTTGGGTCCAATTGGGTTAGTAACATGCTTAATCACCCAAATAGATTTAAGAGACAGGAATCATTTCTTTTAACATAACAATTTTTCTTTATATGGCCATGTTGATGACAATATTTACAAATAATATTCTTATTGAAATAGAAAGAAGATTTAGATTTAACAAAGCACAAATCATTTTTTCAAAATGTGATAAAATTCTTGTTCAAAAACATATTTCTAGTTCTTTTCTTTTCAAAAAAATTTTCTTTCTTCTTTTTCAAAATATCATCAAGATCATCTAATCTCTTCTTCAATGAAGCTTGTTCTTCCATGATCTTGGTTTTTTCAACAAATTTTTTCTTCAAAACATCATTTTCTTTTGTCAAAAAATTATTTTCATGCAAAACAGGTTTGAGTTGGCACTTAATAAAATTGTATAAGAGACACATTATGATGGTTTGATCTTAGATCTAATTTATTTTAAAAATGACTGTCATGTGTAATTAGGAATTCTTATTTCACAGTATGTAATTAATTATCACATGAATCATCACAAGAATCACAATGAGACGATACCTCATACACATCTAAATTCCATAAAAGACATTTGAGCCTCCTCATATTCTGATCAACTTCTCCATCCAAATTGCAATCATCCCAAGTGATTTGGAAGTTGTTGAAGTGAGGCTTCCTTGAGACTTTTCTCCTTTTTGATGAAGCTTTAAATGCTATGCTTTTTTTTCCCTTTGCCTCCTCATCATCTTGTACCTTGTATTTCATCTTCAATTCAAAGGAGGTTAGAGAATTAAACAAAAACTCGATAGGCTTCATAGAATTTAAATTTTTAGACTCCTCTATGGCAATGGATTTAAGTTCCCATTCCTTAGGTAAAGCATTCAAAAAAATTCTATTCTTTTCACCGAAGGAATATTCTTTACCCAAACCTTCCAAATCCTTTACAATATCATTGAACCTACAATACATCTTGTCAATGTTCTCATGAGGTTCCATTTTGAAGGATTCATATTTAGCCACAAGAAGTGACTTCTTTTGCTCTCTAATATCTTCATTTCCTTCATGGAGATCTTTCAATTTTTCCCATATCTCCTTGGCTGATTTGCAACCTTTTACTTTAGAAAACTCATCTGCATCCAAAGCATTATACAAAATATTAATGGCTTTAGTATTTAAAGATAAACTTACTTTATCTTGTGCATTTAACACTTATCTAGTCTTAGGTGTTATCTATGAGTATTTACATCAGTGATGTTAGCTTTTAAAGAACTTTCACAAATAATATACCATAAATCAATATCAATAGATTGAACAATGCAAATTTTCATTCTATCCCTCCAAAAAACAAAATTAATGCCACTAAACATGGGAGGTCTTGTAATAGAATACCCCTCTAAAAATAAAGTATTATTGGTTGCCATAATGATCTTTACTCAAAAGCAGATAAGCTAAGAGACCAAGCTCTAATACCAATTGTTGGCCCCAAAGAACAACCTAAGAGCGGGGTGAATTAGGTTGTTTCAAAAAACAAATCTTTTAATGTGCTTAATGAGAAATGCAAACTTTATGCAACAAATAAACACTGAAGCACAAATCAATACAAAACATATTTAATAATTGAAGCTCAAAGAAAAAATATAAAGATGATTGAGATAGAGAATATCAAACCAAACTCCCAAGCTTCTCAAGCTTGGAGTATAGAAGCTTGGAGTATATCCACTAGTAGTGCCTCTGCTACATTTTATGTGTCAATTACCACCCTGTACACAAAGTAAGGTTGTTAGACCAACTAAGTCCCTCTAGTTGAGGCAAAGGGTTTGATACAATACAACCTCACTTTTGTACACTTGTTATTCCTCCACTCTTACACTTGAAGATCACTCACTAGTCTACTCTTGCTCACACTAATTCCCCTAGTTGAGCCAAGAGAACTACAATACCCAAACCAATACAACACATAATATTTTAGCCTATTTTTTCCCAAATAGCTCTTACAAGTGTTTGTATTGAATGCCGTAGTTCTACTCTCTGTCTCTTTACAATTACAGACAAGGGGGTATTTATAGAAGGCTAGAAATTGCTTCTAACAGTTCTCTAACGGCTATTTTCTATTTCCTGTGAAACTAACCGTTTGGTATTTCAGATGGCTGATTGTTGGTACATCTTAGATGTGTGGGGTTGTTACTTGTATTTCATTGAAATTGTTTAGAATTTAGAGGGAATGTGTGGAAGCAATTTTTGTCTGAACAGTGCTTCGGACGGTTGTATTCGTCTTACAGCTTTGACAGTAACTTCTTCATTTTGAGCTCTTTTAGAAATGTCGCAAATGATTTGTCATGTGTATAAGAGACAGTGAGTATTGTTGAACCTGTCTTATGTTTGGATACTTCAGATTCTTCTCTGTCGGATGCTCCCTTGTGTTTGAACACCTTTCTTTCCTTGCGTTGAAATTATCCTACTTTTTTGCACACTTGATTGCACATCATAGTATGATTTGGTCATCATCAAAACATGAGTATGTAAAAACCGGGGTTCAACAAACACAACAAATGAGTGTTGAGTGTTAGTAATTAGATGGATTTATCACATGGTTAGATCAACTACAAGTTAGGCCAAGATGCTAATTTTCCTAATTAGTTCCTTAAATTCCATGTAAAACCCTAGACTACAACCAGGATCCAGGCCAAGGACATGGTTCATAGTTAGGAGGGAATTCTTATTCGTACCCAATGAATGTCACCCAGTAAAAGATTGGTGTGCAATAATATGATATTGAGTTGTAATGCTGTCATAGGCACCCTAAATTAACAACTCTCAATGAAAATGTAGTAATTGTAGGTGAGTAGAGGTCGTCCCACAAAGAACGAACTTTATTCTCATGCTAAATGAAAAAAAGGGGTTTTGAATGCTTTCAAACTAAAACTAAAACAAGAAAATAATTGAAGAAAATTTGATATAAGAAAAGTATTAGTTTTGGTCATATCCACCATGGCAATTTCACTAGTTGATCCTTGACACACAAGACAATTCAATTTTATAACAAGCATAATTGAATAATTAACCCGAACGAATACCAATTGTTAAGTCTAATTCTTATTTCTTTCTGTGAATATTGGTGGCTGTTTCAATCGCAATCCAATTAGAAAATAACTATTAATTTATGAAATAACACACGCCAAAGATTAATTAATAGAAGCTTTTATAATCAGAAGAACAATTAGGCTAATTAAACATAAACACATGCGGTTATCCCAATTAGATGATTAATTTTGCTAAATTCAATAACACTAATCGAGTAATTATCAAATTCAGTTGATTCACAGATTGAATGAAGCACAAGCAGTTAAAACAATCTAGCAGTAGATTAATTCTAATAACTTAATATTCTACAGCAATAACAAGTTGAAAAGAACAATCATAAGTTTAATCACTGAAAAATAATTAATTACTTGACAAGATAATAATTTATCTTCAAGCACAAGAAGTCTCACAACTTTGTAGATTTGACCATGGCTTCATAGACCTTAATACACAAGAAAAAGGTTTAGGTACAAAGTGCCATGAAAGAATAAAGAAGAATTTTCTACTGAAAACCCTAGCTAAACAAGAAAATAAAGTGTCAATCTCTTTTTTCTCACCCTAATTGGAGTATTTATAATGAGTACTTAGGGTTAAAATTAAGGTCTATGGATAAGAACGTGAAATCGGGTGAAATAGAGTCCAACCGGGTGAAGAAATCTATCAAATTCTCAAAAAAACGCAATTCTGTTGTTTCAGGTGCACATGCGCTGCCTATTTTGCCCTAGGCAGTGCTGAAAAGTTCCCAGTGCACATGCACTGCTCAAACCCAGCGCATATGCGCTGGGCTTTACTTTCAGCTTCAATTTTGACCTTGATGCATTTGGAATTTGGGAAAACTCAAAACATAAAAGTTGTATCTTTATGTCTTAGCTTTTTTAAAGCATCTTGAATAACCTCATTTAGAGCTCAGATAAGAAAGTTATGCTCAATCTACCAAACTATGTTAGAATCGCTCCTCGCAGTACACATTTTTAACTTTGCAATTTTGAACAAGATGCCTATCGAATCATGGAAAACTCAAAACTCAAAACACGAAAGTCATAGAACTCTTCAATAGATTTCCAAATCATCCAAAATCATCTTAATCAGAGTTTGGACTCGAATGTTATGCTTGAAATACAAAACAGCATCCAAAATGGCTTCATACTCGTGCATGTTCTGGCCTTGGCATTTTCTTTCATCTTTTCCATCTTTTAAGCTGTTTTATTGATATCCCTTACACCAAGTCTAAGAATATTGTAATTAAGCTCAATAATAATTAAAATCTTGCTTATAACACATAATGTTATTAGAAACGTGGTAATTGACACATAAAATATAGCACAATTATGAACTTATCAAATTACCCCACACTTAGCCTTTTGATCGTCCTCGATCAAACATAAAATTAGAACATTTAAGCTTAACACATTCCACTCAACATATTTCTTCCAATATCCACATAAATAATCAATAATCAATCCACCAATCAAAGTAGTCTAAGTACCAAAGAGCTAAAATGCTAATAAAAACCAAAACATGAAATTCGTGTCTATGTATGTATAGCCATTCAAAAACTTAGATTTGAAAATATTTAGATTAAATCATGAAGAGCCTCAAAATTTTTTCTAAACACCCCATAGCCCACTCTTCTTACACCCTTCCACTAATCTAGACAACCGATTCAATCTAAATTCGGTTGGAATTTTAGCTCGAACTATAGGTTAGGATATTTGTTAGCCAAAGAAGGGAAAGGATATAGCGAATAAGAACAAGAGCTTTATAATAATGGTGGCCACACATTAAAATAAAACTAACTTTTCTTCACATGCGGAATATTATACATCCACAACCCCACACTTGAGTAACAAATACCAACAAAAAATTCCGAACAACCAAACATGTTAACCTCCCTCGGGCATATATACATTACGTAGTGATTTTATTTTTCTATGTCCTCTCACAGTACAGGTACCAGTGGTAGGCACTACCTACAACATATAAACCCGTAGGTACTAGAGATGGGCACTACCTGCAAATACAGGTACCAGTGTTAGGCACTACCTGTAAATATAAAAAACATACAGGTACCAATGATGGACACTACCTGCAAATACAAAAGCTTCCATATTCATTTTTTTCAACAATTTTTTTCCCAATACCTTATTTCGTTACAAAAATGGACATCACTCACTTCTCACAAACTTCCACCCTTATATCCCCTTAACAAATAATGTGCACCATAAGCTCTTAAAGGGAAAACTTAGGATAAAACAATGAAAAGAACATTAAGCTCAATAAGGATAGGTAAATTGAGTTTATGTGAAAGAAAACATGAATGGTGTTTCTCTTCACAAGAATAAGGCTCAAATAAGATACTTAGAAATAAATTGTTAAAATGGTTGGCAAGAAAGGCTCAACAAACGAAAAAAAGCACTACCCTCATTTTTAAATTAAATCAAGTTGTCTAAGAATTACCTTCGAAAATGTAATGAAGCAAGTTTTTGGGATGCGACATAATTGAGTCTACATAAATTCCTCTAAATATCCCAAATCAAAAATTAAAGCCTGGCTTAGTGCTCAAAATTCTTGAAAATCATGAATGGAAAATATTAACACTGACTACTCATTCATGCATGGTCCAATTAATGACTTATTATGCAGAAAAATGGAAAAATACGTTAAGCAAAAACTTTCAAAAATTATCAAAAAATGGTCAATTAATCCACAAAAATTTTCAAAATTTTTGACAAGCTCTCAGATTAAAGGAAAAGTTAAAATATTGTAGCAAAATTTGAGCAAAATACACCAAACAACTTAAACATCCAAATAACTTTTGCCCACCCCACACTTAAAATGAAGCATTGTCCACAATGCAAAAAGAAAAGCATAAAATGTGAAAAAGAAAAGCTTCTCCGGATTTAAGTCGCGTTTGGAGCAGTATCCGCTATAAATATCCCCTTGTCGTGAATGAAAGATGGAAGAACAGCGGTAAATAGAACAAAACAAAAAAATAATTCCCTTGAGTCAATAAGACCTTTTTCTTGGTTCTTGTGCTTGAATTTATTCAATTATAAAAAACCTACTCCCTTTTGAGAATTTGATAACAAAAATAAACGAAAGATGTGCAGGGGGAAAATAAACCAAAACAATATGAAATAAACTAACTAAAATGAAACCTAACTAACAAAAATGTCAAATAAAAGAACTACTCAAATTGTCTAGGAAATCAACTGCAATGAATATCAAATAAAGAAAACGGCCCAACACATAGGGCATAAAAACTCAAGGAGCATGGGGCCCCAAATCTTGTGGAAAATGAGTAAAAGGTAGTAATGTCCAATGGGTCCTCTCCCCGCTCATTTTCAAAGGACCATTTTATCAGCTTAACTTATCAATTAAGTCAATTTCTTACACTAACAACATAATTAAACTATGCTAACCCTACAAATAAAATAAACAAAAGTAAAACTTCAATAACAAATAAGTGGATTAAAATGTAAATGAACATGGGTTGCCTCCCATACAGCGCCTTTGTTTACTGTCGTTGGCTCGACTTGGTGCTTATTCACTAATCAAGTAACTCCCATGTTGAGGAGTCCAAGGATCCTCCATTTCACTGTTTTCACAAAATGATAGATTCAATCTCCTTTGCTCTTTTAGGACCCTAACAAGTTGCTCTTCTTGCGAGTTGCTAAGTTGATTTGAGATTATCACCCTCTCATTATCCTTCAAACATATGTATTTAAGGTGACCAGGAAGGCGATTGTAATCTAGAGGTCTGAATATACTGCTAAAAGTTTGGACTTCAATTCCTCGTTAGAAAGTAGTAAAGCATTAGGACCTCCAATTACATGTTTCCTGAAACAAGTCCTTATTCTTTTCCTTGAGATGTTCTTCACAATTCATTTCCACCTCCTGATTATTGGTATGTCCATGAATTTCTTGTATTAGAGGCTTACACACATAATTACCAAAACAAGTTTAGTATGGTCAGACAATTTAACATTATCATAAATGCTAAAATTAACACTTGTATCACCAAAGTCCATACTAAAACATAAAAATCAGTAGGAAAAACTAGACTTCCCACTTGAACTAAGATATCCTCTACAATTCCCTTAGGATAGGCTATAGATATATCAGCCAACTGAATTACCACACCAGTTTTACTCAATGGTCCGACTTTCAATGCATCATAGACAGAATATGGCATTACATTAATAGATGCACCTAAGTCCAGCATTGCTTTTTTCAAAATTGGTATTTCCTATCTTACAAGGAACAGAGATGCTACACCTCTACCTTTCTAACCTTCTTCTCTTTTTCCTTTTGTTTGTGGGTACACAATTCCTTCAAAAACTTAGCATAACGATATTTGTTTAATAGCATCTAATAAAGCAATATTTACCTCGCACCTACGAAACGTATCATACAACTCTCTATCGGGATCCTCCTTTGAAAATTCTTTCAATGCCTCAGGAAATGGTGGTTCGGGCTTATATTCGGGCCATATAGGAACACTTTTATCTTCACTGCTACTGCTTTTCTGTATAACATGGGACAACCTCCTTTTCAACTTTGGTCTCCTTCTCCTCGACCTTAACACGTTCAGGAACTATGTTGCGTTGCACTTCAACCTCTTTACCACTCCTCAACATAATTGCACTCACGTTCTTCTTGGGGTTGATGATTGTTTGAAACGGTAATTTTTTGGAATTCTGTGATTCCAACCGGCTAATTGTAGTCACCATTTGTCCCATTCGGTACTGCAACTGCTGAATACTAGCCTTGGTATCCTGTCATAGAAATTAAATAGTAATATCAGTTAAAGCATTCAACCTTTTCTCTAAAGACTAACCGAACTCATTATCCAAATTGGCTTGTTGTCTTTGAGCAAATGGTGGCCTGTATGGTTGAAAATTCTGCCGATTTTGTTGAGCTTGAGGTTGTGCTGGATTCCTGTATCTCAAATTAGGATGATTCCTCCATCGGGATTATACGTGTTCGAGTAGGGATTGTAATTTGGTCGTGGTTGCCCTGGGATCCTCCCGCTGTATTTACTTGTTCTTGGCCTTCGTCTTGTAATGTAGGGCACATATCTGTTGAGTATCCCTCAATTGAGCAAATGCCACAAGGTTGTGTTGTCTTTGTAGTCCTTGAAGTCAACTGTCGAACAAAAGAAGTTAAGCTAGCCATTTGTTGTTCTAGAGATGAAACATTTACCTCATTAACATGTTTGAGAGGTTGATCACGTCGTGTCCCAAACTTTTGAGAACACGCTGCCATATTCGATATAAGCTCACGAGATCAGCAGCGTCTATGGTGAAATTGTCTAACGCCCCTCCACTTGCTGCGTCGACCATGTTCCTTTCATTCGGCAACAAACCTTCATACAAGTATTGAATTAATAAGGAGTCACTTAACACTATAAGTCAAATGACCAATCCACATGATAATGACATTATTGGATCATTCATAAGTGAGTGAAAACCTCATGTGATCAAATAAGTGTTGTGGACTAGTTCAACACATTGTCTTATCAATCATCTATCATGTCAATCCTCATAACTCATGCGAAATTATACGAATTTTGACCATCCTCACTTGTGAACAACTCATGTCACATTGGGGAAATGCAGATACTAGTTTCTAAGGGTGGCCATGCCCAATTGAGTACTTTCCACTAGGAACTATAAATATTTATGAATGATGTCATTAAATATTTAATGTCTCATAATAACAATTATAGTAAATAAATCATTAATATCTCTCAATGGACTCATTCAAAATACGTCAATTACTAGATATACATTGAATGAAATATAAACTTGCCAATAATTAAATTACTAGTTTGGTTTAAACATAAAGACTTGCTATTTCATTTATGAAAACCCAATTGGGTTTAGAGCACTACCCGAAGATTCTCCCACTTGTACTAAAGCCAATCACCTTGGTATCTCATACCCATATTCTCAAGAAGTCGACCAAGCTGTTCTAGTATCAGTGCTTTGGTAAATGGATCTGTTACATTGTCAAGCGTCCCAATTTTCCATACCATTTGAGTCTGTCTCTTATACACATCTAGATTTGATTAGATTATATTGTCTGTCAATTGTTTGGATTTCTTCTGAGATCTTGGTTCCTTAGTTTGTGCAATGGCTTTAATATTCTCATAATACGAAGGTATTGGATTATTAATTGTAGGAACCATTCCAAGTTCAACTTTGAACTTCATAATCTAAATGACCTCCCTTGCAGCATCAAATGCAGTAATGAATCCGGCCTCAGTGTTTAAATCTGTAGCAGTATTTTGTTTGGAGCTCGTCCAACTAACTGTCCCACCATATAGAATAAACACAAAGCCTGATGTAGATTTTTTATCATCCACATCAGACTGAAAGTCTAAATCCATTTACCTAAAAACTTTTAGCTCTCTATTTCTGCAAACCAAGAAAAGATCCTTAGTTCTTTTCAAGTACTTGAGAATATTTTTAATAGCAACCCATTTTCTTCTCCTATAATAGACTGATATATGCTAGTAACATTTATAGTATGACTAATATCAGGTCTTGTGTAATAGCATTGCATACAATATACAGAACTAGAAAGGTGATTGCATTCTCACTAGTATTCTTGTAGACACATGGTTCATCCTCATTTTTAATGAAGTCAAACCGCTTGACTACTTCATCAAAATAGATGTTCCAACTTCTACAAGCTTGCTTGAGACCATAAATGGATCTTTTAAGCTTGCATACCTTATTGGCTTCAGCAGTGGATATAAAACTTTTAGGCAATTCCAAGTATATATGCTCTTGAATATATTCGTCATACTTTAGAAATCTGGTTGGCCTTGACATTCATTTTCCAGATCTCATAATCATCGCATGCTGCTATAGCTCATAAAATACTGATGGATTTTACATGGCTACTGGAAAAAAGGTTTCCTCATAGTCTATTCCATGGACTTGATAATACCCTTTAGCTACAAGACTAGCTTTATAGGTCTCTAACTCCATCAGACCAATCTTTCTCTTGAAGACCCATTAGTTTCCTGTTGGAACAATTCCTTCAGGAAGGTCTACTAGATCCCAAACTTGGTAGGTATGCAACGAATCCATTTCAAATTTCATTGCTTCTATCCACTTGCCAGAATCAATGTCAAACATCGCCTTTTTGTATGTAGTAGGATCACCATTATAATCACAATCTCCTAGGGCAAACAATTCTTGTGCTCTTTTTAGATGTAAGCCATATCTCTCTAGTGAATGAGATATCCTACTAGATCTACAAGGAGTTTGTGCTACAACTGGAGTGGTACTTCTTCTAAATGGTCTTCATGTACTGTGTTCATGTCAATTTGTTGAGAAGAAGTTTCCTCTAGTTTTACAATCCTTCCAGAGCCTCCTTCACTAATGAACTGTTCTTCAAGAAAATGACATTTTGACTGATGACAACCCTTTGCTTGTCTGAATATAAAACTGATATCCTAAACTATCTTTAGGATATCCAACAAACCATCCCTTAACAGACCTAGTTTCTAACTTTTCTATCTTAAACTTTCTAATGAACGTCGTACAATCCTAGATTTTAATGAGATTAAGGCTTGGATGCTTGCCTTTGCACATTGTATAAGGAGTTGAAGGACAGATTTAAAAGGTATCCTATTTAATTTATAGGTAGCAGTAAGGAGTGTGTAACCCCAAAAGGACTTGAATAAATCTATATAGCTTACCATGGACCGCACCATATCTATTAAAGTTTTTTTTCTTACAAGAAACACCAGTTGACTTGTGGTGTTGCCAATAGAGTTAATTTTGAAAGCAGGCTTGAGAAACTCATCAATGTAGTACTCTTCACTCAAGTATTCGCCTCCTCAAATATTTTCCAAGTTGATTCTCTATTTTAATCTTAAATTTGAACTTTTCAAGAGCTTTAAACTTGTACATCATTAATTATAAGTAACCATACCTAGAATGATTATCAGTATAGTTTATAAAGTAACCATAGCCACCACCTGCAGTCACACTGAGTGGTACCCATACATCTGTGTGTATGAGGGCTAAAAGATCAATGGCTCTATCATTTTGTCCAAACAAAAAGTGATTTGGTCATTTTGTCGAGGATGCAAAACTCACAAGGTGATACTGGTTCAAAACCAGAAGAGCTTAAAAGCCCTCATTTTACCGTATTGTCTAGTCTAGTGTCACAGAAATTTGGTTAGACTTTGGAAATGCTAAATATAAACTGTCTCTTACAAGTCATAAAACTTCTTCACACTTAACCAATACCTTCATACTCACAAATATATGAGATAGGTTTGTGGTTAGTGATGAGTGAGTACACGAGGATTGCCTTGTATCCCTGCTTTGGCGCATACTAGGATTAGAAGGCTGTTGTGCTATTTAGACAAAATGATCAAGGAGTTTGTCACTAACTACTAAAATTTATAACTATGAATGCAATTAAAAACACTAATTTAACCAACTAAAACTAAGAATGCAAGTAGATGAACTAATATGGGAAAGCAAGTAAAAATTACAACTAATTCCTACTCTAGAAAGCATGATTAAATTCATTAAAAAAGGAATAAATCTAGTCTAACAAAGCGTGTAAAGATTACTCTAAAGCTGATCTAAGAAAGTAAGTAAAAAAATTAATCTAACAAAGCAAGTAAAAATTACTTCTGATTAACTAGTTCTAAGAAAGCATAATTAAAACATAAAAGTAATTAAACTAAATTCTATCTAAGAAAGCATCAATCAAATTAGAGAATTATGAAAACTTCATTTTTACCAAACTAGGAATTTCGATAAATGAAAATAGAATTTGATTAAAACTAAGGATTTTTGAATTAAAATGAATTTTTGACACGCTGCTTAAAATAAGCTCACAAAATTCAAATGGATTCAAAACAAGCACTTAATGATTAAACTAAGAAATAACCCAAATAGCAAGAACACATTTCATCATTAGAAACTAATGGGTACTCAAGATTGAAAGATTGGTCCCTGTCTCTTATACACATCTAGATGTACTTAAAACTAATGAAAAGCCCACTAAATTAAGATTAGAAAGATTTAAACTTTCAAGTACTTAAAGAGAAGATCTAAATATAATTAAAAATGAGCTTGTATTAAAAACTAAAACTCAAATGTCTAAGAAAGCTAAATACTCTACTACTATTACTAAAAGCTAACTGCACCTGAACTATGTGCTTTGTAGTACACATGATTTGTTTTGCCTTGAGCCAGAAGATTACAAGTTGCAACAATCTAAAGAACTTGCAGCGAGTCCATACCATAGTATCGAATTAGTAAGGATTTTTATACCACAGTTTGGAGGTTTGAAAATGCCTGTGAAAATCTTCTCGAAAATCACAGTATCATTTCCTATACAATTTTGATACCATGGTTTGGAACTCATTTCCAGCAGTCTTTTCTCTTTTTCTCTTTGCACTTTGCTCCTTGAATCTTTCAATCTTCATGCTCAGTTCCTTTTCAATTTAATCTTGCTAATTAGAATAACGTAATAAGTAACAAAATTACACTATAATTCACTAAAATTAATACTAATTATAATATTTACAAAATGCAAGTACAAAACCTAAAATGCTATAAAATGAGACAAAAACACTAATTTAGACTCTAAAATATTGATAATTCCAACAAAATACTAGAATAAACAAGCAAAATAAGTCTAGTTTCCTAGAGTTATCATCTAGATGTCCCCAATATGAGCCAAATTTTAAGTGTGTAGATTCTTAGGGTTAATAGTTTCTCTAGTTCTTTTCTTGGAGTTGTCATTTGTAATGATAGTTTCGTTGAGCTCAACAACTTTTAAATTTAGAGAATAAAAATCATGAAATAATTGAGAAGCTACCAACTAATTTATTACTAAAACAAATATATTCTTGAAAGAAAATTCATAATTGTCTTCCACCAAGTTCGGTAAAGAAATAATGTTTCTGAAAATTAAAGGTACTAAAATAATATTCTTTAAAATCAAAATGCGAGATGAAGGAAGAATGATCCTCATAGTTCCTTTGGCTACAATAGCAACTTTTACCCCATTACCAACTTGAAGAACTTTCACCCTTTTGACAAGTCTCCTGCTTCTGATCAGATCCTAAAAGGATGAACAAACATGTGAGCTTACTCCAAAATCTAAAACCTAAGAATTAGTATTAGAACCAGTTGCAAGACTAGTTTCATGCTACAGCAGAATAATTCATTTGATATCTCATATCTGGCAAACCTACTTTGCTCACCATACAACTCTTGCAAGTGTAGCAAAATAGCTTGAGCACTTGGCATTTTTAATGCTGTCTCTGCAGTTCATCAAACATAAAGACTAGCATGTAACACTTAGCCTTATTGTCATCAATTAGGAATACTTTCCATTTCCTAAATGTGTCCACTTCTTCTTCTGTCGCACCCTCGAGAAAGGCTATCGGAAATGACTGGTCCAAGGTATAAAAAATTTTCTCCGAGTTGAGAAAAATTCTCTAATTATGGAGCCAATCATTGTAATTATTGTCAATAAGGTGGTGGTGTTAAGGATGTGAAAATGGGACTTGATGTGCTATTACACATCTATAGAAAATGTAAATAAGATTATTAACAGATTTTAACTTATCCCACTGTTTGATTTTGGTCTTTAAATCAAATAGGTCAATTCACTATATTTATCGAATTTCACACTTCTAAAAGAAAAATAGAAATATTTGTTGCAAGCATTTCTAATGAATAAATCAAGGGCCTTTCCCACAAGTAATAGCCACACAATTTCCACTCCTCAGAAGTTGACTACCTCACTCTTGCAAACTCAAGCTACTCGGCTCACTCTAGTTTTCCCACATTCTCGAGTCACCCAAGTTGTTTTAGGCATGGATTCTGATGCATCTTCAACAAATTCTAATTCAAACAAGCAAAACAAGATGCAACATAAAGAATTTCCTTTGGACTCAGCTGATAGAGCACTAATTAACTAGATGCCAAATGAGTCACATTGTTCAATTCTGAGCCAAGAGAGGAACCAACAATGGAATTTTTTTACAACCAGTTAACTTAACTCCTTTCTTTTAGGATTTGCAATCTCCAAGAGAATTAATGCCTTTATCCCTTGAAGATTTACGAATCATTAGCAAAATGGAAGACAGGAAACTAAAGTCAATGTCTCTGGTCCATTAACATGATTAAACACCTTTTTAAAAAATTATTTAGAAAATCACAGCAAAATAAAATTATAATAAAAAAAGATTTTTCATAAAAATAGAAAAAATGGTTAAAACCTGAAAGACGCAAAATTCAGGCTGCCTAGCAGTCTATTGAGGCACACTCTAGCAACCATACAAACCTTAAAAGGGTTTTAATAGGCCCCAATAAGGAGAAGTCACAGCACAAGCTAGTATCGGTTGAATCCTATTTTTACCAATTTCTTCCTCCTTTGAGGTTTCTTTTTTAATTTTTATATTTTAAGGATTTAAAACCATCACCATGGCTGCACAAACCCCAAGGCCAAATCCCAATGGTTGGCCAAAAGTTAGGTTTTCAATGAAACCCTAGTTTGGTCAAAAGCACTAGTAGCGGTTTTTATTATTTTTATTTTTTGGTTATTCACAATATTTCATTAACATCAAGAAAGTTATGAACAGATTAGATGGACCAAAAGAAAAAATTTAATCTAACAAAAAATGCATCGAAACAGTCTAAAAATTTGTTTCCCAGTCATGGCTCAAAAACCAATTGAATGATGAAGGTTTTTAAGGAAAACAAATATTTAAAAAAATTAAATGTAGTGGAAAAATCATATAAATAATCTAAAACCCCTATGGATCAATCTACAAAAAACTATTTCTAGGAAGTGACCCAAGGTTTAGAAGAGATCTTTACCTCAAAAATCAAATTTTGTAGCAAACTTGGCAAAGAAGTTCTGGGCTAAAGAAGAAGAATGCCTTGCGTATGACATCTCTAGCAGTCCACACGAGCACTTGATCAGCCAACTTCTCTTCTTGGATAGTTGTTAGTACCCTGTGCTAGCAAAGATCCCAAAAAATTAAACTAACAATTGAATGATTTACTTTTTGACTAAAAACTCAATACTAGAAGTACTAGGAAAATATAGAGGGAAAGACGATTTGTAAGGGAGATGCGAGAACGAATTTATCCATTCCTTTTTTGAAAAAGACTGCTACTCTAATCAGTTGAAGAGCTCAATTGAGGATTTATGGACCACTTAAACAAAATTAGGATTTATTAGAACTTGGCTTAATAGATTGAACCAAAAACCCTAATTTTTATAAGGATGTTTCCAACAGACCATCAATTCGCAGATTAAAGTTGCTGGTAAAAGAACACAAAATAAAACTCCTAACCTTATTGGATCCAATGGTGGATAAGGCCTGGATTAATTCTTTTAGACAAAGATTAAATCAGGTTTCAATTATTGCAAACCTAACATGAATGGTCAAATTTAGCTGTTTTGGAATAAAGATATTGTCCTAATGGATATTATGGTTTCTGATCAATTATTTCACATATCATTGTTTTCAAGTGTTTATAACATGGATATATTAGATTCGTTTGTTTATGCCAAGTGCACAAAAGTGGAAAGGAGGAAGCTATGGGAAGATCTTCGAGCTGCCCAAAACACCACAAGTTCTCCATTCAACATAATATCAAGCTCGGATGAATATAAAGGTGGTGCTGGTTCCTTGGATTAGAAGCTATCACGCCCCTTACCAACACTTGTCAGGCACGTGCCATTCGCCGTATCCGTGAAACCATACTCTCACGAATACAAGGCATCAATCATGTATCAATAACCTCAAACATCAATAATAAGAGTGGAAATGTCTATTCGTAAATGATAACCAAAAGAGTGCGGTACTTATTCCATTTAATAAATTCTAAAATGCAAAATTAATAAATAATATCAGATGAGTACGCAGGCTCAACTTATTTCTATATCCATTAAGTCTATCAAAATCTACCACTAAACTGTCATTATTATTATTACAATCATGATCATTTTCATAATCATAATCATAATTAATCGGAGAGTTAAGGACTATAGTCCCTACCGACTATCTCATGTTCGTTTAGAGCCCTTGTTCATTAATATTTTACCCATACATCACACACATATCATACATATTCAAAATCATGCATTTATCACATTTTTATATAACTTTAAAACCAAGCAAGTCAAATAGCCATACATGATCCAAATTTTCATATCAAAAATAATTCTGCTATAAAACACACTTTTGTAAAATGACTTTGAAATTCACGTGAGTTTATAAAGCAATTTTAAGAAATATCGAAGTTCACAAAATAATTTGGAAATTTAGAGGGTAAGCACCACCTACCTCGAATGAGCTCAATAATTGTACTTAATCTTGACGCTGATATTTTCCTATAAGAAATCATGATATTCTATCATTAATGAATACTTAATAAACTCTTAATCCAACTCACTATAAAACCTATTACAAATTCTTAGGGACCATGATTGATTTAAAACTTTAAATATTTTAAGATTCATTGGTGATGTAAAAATGTGGAAAGTACTTTTAGTTTACTTAAATGTAATAATATGACATTTTAAAATTGCCAAAATAACTCAAGTGAGTCCTTACTAGATTTAGTCAATTCAATTTCCATCACAAAATAACTTTTACTTTACTATTACAAGCTTTTAGAAACTCTAGGATCATTTTTGAAACGTTTAGAAAAATTTTGGGCTTTCATATAACTATATAAAATAATAAGTGGCTCTATACAACTTTAGAAAATATTTGAGGACTTTCTTATAATTTGTAAAACATTTTTTAGGTTTTAGTTTAATTTCTCAAAACTTTCGGGCCATAGCATAATTTTCCAGAAACTTCAAGTGTTCAAAAAGTAATTTCAGAGAGTTCTGGACTTCCTTGGTTCATTTACAAAATATTCTGGATAAATCTACAATACTTAAAAAGTCACTAAGGACCTAATCTGCCCCAGTTAAAACTATTAGGGGCCATTATAAATACTAAGTAACTACAGGGGCCAAACTGCAAATTCAACAAAGCATCATCTCCTTCCTTGGCTTGGACTCCGTTGCTGAAACTCAACTTCTAGCGATCTGCAACTCTCCCTCTCTTTCTTTTTTTTCTTTTTTTTTTTTCTAAAATCAATTTTCCCTTTTATTTCTTTGCAGAAAAGTAAATCCAAAAATTCAAAATTAATTCCATATAACAATAATTATTATCCCACAATATTTTCTTAAATTTCAAATTATTTAAATACGAAAATATTCTAAAATAAATGGCAATTAAATTCATAAATAGGCATAAATTAGTTTGTACATGTCCCAAATAATCTACACAATTAAAATATAGAAGATTTCTAATAAATCTATAATATTCAAGCCTAAAATAATATAAATAATTAATTACTAAAATTAAAGCCAAGGTAAAAAAAAAAAACTTATCTAAAAAATACGCTGTAGTTTTTCAGCTCTAAGAGCCAATATTTATAGGTAATTTATTTCTAAAATTTATCCTACAATATAGCTAGACTAGTCTTTAAAATTCACAAAGATAATTATTGGAGTATTATTTTTCTACTAAAAATCTATTATTTAATATAGTTTAATACTTATTTTTCTATTTATTATTTTTGCCAAAAAATTTACGGATACTACAGAAGCAATGAGAGAATTCAATTAATGCTTTTGAGTTGTACTAGCTTTTAAAATCATTTTGAATTTTGTCTAATGAGATTTGGTTGAGAATTAAAAAAATAGAAAATAATAAAAAAGAGGAAAGAAAGATGGTTTTTAGAAGTGGAAGAGGATCGCTAATGGTCTGCTTCTCTTGTTGTTTATTGGGCAAAATTTACCTTTAAGTCCTTCAGTTCTTTTTAGTATTGTATTTTGGCTCAAAACTTTAGGTTAATTGAAATTGGACCCCAGCTCTCTATTTTGTGGTGTTTTTGTTTGTTTAATGGGTATATCTAACGGGTTTGGTAATTATTTAACTGATTGCTATGTTTGGTTGTTGGGCAAGAGACACTCGATGATTTTGTTGGGTTATATTTTGTGTAGTGGGTTGTGTGGGTTTAAGACTACAATGGGTTCAAGTTAGACGATAGGCATAAATTACATTGGGCTAGTTTATTTTTTCTTTTGTTCGGCCTGTAAGAATTTCGGAAATGGGCTTGCATTTTTTTTTATACGGCCTCGTTAGATATATCTTTAGTAGGCTGTGAATGTTAGGTTAAGTTTTTTCTTGGGTCAGATTTTAGAAAAGGTTTATAAAAAATATTGGGCTTTATGTTATTATGTGTTGAGCTATTAGAATTTATCTTTTTGGGCTTAGTTTGTTGAAATTTCTGAAATTACATTTTGCCCCTAAAACTTTCTAAAATTGCATTTTGGTCTCTAAACTTTTCAAAATTTGTTTTTGATCCATAAAACATTTTGAAATTGTAGTTTGGTGCCAAAAGCTTTTCAAATTGGGTTTTTCATCCATATAATTTTTGGAAAATACTATTTGGTCCCTTCAACTTTCTAAAATCCCAGTTTTAACCCTTAGACTTTATTGAATTATATTTTTTGCCTTGAAAACTTTACAGATTTTGTAAATGAACCCCTAGAAGCTTAGATTGTTACTAATTAGGTTTCTTTTTCTTCATAATTGTTGACATATTTTGTTAGTTTTTGTACTTTTGCCCTTTAATTGTTTAGAAACATTATAATTGAGTCCTTTATGTTTAGATTTGGTTTAATTAAGCCCTTTTTTCTTTCAATTGTCCTTATTTAACTAATTTTATGATAAGTTGGCATAATTTTAATTATTGCAATTGCTCTTAGATAGGTTAATAATATTCTTTAGATTGTTTATTTGTAATTTTTTATGTTGGTATCTTGACTCATTGTTCATATTCTGACCAAAAATTAGGATAATTTTGTATCTTTGGTACCTTAAGAGGCTTATAGGGGTATATCTAAATCCCTGTACGTGCTAAGTGTTTTATATGATTTTGTGTGATAATTGTTTAATTGATTTTCTTAAGTTTTCTCCATTGTTATTGTATTTTTATTATTATCATTATTTGTTATAATTTTATTTCATTGAAAAAGGACTTAAGCCTAACATGTAAGATAGTGTTATCTGTTATGTGTTTATGACTTTGTCATGATCGACATGTTAGAATATTATGTTTTATGTGTTACAAGTTTTATGTGTTATTGTTTTGCTGAGTATGTTTTAATTCCTGTAAATATTTTCGCACATTGTGCTCTTCACTAGTCCAACGCTAGTGCTAAAACTCATACCTTTCATATTGGTCCAATGCCAGTATAAAAGTCAAATTTCCTATGTTAGTTTGCGCTGACACGATGGGACCCCCCATTCCCCACGCCTTCCACGCATTTATCCTTTTTATGTGTATTTCTTTGAGCCCATCCAAACTTGATATAAATTAGTATTAATTTCTTGAAAACATCCACTGTTTTGAATTAAATCTCGCAACCAGCTTTTTGAGAGTGAAAGGGTACCTAGACTACCCATAAAGTAGTCTAGCCTTCTCTTTCCTCAATAGGACTCTAGAATCCTTTTCTTTTATTTTTCATAGACTAGGAGTCATCTAGTTCACGATTTTTTCAACTTATTTTTAGTTATCTAATCTATTACACTTCATCTTTTTTTCTTTTTTGTGCTTCAAAAATCCTTTCCTTCAACCCTTAGGGATTTTATCTTTTCCATTATGTTTGAATTAGTGTCCCGATGTATTTCACACACTAGGTGGTGACTCTATAATTTGTTTATTTATTTTTTAGCTTTAGAAAATCCTATTCTAGATTCTTCAAAGTGTCGCATTTCAAAGTCCCATTTTAGACCCTCTTTTTGTACTATTATATTATACTCATTTATTATTTCTCTTTATTTGTGTTATTTCATTTTTCCTTTTTGAAAAATAGGGTGCGACGCTTGGCGACTCCACCGAGGACACTAGAGAGAGTCCAAGTACTTGATTTAGTCATATTTCCTATATTTCAACCCCTTTTAAATTGAGTTTGGATACTTATATCTTATTTGTAGTTTGTTACATATGCTTTTGCACTATGCTCTTACGCGTTTATGATATTGTTTACATTCTTACCTTTCTTTTGTATATTCTATGTGTGTGTGTGTGTGTGTGTGTGTTTCTATATATATATGTGTGTATGTGTGTGTGTTAGGGTTTTAAGCTGTTAGAACCCAGTAGTTAGTGCTTCCGACAAGCCAAAAAGGTATTTAAATCCCTTGGCCTCTATAAAACACATCGTGCATCACTCATCTGCATAACCCTGTCGGCTTGTCCAGTTTTCTCTTTAGGATTTGAACCTCACGTAGACCCGCGGATATAAAACACGGCACGCCTATACTAGTGTTGAACAAGTTCAACTCAAACCACCAACCTAGGACCCTTGGAATTGAACAGAATGCTACTTTTTGGGTCCCTCATTCTAAAGGTTCGAGAATAGAGACAGACTATCCATAAATCAATGCGAAGTTTAAATTGCATTAGTAAACCAAAACTCATGAACATGTAGATTATCCATATGGTAGAGCCTCTCAAAACCCTAATAGGATACCAAAAATGAGGGGAGGGATAATATTTGTGTATGCTTTTACTTTTACTGTGCTTTAAATTCTAATTTATTTTTACATTTTTTGTTATTATCATTTTTTTTTTTGCATCTCATGAGCCTTAGAATAAAATCCTTTGGCAAATGCTCTTTTGGGGAATCAATATCAAATTCTCGCATATTGCACGTCTCGGTATTTGTTATTTGTGAACTACATATTTTGTTTCAAGGTCAAAAGGACTACAAGTTCCGGGTCATTATGAATTCAAGGTGTTAACATCCTAGAAATCCATTGTCATCCATTGTACCCTTAGATCGAGTTGTACAAATGTTCGTCTGTTTGTTATGAGTTTTGTACATGTCAAGTGCTGTATAGTTACCCCTTGTTGAAAAAAAAGTGTTTATCTAAACAGTTCTTCATTTTGTTTGGATCCCTAATGCCTTACGTAGCTAGTTATATCATTTTAAATGCCTAAATTCTACTACTAATTGGGTGGTATCCCACAAGCAAACGCTTGTCAACTAGTAGTAAAGGGAAGTAGGGATCGTATCCATAAGAATTGGTCAATAATTACTGATTATTTTGTTAGATTACTAGTTGAAGTGATTGATTAAAAGAAGAGATTTAACTAGTATGACTTGGAGTTGGGGAAACGGGAAAATGGCAGAAGATTAATTATGAGGAAATCCCACATTATTTCACAAAATATCACAAGATTGACCATAACCCAGTCGATTGTTTAGCTGGAATGCCAAACATGTTCAAGAAGTAAAAGGAACCCTCAGCTCCAATTCAATCATCATCTAAGAGCAAAGGTTAACCACAATGGCAACCTATCAAAAATAATGAATCTGGTCCCTCTAGAGTAGCTCATGAAAAATCACAAGAAAAGCTATCAAACGCTCTAATTGATGGAAACAATTACGTGGTGCAGCAGGTGGTGGAACTGATAGTAGAGCAACCTAAGGTGGTTGAGTAACATATAGAGGAGCCGGTGGTGGAGCCAGTGGGTGAGCAAACAGTGGTGGTAGAACCGGGAAGCAAATTAGAAATCCAACCAGTGAGGGACAAGCCAAATAATTCTCCTCAAAATTTGGTGGCTCAAAATTTGAACCACTAGGATGAAGGGATTGCAAAATCAAATTTGAATTCTTTTGCAGCAGATTTAGTTGTTGAAATGTTAATAAATTCAAGCCATCCAGGATCTCCTAAAATTCAAAATTCCAAGGAACTTTTGAAGGATGATTCTTTCTTATCACATGCGAAATTCATGTAAGAGATGGCATGTCATTTCTTAGATGAAGACGACCCCCAAGCACTTGCACTTGATGATTAGATGAGCCACCACCCATTTTAGAGACATCTAAATCAAAGTTAGAAGGTAAGTCCAAAAGAAAGCAAGAAGAAAAAGGGTTTACAACATAGGGACTGCCTAGGGGTATTCGGACAAGCTCTAACCCTATCTCCTCGTGTCCTAACCCAAGTCCTATAAATGGATAGTATGCTAGTGTGGCATATAAGAGTGTTGCCAATAAACCCTCAATTCATAGATTAAAGTTGCTGGTAAAAGAATGCAAAATAAAACTCCAAGCCTTTTTGGATCCAATGATGGATATGGCCCGGATCAATTCTTTTAGACAAAGATTAGGTTTCAATTATTGCAAACCTAACACGAATGGTCAAATTTGGCTATTTTGAAATAAAGATATTGTCCTAATGGATATTACAGTTTCTAATCAATTGTTTCACATCTCATTGTTTTCAAGTGTTTAAAATAATGGATGTATTAGCTTCGTTTATCTATGCCAAGTGCACAAAAGTGGAAATGGGGAAGCTATGGGAAGATCTTCGAGCTACCCAAAGCACCGCTAGTTCTCCATGGATAGTAGGAGGGGACTTCAACATAATATCAAGCTCGAATTAATATAAAGCGTGGTGCTGGTTCCTTGGATTACGAAGCAATGAAAGAATTCAGTGAATGCTTTTCAGACTGTAGATTGATGGATTTAGCCTTCCAAGGATGCAAATTCACATGGCCTGGAAATAGGTTTGGAAATTCAGTGTGGAAACGGTTGGATGGATTTGTTTGTAACAATGCCTTCCTCATGGAATTCCAATAAGTCACAGTTGATCATCTTCTAAAAACGTGTTTGGATCATTCCCCACTCTTTCTTAACCTATCCACTATGCAAAATTCGGGGCCAAAATCATATAAATTCCTGAATATGAGAATTAAACATCCAAATTTTTTGCAGGTTGTAAATGCTAATTGGAAACTCCATTATACTGGGTTGCACCTGCAAGTCCTAGCTAGCAAGTTAAAGCCTTTGAAGGCGAACTAAGAATTGGAGTCGCACAATTTTTGAAAATGTGTTTTCCAAAGTTAAGGAGGTGGAGATGAATGTCAAACAAAAGGAAGATGCTTTCCTATAAAATCATGAACCAAAGTAATCAACTAGTTTTGGCCCATTCACAAGCAATCCACACCAAATGCCTTGCGGAGGAGGAAACATTCTGGAGGCAAAAATCTGGAATGATGTGGAAATAAAAACTCTAAATTCTTCCATGCTTCTCTTATAGCCAAGAGGCAAAAGTTCAGCATCTCAAAAATTAAGGTGGACGGTTCCTGGACGAATAACTTGCAAAGAATTGAAAATGAAGATGTTTCTTACTTCCAGAATATTTTGACCGAAGTTGCTTCCCTAATGGTCAATCATGAGTTGTTGGAGAACACCACAGAGTCAATTGATGTTTTTCAAACCTTATTTTGATGATGACATAAGCACTTAACTCTGTAAACAAGATTTGCAGGTCTGTTACTTGTTCTGCTAGAGACAGGGTGTTCGGACGCAGTACACCGTCCGAACTATGTCAAGCTTCTCGGACTCACTTCACCGTCCGAACCAACAGGCAGAAAGCAAGGATCTTACTGCTTCTCTATGAATGCAGACTTTCAACTGTTCGAACAAAGTCTCTTTCGGACGAACATGACCTTCCGAAGCTCCATTCGGACGATAGAACGGACCCATGCACGGCCTTCCGAACGAAGTGCTTCACCAACTGCATAGAGATCGGACGCTGTGTCGGACTCATCCTACTTATCTCGGACATCCAAAACCTCAACGGCAACTTTTTGTGCATTTATTATTTAGCCGTTAGGAAGTAGTTGCAACCACCATTTATTGCTCCTATAAATAACTGCTCTAATATTCTGTAAAGATCATCTAATAAATTGAATACAAGCCCTAGAAAAGAGCAATTTTAATACAAATTGGCTATAGTGCTATATTGTATTAGTGTGCAGGTTAGTGTGCAATTCAATTTTGAGTGGAGTGATAATCTTGTACGAAAGTGAGGTTGTGAGTGAAATTCTTGGCTCAGCTAAAAGAGTTTTAGTGTGAGCAAGAATTTCCCTACTTTGTAAAGATTATTAGCTCACCAAGTGTGTGAAGCATTCTATCTAAAGTGAATTGATACTTCAAGCTTGTTAGCTTGGAAGTATTGGTTGTTTAATTTCCTATCTTTCTTACTTCACAATTTCATTGATTCTATTATATTATTTATTAGTTGAAAAATCTCAATAAGATTAATATTTCTAAAAGTATTTTTAGAAACCTAATTCACCCCCTTCCTCTTAGGTTGTTTTGGGACCAACAATTGGTATCAGAGCTTGGTCTCATTTTATTGCTTAAATTGCTTTTGAGAAAAGGACTATTATGGCTACCAACAATGCTCTATTTTTTTAGGGTCAATCCGTTACTAGACCCCCTATGTTTAATGGGGCAAATTTTATTAGTTGGAGAGATAGAATGAAAATATTTTTGCAATCTATTGATATTGACTTGTGGTATGTTGTTAATGAAGGTCCCTTTGAAGCTACTATCATTGATGATCACACAAATAGAAGAAGAGAAAAGACAAGGGATGAGCTCATTCCACAAGACAAGGCAAACTTGACGTTAAATGCATGCAAAGCCATGAATGTGCTATATAATGCCTTGGATGCAAATGAATCAACTCGTGTAAAGGGATGCATTTCGGCTAAAGAAATTTGGGATAAATTGAAGGAAATTCATGAAGGGAGCGACGATGTTCGTGAGCAAAAGAAATCCTTAATTGTTGCCAAGTATGAGTCCATCAAGATGGAACCACATGAAAATATAGACAAAATGTATTGTAGGTTCAATGACATCATTAAGGATCTTGAAGCCTTGGGTAAGGAGTATTCTTTGGGTGAAAAGAATAGAAAAATCATAATTGCTCTATCCAAAGAATGGGATGCCAAAACAATTGCTATAGAGGAAGCCAAGAATTTAAATTCAATGCCTATTGAATCGCTAATCAACTCTCTTACATCTTATGAATTGAAGTTGAAGGCCAAAGTGGTGGATGATGAAGAAGCAAGGCCAAGAAGGAGCATTTCTCTAAAGACCTCTCAAGAAGAGGATGAAAATGGCTCCATCAATCTAGAAGAATGAAGAGCTTGATGAAGGAGATCTTGCACTCATCACCAAAGGATTTCTTAAACATTACATCAACAAATGAAGAATGAGAAGAGGTGGACCTACAAATTCAAATAATTTCAAAGGAAAGACTAGGCTAGAAATGAAGAAGCAAAACGAAAAGTGTTTTGAATGCGGTCAACTCGGACACTTTTCAAATGAGTGTCCTTCCAAGAAAAAGAAGGAAGGAAGAAAGCCTAGATTCAATAACTTTCAAATCACATGGGATGATTGCAACTCCGAAGGAGAAGTCGAAGAAGAAACGGAGTCGGCACAAATGGCCTTTATGGCCATTGGAGATGATGAGGTAAATTCTAACTATGACTCCAATGATGAAAATGATCTTGAAGCTTTCATTTTGAAATTGCATGATAGTTTAAAGGAATCATATGCTACAAATAAGGAGTTAGTGAAGAAATCAAATGCTTTATTGAATGCTAACTCTAAACTTGTGAATGAAAATAATAGGCTACTCACAAGAAAATTGTGACTTGAAGAAATGAATGCATGTGAGATCAAAGGTTAAGGAAGAACAAGCCTCCTTGAAGAAAAGATTGGATGATTTGAATGCTCTCTTGACTAGAAAGAAAGAAAATGTTGTTGATTTGAAAAGAAATAGAAATGTATTAATCAACAAAAATTTTATCACGTTTAGAAAGGATGACCATTTGTAGATATTGCCAACAACATGGAAATAAAATCAAAATATGTGTTATATGGAAATAAAAAAACCATTTGCCGATTTGCCAACAACATGGACATGCCAAGAATATGTGTTATGTCTAGAAAAATGAGAAACTTGGAATGAAAGTTGCATGGATTGATAGCAATTTCACTAACTCAAATGGACCCAATAAAATATGGGTACCAAAAGTTATCAATTGATCTATTGTGTTGGTACTTAACATCACCAACAATGCCAAGTCGTTCATAGATAGTGGATGTTCAAGGCACATGACGGGTGATGCTTCTCATAATCTTCACGAATCTCATATCCAAAAATAGTGGAAAAGTAACATTTGGTGATAACAATAAAGCAAAATCAATCGGCATTGGTGATGGTATTCTAGTGGCAAGAAAGCTTACTGAGTATACAATAGAAGAACGCTCTTAATTGAAAAAGTTGTACATGTTACCTTTGATGAAGCTAATGATGTTATCTCAAAGAATTTGTGCGAAGATGAAGATGTAGGTATTCAAAAGGAGCTCGAGAAGCTCACTATTCATGAAGATCATCAAGAGATCACATCAAGCAAAGATGTCAACGACCATCAAGTAGATGATGAAGAAGGAAAGAATGAGGATACTCCAAAAGATCTTCCAAAAGCTTGGAGATTCGTCTCTAGTCACCCTCAAGATTTAATCATAGGTGATACATCCGATGGGGTAACTACTTGTTCTCATAAACCTTTGAATAGTAATTGTGCATTACTTTCTCTCATTGAACCTAATCTTGCAGATGTTGCTTTGAATGATGATGATAATATTAGGTCATTGCCATGCAAGATGAACTTAGTCAATTTGAGAAAAATAACATATGGACCTTGGTTGAAACACCATCTCCTCATCCCATAATTGGAACAAAATGGGTTTTTAGAAACAAATTAAATGATAAAGGTGAAATCATAAGAAACAAAGCTAGACTTGTTGCAAAAGGTTATGTGCAAGAAGAAGGTATTGACTTTGATGAAACCTTTGCACCCGTGACTACATTAGAATCCATTCGCATGTTTCTCGCATTTGCATGTTTCAATGATTTCAAATTATTTCAAATGGATGTCAAAAGTGCATTTTTAAATGATTTTATTGATCAAGAACTTTTCGTTGAACAACCTTCGGGTTTTGAAAATAAAAATCTTCCAAATCATGTTTTCAAACTCTCTAAAGCTTTATTGCTTTGAAACAAGCTCCAAGAGCTCGGTATGAAAGATTAAGTGGCTTCTTGATTGAAAATAGATTTAAAAGAGGTGTAGTTGACACCACAACCTCTTTTTACAAAAACAGATTTAAATGGTTCATTAATTGTTCAAATTTATGTTGATGATATTATTTTTGGAGCAACTAATGAAAGCCTGTGCAAGGACTTTTCACATTTAATGCAAAAAGAGTTTGAGATGAGTATGATGGGCAAGTTACAATTTTTCCTTGGACTACAAGTTCACCAAACAAAGGAAGGAACGTTTATTACACAAATCAAGTATACAAAGGAGCTACTCAAATGATTCGGAATGGAAGATTGCAAACAAGTTGGTACGCCAATGTGCACTTCAACAAAACTTGATAAAGACGAAGGAGGTAATGGTGTTGATGAAAAACACAATAGAGGTATGATCGGAAGCCAACTTTACTTAACAGCTAGTAGACCAGATATTATGTTTGCTGTTTGTTTATGTTCTAGATTTCAATCTTGCCCCAAATAATCGCACTTGATAGCTGTAAAAGAATTTTTTAGATATTTGAAGGGTACAACGAATTTTGGTTTGTGGTATCCTAAAGTCCTCTACATTTGATTTAATTAGTTATTCTGACGCTGACTTTGCTGGGTGTAAAATTGATAGAAAAAGTACCAGTGGTATGTGCCATTTCCTGGAAAATTGTCTTGTGTCTTGGTTTAGCAAAAAACAAAATTCTATTTCTCTTTCTATGGCTGAAGCCGAATACATTGCTGCTGCAAATTGTTGTGCTCAAGTTCTATGGATGAAACATACTCTAAAAGATTTTGGTGTTGTTTTTTATTGTGTGCCTATAAGGTGTGACAACACTAGTGCAATTAATCTCACAAAAAATTCTGTTATGCACTCTAGGACCAAACACATTGATGTCAAACACCATTTTATTAGAGATCTTGTTTGCAAAAAGGAAATACATGTTGAGTTCATGCCTACTTTAGATCAACTGGCTGATATTTTTACAAAACCCTTGACTCTAGATCATTTTGAATCTCTCAGAAAATGTTTGGGGATTTTACAGTTCAATTTGGCATAATCTCTTCGTTCGGACGCTAGATGAACTATTCACTCGATCGTCCGAACAACAATATTTCTCGGACGCTCTCACTCGTTCGAAAACCTCCTCTCTGCCTCGGACTCTTATAATCGTTCGAACACTACTCACTTTCTTCACTTACTCTCTGGAATTCTACCGGACGCTTACCATCGTCCGAAAGAATATTGGACGCACTAGCTCTTCGATTGGTCGTCCGTTCATCAGCTTTCGAACGCTTCATCGGACGCACACCAATCGTTCGGCCGTCCGAACGGTCTCCCTGTTCGATTAAAACCGTCCACTTTCCCCCATTTCAGACTCACACTAACCCCCGAAACTCTCTCTGGCAAAATTTTTCTCCAAAAAAATTCCTCCCACTTCTTCCTTCTGTCCACAAATTGTTTGGAAAATTGTCATTCCCAAAGTATTCATCACCATTATTGAACCTAATTTCACCCATCTACCATCTCATTTCATCAAATTCCCACCAACCTTTCAAAAAAATAATTTTTTTTTCCTTTCTTTTCTTTCATTCATAATGTAGATAGTTAAATCCCGTGGAGGTTCTTCTACAGCAACTCATGGACGAAAATCAAAAGGGAAAGCTCCAGTGCATGGGGAATCTTCTGCTAATCCTCAAGTCTCCTCAAATCCAACCTTACCAAAATTCATCGATGCCAAGGCATCCGAACGGTATACATCTCTTCTTAGTAAATCTATAATCATTCAATGTCCTGCATCTCAGAGTCTCTTCGATGAATTTAATCTTCCCATTGTCAAATCATGCTTTGAAAAACAAAATTGGGGTCCCTTAGTGCATATTGATTTACCCGTTTATTATGACATGGTGCTTCAATTCACAGCCAATCTTCGAAAAGGCCCCACTGTTAGCACATTAATTTCTCGTGTAAACAGCACAAATCTTGAGATTTCCTCCAACATCATCAACACTATTTTTGAATGTGTAGTCTCAAATCCGAATGATTTCTCTTATTTCTTTTCTTTAGATAAATGGCCCGCTATTGATACTCGATAGCAGCAAATGTGTAGTAGTACAGAGCTATTTTTAACATCAATTTCAAACAAGCCTCGAAAGTCAAAACCACATTACTCACTCCTGAACTTAACATTCTGTACACTTTTTTCACGAATTTGCTGTTACTAACCGATGGGCATTGCACTGAGCCTGAAAAAATGCATCTTTACTTATTTTTTTGCGTTTTCAAGGGAATTCCTCTTGACTTTGGGTATCTCTTCTGCTCCCTGTGGGAACTCTTTCTTACTGATACCCGAAGAAACATTTCTTTTGGAAAATTTCTCACCAAAGTATTTGATTTCCTTGATGTCCCTTTCAGCGGCAACAAACAATTTTCTCCTTATTTCAACAAATCTTATATTGAATGAAAAGGCCTCCATTTTTTCAACGATCAATGTTAACTAAGGCAGCTTTTGATATTGAATGTTCAAAATCCCTGGCCTCTACCTCTGGTTTGGCAATTCCACATTCTCTTCCTCCTCAAACACCTCCACCAATCCATGACCCTCATCCATCTTCCTCTGAACCTTCATTCGACTTTCTCAAATCTGTGGCCTTCTCACTTCTTTGAGCACTAAGTAAGTTCCTTTCAACGTCGTACTAATCGTAAGTTAAAGCAACTTGAAACTCGTCAGTTGATTCTCCAAGAGACACTTAGCTTGGGCATGTCTGCTTCAGCTCAGGTTCAATTTGCCAATATTCAATCACAATATCCACTCGACTCCTATACCGAAAGTGATGACAATGCTGAAGAAGGAGATGTTCGTGAGGACAATGAAGAGGACACAAACAATCAAGGCGCTGCCAATTAAGATGAAGGCGACGATGAGGATGTTGACGACACATTCAATTTCATCATGCAACGCCGTAATGAAGAAGATGAAGACAGTGAGGCTACTAATGATGATGCTCCTTCCAAACGCCGCAAGATCGAAAAGCTCTCCAAGAAGAAAAATGACTCGACTTAGATCCCTTAATAATCTATATTTTAGTTTTGGCATTTCTCTGTATTTTTTTCCTTTGCCTAGTTAGATTCGCTTTCAAATGGTTTTACCCTTTTTCTTTATCTCCTGGAACTATTCCTGTTGAATATTTGGGTTTTATCCTGTTGAATATTTGGGCTTTATATTTGGATTTTATCCTTTTTATGAATTTTTGCACTATTCCTGTTGAATATTTGCACTTTCTCAGGGGGAGCTTTGTTTGATGATGTCAAAAGGGAGAGTAGTAAATGATTGGTTATTGCAAAATGTGTTGATTTTACATAATTATTCCATGACTGTTTGTCATCATCAAAAAGGGGGAGATTGATGTTTTCCAAACCTTATTTTGATGATGACATAAGCACTTAACTCTGTAAACAAGCTTTGCAGGTTTGTTACTTGTTCTGCTAGAGACAGGGTGTTCGGACGCAGTACACCGTCCGAACTATGTCAAGCTTCTTGGACGTACTCCACCATCTGAACCAACAGGCAGAAAGCAAGGATCTTACTACTTCTCTACGGATGCACACTACTGTCCGAACAAAGTCTCTTTCGAACGAACATGACAGTCCGAAACGATCGATTCAGACAATGGAACGGACGCATGCACGACCGTCCGAACGAAGTGCTTCACCAACTGCATGGAGATCGGACGCTGTGTCGGACGCATCCTACTTATCTAGGACGTCCAAAACCTCAACGGCTACTTTTGTGCATTTATTATTTAGCCGTTAGGAAGTAGTTGCAACCACCATTTATTGCTCCTATAAATAACTGCTCTAATATTCTTTAAAGATCATCTAATACATTGAATACAAGCCTTAGAAAAGAGCAATTTTAGTACAAATTGGCTATAGTGCTATATTGTATTAGTGTGCAGTTTAGTGTGCAATTCAATTTTGAGTGCAGTGATAATCTTGTACGAAAGTGAGGTTGTGAGTAAAATTCTTGACTCAACTAAAAGAGTTTTAGTGTGAGCAAGAATTGTCCTACTTTGTAAAGATTAATAGCTCACCAAGTGTGTGAAGCATTCTAGTGAATTGATACTTCAAGCTTGTTAGCTTGGAAGTATTGGTTATTTACCATTTCCTCTCTTTCTTACTTCACAGTTTCATTGATTCTATTATATTATTTATTAGTTGAAAAATCTCAATAAGATTAATATTTCTAAAAGTATTTTTAGAAACTTAATTCACCCCCCCTCCCTCTTAGGTTGCTTTGGGACCAACATCAATCACAAGAGAAGATAATCAAAAGCTGCTAGTTGAACTTTCTTTTCTAGAATTGAATGAGGCGGTATTCTTTCTTGACCCAAATAGTGCTACTGGAGTTGATGGATTTAATAGGATGTTCTTCACCACTTGTTGGGATATCATCCAGCAAGATCTCTTTTCAGTTGTTAAAGAATTCTTGAAGGGAGTACAATTGCCAAGAGCTTTCACAAGCACAATCATTGCATTACTTCCTAAATCAGCCAATCCCTCTACTTTTAATGATTTCGTCCATAAGTCTTTACACTTATTTTAATAAATTTTGCACCAAAATATTGGCTAATAGACTTTTCCTATTTTGCCAACAAATTATCTCTCTCTCCTTAACAGGTGACATATGTGCGTGGGAGGAAAATTGTAGAAAATATTTTGCTTGTGTTGGAGATGGTGGACTTTATTGAAAGGAAAACACAAGGAGCAAACATGCTTATCAAACTTGACCTTACTAAGGCATTTGATAGGCTCTCATGGCCATTTCTTGATACTACCTTGAGAAGGTTTGGCTTTGCAAAAGCAGGGATTTCTTTCATGAGGAGTATATTAGAGGATTGCTGATTTTCTATTCTCATCAACGAGGCCAAAGGGATTCTTCAAATCATCAAGAGGAGTCTGACAAGGTGATCCTTTGTCACCCATTCTATTCATCATGATGCTAGAGGATTTTTCTCAAGGATTAAAAAAACAATTCCAACTGGGCAAGGTTACAGAATTTTCCTTACCTAAATATTGTCCAGCCATATCCCATTTAGCTTTTGCAGATGATGTTGTGGTTTCACAAAAGGAGAAGTTAAATCCATCAACAACCTAATGAAGTTCTTGGCTCAAGGATTTTGAAGCTTCATCCAGATATCTCTTCAACAAAGCAGAGAGTTTCTTTTATTTACCTATAAAGCTCCAACAAGCAGAATTTGAAGGATACAAACTATTATAGGCTTCGCGAAGAAATCCTTCCCAATACTATTCTTGGATTGCTCGATTCAAAAAGCTAAGAAAAGAAAGTCCCTCTTCCAACCAATGCTAGAGAAAGTAACCTCTAGGATTCATGGTGGGAAAACTAAAATTTTATTGCCTGGAGGTAAGCTAATTCTAATTAAACACAACCTAAGTAGCATCCCAATTTTTCTAATGGTTGTTCTAGTTCCACCCAAAGCAATAATTAAGGAATTGGAGAGGCATTTTATTAATTTATTTTGGGAAGGGTTCAAAAATCAAGGCAAGAATCATTGGATTTCTTGGGACACCATTTGCCAGCCGATAGCTTCAAATGGTCTCGAGATTAACTCACTCTCTCAGATGTGATCAATGGATTTAGTATCAAGCTAAGGTATAAATTCAGCAAAGGAGAATCATTGTGGAGTAACTTCATTAAGGGGAGGTACCTAAGGAATACAATTCATCCCACTTTAATCAACTCTAACTTCGACGACTCATTCACATGAAAAAGAATGGCGGCAGCCCGTGATGAAGCAGAAAAACACATACTTTTTTTGATTAGGGATGCAAGCTGCTCCTTTTGCTATAACTTGTAGATGGATCAAGGGCCACCATCTCAACTTGTGGAATAGGTATATGATCGACATACCAAGGTTTCACACGATTGGAATTCAAATAGATGGGATTTATCTTTGCTATACAAAAGATACCCCAATGCTGAGCTGGTAAACATTGGTAAAATACTTGAAGACAAAGTTCTTTGCTATACAAATAGATACCCCAATGCTGGTAAACGTTTGGAATTCAAATAAATGGGATTTATCTTTGCTATACAAAAGATACCCCAATGCTGAGCTGGTAAACATTGGTAAAATACTTGAAGACAAAGTTCTTGTGCTCAAGGGCTAGAAATGGACAAGCCGATTTGGACATTGACCCAAAAAGGAGCTTTCTCCATCTCTTCAACTATCCCACCATGTGTTGCCTCATTCACAAGGAAAATGATATGGGAGGAAAGTCTCCAATTAAAATTTTCCATTTTCATGTGGCGAATATTGAAAAAGCGTCTTCTCTTAGATGATGCCCTAACTAAAATGGTTACTCCTTGGTATCTAAATGTTGCATTTGTGATAATATTGAATCGGCTGACCACTTGTTCGTAGAATGTGAAATGGCAAGGCAAATTTGGACTTTCTTTGAAAATTGGATGGAGCTGATTTTTCCACCAACAAATAGCATCCTTGACAAACTTAACTCATGGTGGTGGCATTCATCACAATCAGCCACAATTGGTATTCTCCACAAAATTCTACCTTGTATCATCTGCTATTTTGTCTGGAAAGCAAGAAACAAGGTCATCTAATGATGCAACAGCATTTCTTCTCAAAGAATTATCATAGAGGTTTAGACCTCTCACTTGAAGGATATATAATCTACTAAACCTTCAAAAAGATAGGGGTGGCTGATGGCATCCTCTTCTCTCAAGAAGCATGTCATCAATTAATACAAACCAGACCAACAAGGGCAATTGCAATTCATTAGTCTTCTTCGCTTTATGGGACTTTTTAAGTTAAACATGGATGTAACTTCGAAAGGCAATCCGGGGATGGCAGCAAGAGGTGGCATCATTCGGGATCATCATGGATAGCTTATTAAGGCATTTTGAAACTTTTATGATCATCAAACCAATTTGCAAGTAGAGGCATTAGCACTAATTGATGGACTCAAAATTATGTGGACGATTGAACTTACGTCAAGTTGAGGTATAGAATGATTCGCAAATCTTGGTAAATATCCTGAAAGGCAAAGCACGACCACCATGGTGCATTGATTCTCAAATGTAGTTCATTAATGATTTTGTAAAAGGCAAAAGCTTTACTTTCACCCATTTATTTAGAGAAACAAGTCCAACACGAATTGATTGGCTGGCAAGTGAGGGCATTAGAATCCATTCATTTGTAGAGTACTCTCGACACTCAATTCCTTCGCCGATAAAAGGATTGATGTCTTTGGATGCTAAGGGCTACCCTTACATCTGTCATTGTAAAGCTTGATTGTTGAATCAAAAAAGAAACACCCACTTGGGTGCTTGCCAAGAAAAAGAAGAGATTTAACTAAAACTAGAACTAATGAAACTAAGAAAGCAATTTGAAGTAAAGATTAAATACTAAGAAAGTATTTTGTAAAAAAGCCATTAAAAAGAAAGCATCTTTAGAAAGCAATTAAAAAGAGCAATTAAAATGAAAAGCATCTTTAGCAAGCAATTAGTTAATCTAAACTACTCATTATTGCTATGCAAGCACAATTAAAGAAAGCCCCATAACCAATTCTAAGAATGCATTTAAAAAGAAAGCATTTTTAGAAAACAATCGACTATCTTAAACTACAAATTAAAACTAATAAAACATAATTAAGTAAAGCTTCCATTAGCTAATCTACCAATTAAACTACGAAAGCAAGTAAAGAAAGCAATTAAATGAAATACCCATAAACTAATCTACCCTAATTACCTAATCTAAACAACCATATTTAATGAAAACCCACCAACTAATATATCAACTACACTTAGAAATCAGGTAAAAGAAGTAATTATATGAAAGCAATTAAACTAATTAACTAAAAGAAAATGAAATTAAAGCTAAAATTAAAGAGAATTTACACTAGGAGTCTTCAAGTCTACAACTAGGAATTGAAAATTATGACTATACTACATCTAATCTAAGAAAATCCATCCAAAATGGAGAGGAAAATGAAGGAGAAATTAGACTAGTTCAAATTTACTTCTAACCCTAGCTATCTCTCCAGTTAGCTTCCAAAAAGACTTAGATTATGTATTTATAGGGATAGGGTTAATGGACCAAAAATTAGCCAAAAGATTTTATAACTCTAGTAAACTAGAGTTATTTTACCTTTAAATCATGGAATTTTCTATTTGATAGTTTAATCTCGATTTTAGTATCAAATTAAGTGTTTTAGGTTAATTAGTTGCACAAGTATATGATGGACAAATCCGGCCTTCACAAGTTTGGAGAGAAAATACAGTGGACCTATCGTTGCTAGACACAAGATATTCCAAATTGAAGCTGCTTAACATTAGTAAATGTCTTGAAGACAAAGCTCTTGTATTGAATGGAGAAGCGGACAAATTAGTATGGACATTGACCCCAAAAGGCACTTTCTCCATCTCCTCAACATTCCCTCCACGGGCAGTCTCATTCACAACGAAAATGATATGGGATGAAAGAATCCAACTAAAAATTTCTATCTTCATGTGGCATTTATTAAATACACATCTCCCCCTAGATGGTGCCCTTACAAAAATCGGCTTTTCTATGGTCTCAAAGTGCTATTTTTATAATAATATTGAAACAGCCAATCACTTATTGGTGGATTGCGAAATGGCATGACCAATCTGGAGTTTCTTCAAAAATTGTTGATGGAGCTGATTTTTCCACCAACAAATTGCATTTTGGACAAACTAAAATCCGAGTGATGGCACTCATCAAGTTCGGATTCAGTTGGTATTCTCCATAAAATCATACCTTGTTTCATATGCTAGTTTGTATGGAAAGCAAGGAACAAGGTTATCTATGATGCACAAAGTGTTTCCCCCCAAAGAGTTCTTACGAAGGTTTGTTCTCATTTGAAGGATGCATCATTTATCAAGCCTTTCAAAAGGATGGGGTGGCTGATGATATGCTATTATTTGAAGGAGAAATCCACCAATTCATACAAAACAAACCAAGAAGAGCAATATCAGTTTCCCAGTCTTGTCCTCCTTGTGGAACCTATAAATTGAATGTGGATGAAGCTTCAAAAGGAAACCCGGGGATGGCAACAAGAGGTGGAATTAGTCAAGATCATAATGGACAGCTACTCAAGGCATTTCACAACTTTTACAACCATCAAACCAATTTGCAAGCAGAAACATTGGCACTCATAGTGATGGGCTCAAGCTATGTGGAAAATTAAGGCTTCAACAAGTTGATGTGGAAATTGACTCGCTAGTCCTAGTAAACATCCTGGTTGGCAAAGTACAAGCACCATGGAGTATTAGCTCCCAAATTCAGTTCATTACTGATTTTATGAAAGGAAAAAGTTTTACGTTTACTCAAGTATTTAGAGAGATTAACCACATAGCAGATTGGTTAGCAAATGAGGGCATTACAATACGTTCATATGTTGAATATTCAAAAGACTCAATCCCAAGCATTGTAAAAGGATTGTTGTCTTTGGATGCTAGGGGCTGCCCATACATCTGTCATTATAAAGCTTGAATTTCTTTTCAATAAAACTCACCTTCACGGGTGTTCACCAAAAAAAAAAGTTAATTAATTGCATTTCATAGTTGCATTTGCATTTTTCGCAAATATCATGAATTTTTAATCAATTCTAGTTAATTTGGTCACTTATTTAGCTAAGTGTGTTTGTAAGTTAAGAATCGAAAAAAGATAGAAGTCAAGATTATAAAGGTTCAAGGGCTGAAGTGGAATTAATAAAGAATCGAAGACTTGAGCTGAAACATGATCGATGTCATGACATGGAGTTTGATGTCGTGACATCGAGCTAGAAATTCACTTATTAATTTTTAGCTCGATCTCACGACATTAAAATCCATGTCGCAACATCGAGGCACGCTAATGCTGAATGGCAATTTTATAATTTTTGGCTTTTAGAATTTTATTCTTGCCTTGTAAAAGCACTTAACATATATTATTAGGAAATGGTAGAAATAGTACACATAGTAGATAGTGTAGTACATAGTTTAGATTAGAGTAGATTAGATTAGTTTGAATCTGAAGTTTTAGTTTAATACAAGTTCTCTTTTAAATATTCTTAGATCTTGTTTTTAATTTCTTGCAAGTTTTAATTTTGATTAGATAATCTTAGTGGGTCAATTTTTACGTTCAAGTAGATATAATTTTTATTACTTTTTAGTTAAATTTTCTGTTTCTAAACTAAGTGCATAAAATCCAATTGCTTCTATTTCAAGTTTTCTTAGGGTTCTTAATAATTTAGTGATATCTAGTTAAAATTTGCATTTATTTGTTTTAATTGCTAATAATTTTCATTGGGCTTTCTTTTATTAATCTAAAGATCCAAAAATATTTAGTTTTAATCTCAATTCCTTTGCAAATTTCAATAGTCAAATTTAGTAGCAAATGGAGTTTACTTATTTTTCATGTCTTTTAACTGCTTTCCTTAGTCAAATTAAAATATTTGTCTATCAATTTGATTATAAACAATGTAGTCAATTTAGAAGTAATTTTATTTGCAGTCATTAGGTTAGTTAATTTGTCTTTAAATTTAGTAGTCTAATCACTCTCATTTTTTGATTTGCCAACTATGTAAGGATTCGTGAATCTTGGTACTTGCCAACCAATAATCCTTCTGGGAACGATCCTGCTCATTCTATGCTACTATCTAGCATCGTATACTTATAGGCGCAAGGGTAGAAGTTAGGAATTAGAATATGGTTTTATTACTTGACATTTTGAATTATTTTATTCTACCCATACATCAAGCTTTTGGCGCCGTTGCCAAAGATTGTCCTTCATATATTGGCAATATTGAGCATTTTACATGTTGTATAGATTAGGCACTTTTATTTCTGTAGTTATTAATTTTGGTCTTTCATTAGTAGTTGTCAATGTTGGTGATTTTGTCTTGTGAATTGATTTGGCACTTATGACTAATCGTTTGGATTTTATCTTTGTAGGCATGGTTAGAAAGGACAAAGAACCTTTGATTTACTTGGATTCCGAATGAGAGAAGGAACTTAGAGAAATCCAAAAGAAAAGAAGAGTTCAACAAGAGTTAGACAGAGTGGAAGTGGCCAACCATAATCAAAATCAAAGGAATTTGAGCAATGAGAATGACAAACAAGAAGTTGCTAGACATCATGGATTTGGTGGTCTGGGAAATATGAATGGGGTCAACATGAATGGCTATCCTTTGAGAGAATATGCCATGGGATGAACCTAATTTTGATGGGGCCAATTCATGTATTGCAAGGATACCCGTGCAAGAAAATAATTTTGAGATTAAGCCGGCATTGATTCAAATGTTACAATGACACGCTATGTTTGGAGAGGGTATTCATGAAGATCCTTTCATTCATTTGATGAACTTTGAGGAGGTATCGGGTACATTCAATTTCAATAGTGTACATCTGGATTGCCTGAGGATGCAAATTTTTCCCTTCTTATTAAGGGATAAAGCAAAGGTGTGGCTTCAATCTCGTACTTTCACTACTTAGAATCAACTAACACTTGGAAAAGCATTTTCTGCCATCAAGGAAGGCCAAGTTGCGTAGAGATCACTTCTTTCAAACAAGAGGTTGTTGAGAGCCTAAGTAAAGCTTGGGAATGTTTTAAAGAGTTGTTGAGAAAATGTGCCCTCCATGCCATCCTGCTATGGTTACAAATACAAACATTTTACAATGGGTTGGAAAAAGAAAGAAAGTCTATAGTTGATTCATACTGCCGACGGCTCCATTTTATTCAAAACTCCAGAAGAGGCCCAAGAGTTACTCAACCGAATGACTTCAAACTACTAATCATGGGCCCATGACTCATCTGGTTTTTCAATAACAAGTCAACCAACCAATGCTCAACAAGGAGGCATGATGAATTTGAATCTTAATAATGCTTTTCTAGCCCAACAAAGCATGCTTATGAATTTCATAAACAACTTTACAAGAGTGTTGGAGAATTTTGGGAAACCTAACACCGTGAATGCTGTAGGGTATTCAATTTAATCAAACTTGGTTTGTGAATTTTGAGGTGGTGGACATTTCAATGGACAATGTGAGATTCCTGTGGGCGGAAGTGAGGAAGTCCAATATCTATCAAATCAACCTTCATCTTCAAGGAACTCACATGGAGCTTATGGAAATACTTACAATCCTTCATGGAGAAGCCGTCCCAACTTCTCTTAGAGCAACCCAAACATTCAAAAAAATCCTCCATACCAACATAATCCAGCTAAAAATCCCCCTCAAAACTTTCAAAACCAAGCCCCAAGTTCTTCTTCTAGACCTTATCAATCCCAAACGAAAGAAACTTCCAAGCCAACTCTTATCAATCTCCTTCTAACCCTCCATTTCAAAATCAACAATCAAAACCTCCATTCCAACCTTCAAATTTTTCCCAACCTATATATAATAACCAATTTGCTCCAAGAGAAAATGTATGTGAAGATGGCAGGAAAACGGAGGTAGAGCATTTGAGAAGATAATTGGAAATAGAAAAGAGGGATAAAGAAGAACAAATGAGAGATTCTAAAAATTTGAGAGCATTAATAAGGAATTTGGAGATACAAATAGGTCAATTGGCATGATTGAACAATGAAAGACCTATGGGGGCACTTACGAGTAACATTATTCTAAATCCAAAGGAGCAACGTAAAGCTATCACCCATAAAAGTGGTAAGGACATGGAAGAAGGGGTTGGAAGACATTCATTGGAATGTAAAGAAAAGGAAAAGACTGAATCCAATGAGGAGAAAGTTAAAGGGGAGTCTTCAATGGATCAAGGCAAAAAGATAAATAAGCCTACCATGCCCAATATGCAAAGTGATGAAGGCAAAGATCTTACATGTCAAGAGTCTAAGCAATTGAAAATACCATTCCCTGAAATGTTGAAGGAAAAGGAAAAGGCAAAGAAATTCAAAAAGTGTCTTAAAATATTCAAGAAGCTTGAATTAACATTCAATTTTAAAGAGGCACTTGAGAACATGCCTGCTTATGCAAAATTCATGAAACAAGTCCTCGCATCAAAAAGGAAATTGCATGGGAATGAAATTTTAGGTTGAACGGAAAATTGTAGTGCACTTCTCACAAAAAGGTTACCACTCAATATCAAGGATCCCAGGTCCTTCGCCATACCTTCTAAGATTGAAGGTTTGCATTTTGGGAAGGCTTTGTGTGATTTGGGGACTCCAATAAACCAAATGCCTTATGCGGTGTTCAAAAAGTTAAATGGAAGAAATTTGAAGCCCAGAAGTGTCTCGTTGCAACTAGTGGATTGTAGTATAAAGTTTTCAAAGGAAATCATTGAGAATGTGATCAATAAAATCGATAAACTCTACCTTCTAGCCGATTTTATTGTACTAGACATGGAAGACGATGAAGAGATGGCAATTATCCTTGGGAGACCTTTCCTTGCAATAATTGTTGTACAAGAAGAGAAGTTGGAATTTCAGATAAATGATTAAATTGTCACATTCAATGTTTTTAATTAAAGCTTCCTTCAATTTGTGATGATGTTATGAGTATAAATTTAGTGGATGATCTAATTGACAATTTTTGTAGGTACGAGTTGGAGAATTCTTCCTTGGAAAAGAACACGTTGACTTTAAATGAGCTAATTTAAGATGATAAAGAAGAAGTGGAGAATTTGAATCCCTTGGAGAATAATGTTTTATTGCATGAGAAAGAAGAGGAAGACAAGGAAAAATGTAAATGGGGTCTTTGATCAGTAAACCCCCCAAGGTAGAACTTAGTAACAAAACCTCTTCCTACTTATTTGATGTATGCATATCTTGGTAAAAATGAGACATATCCAGTGATTGTGAATGCATATTTAATAGGTAAGCAACTTGAAAGATTGATTATGGTACTTCGAATGCATAAAAATGCTATTGCTTGGTCTATTGATGATATTAAGGGGATTCCTTCCATTTGTATGCAATAAATTTTGTTGATGAAGGGAACAAACCGGTTTGCATAAAGCTTTTAAAAGGTATATGCATAAAATTTGTTGAGATTGCCTTACCGGTTGAAAGAGGTTGTGAAGAAGAAAGTTATCAAACTTTTAAAAACTAGTATTATATACCCTATTAGCGAGTGAGTGGATTATTCCCACTCAAGTCATTCCAAGAAAGAGTGGAATTACTGCAATAATAAGTGAAACCAATAAACTCCTCCCCTCTAGATTGGTCACGGGATAGCATATGTGGATTGATTTTTGTAAACCGAATAAGGCCACACGCAAGGATCATTTTTCTCTACCTTGTTATTGATCAAATGCTTGAGTGATTGGTCAGTTTTGCATATTATTGCTTTCTTGATGGATATTTCGGATATCTTCAAATTGTTATTTGCCCAGACGATCAAAGATAAGATAACTTTTACATGCCCATTTGGTACTTTTGCATATAGGAGAATATCCTTTGGTTTTTTCAATGCTCTTAGCACATTTCAACATTGCATGTTTGCGATTTTTCATCATATGGTTGTAACGTGCATAGAAATCTTTATGGATCATTTTTGTGTATTTGGTATACCATTTGATGATTGTCTTGTAAATTTGACCAATGTGTTGATGTGTTGAAACTAATTTGGTGCTTAATTGGGAAAAATGTTATTTTATGGTGCAAGAAAGAATTTTTTTGGGTCACAAAGTTTCATTGAGAGGCATAGAGGTTGATAGGGAAAAAGTAGAGGTGATTGAAAGGTTACCTCCTCATATTAATGCCAAAGGCATGGAAGTTTTCTTGGTCATGCAGTTTCTATAACAGAATCAGCATTAGAAATTTTTCACAAACAACTAGACCTTTATACTTTTTACTTCAGAAAGATTGTACTTTTGACGTTGATGATTCATGTTTGAAAGCATTTGATGAGTTGAAACATGCTCTTTTAATTGCACCTATCATTGTGGCACCCAATTGGTCTCTTCCATTTGAACTTATGTGTGATACTAGTAACTATTTAATTGGTGTCGTTTTGTGTTAAAAGGTGGATAAAATGTTACATGTCATTTATCATACAAGTAAGACCTTAAATGAAGCACAACTTAATTACTCTACTGAAGAAAAGGAACATATTGCTATAGTTTTTGCATTTGACAAGTTTAAATCATCTTTAATTGGCTCTAAAGTAATGGTGAACACCGATTATTCTGCATTAAAGTACTTATTCTCTAAACGAGATGTCAAAACACATTTACTGCAATGGATACTTCTTCCGTAGGAGTTTGATTGGGAAGTTATGGACAAAAAGGGTGTTGAAAACATGGTAGCAAACCATTTGATATCAAGAATTGAAACATCTAGACTTGTCAAGCAAGAAGAAAGAGCCATCGATGAGGAATTATCCATTGAGAAATTATTGAAAATGATGGAGGCAAGCCCATGGTACGCGGATATTGTTAACTATCTCGTTGCAAGAATGGTGCCAAACATGCTTAATATCAATGAGAAAAGGAAATTCTTTCCAAAAATAAAGTTTTACTTCTGGGAAGAACCTTATCTATTCCGAAGATGCAATGAGCAAGTTTTAAAGAGGTGTGTTCCAAAGTGAAGTGAATGACATTTTGAAACATTGTCATTCAACTCCCGTAGGAGGCCATCATGGGTCTCAACTAACAGTTTTTAAAGTTCTTCAGTGTTGCTTGCATTGGCCAACTCTTTCCAAAGAGTCTAGGGAGTTTGTGCTTAAATGTGATGAATTCGAAAGGGCAGATAATATTTCAAGAAGACAAGAGATGCCCCTTCATGGCATTTTGGAATTGGAAGCATTTGATGATTGGGGCATTGAAGCGATTTTATGGGACCATTTACAGCTTCATATTCCAACAAATTCATTTTGGGACCATTTCTAGCGTCATATTCCAACAAATTCATTTTGGTTTCGGTGAATTATGTGTCAAAATGGGTCAAAACAATAGCTACCCCAACCAAATGATGCTAGAGTGGTCACCAAATTTCTTTGAAAGAAAATCTTTTCTTGGTTTGGAGTGCCTAGAACTATTATTAGTGATGGGCTAACATGCTTCAAGAATTCTAATTTTGAGACCTTAATGACAAAGTATGGGGTGAAGCACAAAATTTCCTTAGCCTATCATCCTCAAACTTCAGGTCAAGTTGAGGTTTCAAATAGGGAATTGAAGAGAAATTTGGAGAAAATTTTGAATAGTGCAAGGAAGGATTGGGCAATCAAGTTTGATGATGCATTATGGGCTTATTAGACGGCATTCAAAACTCCGATAGGCATGTCTCCATAGCACATTGTCTATGGTAAGGCATGTCATCTACCGGTTGACATTACTTGATCATCAAGGATATTGGGCAATCAAGAGATTAAATTTTGATAAGGAGGCATGTCAAAAAGACTTCTTAATTTGAATGAATTAGATGAATTTCAGAGATAAGCATATGAAAATTCCTTGATTTATAAGAAAATGACTAAAGCAAGGCATGACAAACTCATCTTAAGGAAAGAGTTCAAAACCAGTGATTTGGTGTTACTCTATAACTCAAAGCTAAAACTCATCCCCGATAAACTCAAATCAAGGTGGAGTAGACCGTTTGAATTAGTTCAAGTCTATCCTTATGGTGCAGTAGAGATTAAAGGAAAATAGGGAAATTTTAAAGTCAACACTCATTGACTCAATCCATATTTAGGAGGAATCATTGATGAAGGACAAAAAGTCGTTCAATTAGTTCAAGATTAATCAATCATAGCCATAATCAAGCTAATGAATATAAAAGAGTGCTTTTAGAGAGGCAAACCAAGCTTTAATTTCATGTTTTTGCTTAATTTTATTCTTAATTTGTGTTTGATTTCAATTTAGTGTGATTAAGTTCAAATCAGGTTAAATTAGGTTTTAAAAGTTTTGCTTTTTATTTCAATAATTGAAGTTTTGAAAATGGATGGAAATTGTTTCTAATATCAGTGTTTTTAATGTTTTCAGGTGATGAGAAGATGTGGCTTGAAGTAGGAAGGAAGTTAGAAAAATTAGCTAAGTGTTTAAGTTGAACTTTGTAGAAGTTTGGTTCAATGCCGCGACATCAATCTCAACTTCTACAAAGGCAAAAAATTTGACCCTGATTCGTTGTCACGACATTAGATTTGATGTCGCAACACCGAGGCACATGGGGGCACGTGACACGTTCGATGTTGCTACATCAAATTTTGAATTAAGCTCGATATCGCAACCCCAAAAGTTATGTCGCAACTTCTACTTCATGCAGTTTCAATTAACCCAACTTCTTCTTCTTCTTCTATTTTTCCCCAAATCCTAACTCTAACCATACAACTTTCTTTCCCTAGTTGTAACTCCAAACTTTCTTAAATTTTTCCATCAATTCCCTCTCCAACAATCTCAATTCATCTCCCCAATACATTTTCTTCATCAATTACTCTCAAATTTTGGATTTTCTTATGGATTTAATGAAGTTCAACCAGAAGATTTTCATCAACAATTTAAGGATTATCTTCACAAAATGGGTAATAACTTCCAATTTTTATGTGTTTAGGCCCGTGTGAATTCAATTAGCTAAAATTTAGTTGAATTATTGGTGATTATTTGGATATTTAATATCGGGAATTTTAACCATTTTTGAGCAATTTGTGGAAGAATTTATGCAAATTTTTTGTGGGAATTTCTTGTTAATTTGATTGTGAATTATTTCGGATAAATTGTGTTGGAAAATTTTTGTGATAATTGTTTGAGATTTTATTGTGTTGGGACTATTTAATTGGTTGATAATTGAGCAATTTTTGGTAGTTGTTTGATTGTTTTTTATTGATAAAAATGACGAGAGGAGTCTATGTAAGTGTTGTGAAGAGAGTTAGAATGACAGGTAGGGGAATAGGTGATGGTTCAAGAAAAAGAAGAGCGGATAAAGGGACTAGTAGTGAAGGAGGAATTGGTAAGCCATGTAGAGCAAGTGAGAAGGTTGTACAACCTCAATTTTTTAGTGATAGAGCTAAGGTGTTATTTCAAAACAATGAAAAACATGAGATTATAAGGGAGTGTGGATTGGATTTGTCTATGCATTGGGGGGCTTATGAAGAAGCAAGAAAATAGATTTCAACCCAAATTAGAGCAAGGCATTGGGAAGGGTTTGATAGAGCAGTAGAACCTAGTTACACAAAATTGGTTAAGGAATTTCATTGTAACTTATGAGATATAGAGAATGGGAAGGTGAGAGTTCGTGGAATCATAGTTGACTTTTAGTGCTGATGTGATAAATGTTTATTTCATTGTAACAAGGACATGAATGAAATCAAAAGGATGATTTGTGGTATGGATGTAGCTTGGATAAAGAATGCAACAAAAATAGTTGAATTGAAATTTCCTCACCATGGTTTATCTCTTGCAGCAAAACTATGGTTTTATTTCATAAGTTGTCGTATTTGAGGATCTAATTCTTTAAGTTACATTCAAAGGGATAGGAATACCAGTGAATGTTGGTGGGTTGATTAGACAAGAATTTCTTGATAGAGAGAGGTCTGGTAGGCCTATCTTTTTTGTTCCCAGTCTAATTACTCATTTATGTATCAATGTAGGGTGTCCTTATTCTGTTGATGAACCCATGACTCATTAGAGAGGTAGATTTAATAAATATTATGTGTATAAAATGGTTTGGGTTTATGAGCAACATCATCCTGTAGAAGGTCAAATGCCTCTATCACAGTTCCCAAGAACATCATCTATTCCTTTGCCACCCAGATATGTATGCAATACACCAATCATAGAAGAGGAGCGAATGAGTTACAACGGTATTGGATGTACAGTCAATTGGTGATGCATAATAATCAGGCGTCAATAGGTGATGCTGCACTCCGGACAACCTCCCTTAGCACATGGATTCAACAACCGCATCCTCCACAGTGGCACTACGGATTACCTCGAAGGTAGTACTACATACCCCTAACGATTCCTGCTCATCAAGAATGAGCTCAATAGACCAATGAATCTACAGGAGCCCAAGATAAGGACTTTGAGCAAAGTCAACAAGGCAATGATGAAGATGATCGGGAAGAGATAGAGCAGGACACTTGAGGTAGCTGATGTTGACAATTGACAGTCCATGGAGACTAATTGAGAACAGAATTTTAATTGAAGGATTTGGATAGACAAATCTTTAGTAGTTTATCATAGTTATGCTTTAGAGATTTTAATTTGGATATTTGGTTCTCATTAGATTGGCTAAGGATCTTAGACTGATGCCAAGTTACTTTTGTTGAAATTTGAGTTGAGTTTTATCCTTTTGAACTTCATAGTTGAAAATTTGGTTGATGCCAGTGTGTTCTTAGTTGGTTTAGATAATAGGAAAGGGCCTTATTATTAGCTGATGTCATGTGAATTTTTATTGATGCTTAAATGTTAGAATGGATATTTGTGAGTTAATGGATAGATTCCATGACATGGTTTTTGAGCTTTTGTCACTATCACTTGGTAGTATGAGTTAAGCTAACATTTTTCGTAGTTTACATAGTTCTTATTTTAGTGCCTTTTATATATTTATGTTGAAATTTTGGGTAAGTGGTAGGATGAATTTTATGCATCAATTAGAATAAAGAGTCAAATTTGGGGGCGTCCGTTTCTTGTGTTGGGGATCGTCATTTTCTATTCAGATGTGTGTTTGACGACTCTTGGATGGAAATTTGATCAATTTGGTAATCCATGATAATATTTGACTTTTAATACTATATATGATTGGATTATCTGAATTGACCATTTCATGAATTTAAGTGTGTGTGAGTGGTTCTTTTGTAGCATAAGAATTTCAAAGACTTGATATTACCATTTTCAAAAAAAAAAAGGACTAATATTTTTAGAGAAATTCATGTGGGATTTTTGTTCTTGATCAAATCACCAATAATGCTTTGTTATTCAATTTATCTTTTGGAAAAATTAGGTTAAATGGAGTAGAAGGAAATTAGGACATTTTGTGTATTTTCATGGGCAATGTTATTCTAGTTTGTGAATAATTGGCATTTGAGATTAATTTTAAGTAAGTTTTACTCCTCTTCCTTGGTTTAGGCCAAAGAAAAAAAAATTTCCGCTAGTAATAAGGCGAATATGGGATTCTAGCATGTACCCACGTTGTTTCTCTGAAATAAGCCATTAGAGTACTAATAATGCGAGTACGGTATTCTGACATGTACCCGTATTGTTTCTCCGAATTAAGCTACTAAGAACTACGTTTTGGAATGCCAACAAGTTGAGAGGAAAATGTTTGTAAAACTTATCATTGATATCATATTACTCATTCCTTCATAGATTAATGTTCCCAACATGTATGACATGTGCATATGTGTAGACTCCTAATGAACTCCTATTTCCATACGACCCGTCGGGATGGTTGAAAAACTTTGCAATACTTGTGATTTGAAAAAAGATGTTATTTTGAATGAATAAAACTCAATCTTGGGGCATCTTTTTGAGAATAGTAAGTGCTTGGTAATTTGAAGTTTTGTGTGGTAAATGAACTTATGATTTTTTGGAAAATTGGAGCTATTAATTCAAATAGTAAAATTGTCATATAGTATTTGATGTCATTTGAGAGAAATCCTTATTGATCATAAGTGCATCGATTGTTTATCGAGTGTTTTGTCAATTTGGCGGTGTGTTTGTCAAGTCATTTAATTAAGGTTCTTTTTATTTCTTGTTTTGTTTGGGACAAGTAAAATGCTAAGTTTGGGGGAGTGATAACTCTAGTAAACTAGAGTCATTTTACCTTTAAATTATGGCATTTAGATAGATTAATCTCGATTTTTAGTATTGAATTACGTATTTTATATTAATTAGTTGCATTTCGTAGTTACATTTTCATTTTTTTGTAAATATCATGAATTGTTTTAATCAATTCTAGTTAATTTAGTTACTTATTTAGTTAAGTGTGTTTGCAGGTTAGGAATCAAAAAGATGGAAATCAAGATCATAAAGGTTCAAGGGCCAAAGTAGAATTAATAAAGAATTGAAGACTTTAGCTAAAACATGCTTGATGTTGCGACATCGAGGCGCATTTGGCTAATGCTAAATGGCAATTTTTTAAATTTTGTCTTTCAAAATTTTATTTCTTGAGTTGTGAAGCACTTAACATATATTACTAGGAAATGGTAGAAAAAGTACAATAGTAAATAGTGTAGTATGCAGTTTAGATTAGAATAGATTAGATTAGCTTGACTCTCAAGTTTTAGTTTAATATAAGTTCTCCTTTAATTTTCCTTAGATCTTTGTTTTTAATTTCTTGCAGGTTTTAATTTTGATTAGATAATCTTAAGAGGTTAATTTTTAGATTCAAATAGATATAATTTTTTCTTGCTTTCTAGTTAAATTTCCTTAAAGTCTAGTTGCTGAGAACTATACTATTTCAAGTTTTCTTAGGGGTTCTTAATAATTTAGTGATTTCTAGTTAAATTTTGCACGTATTTGTTTTAATTCCTAGTAGTTTTCATTGGGCTTTCTTTTATTAATCTAGAGATCTAAAAATATTTAGTTTTAATCTCAATTCTTTTGCAAACTTTAATAGACAAATTTAGTAGCAAATGAAATTTACTTGTTTTTTTATGTCTTTTAATTACTTTCCTTAGTCAAATTAGAATTATTTGTCTTTCAATTTGAGTATAAACAATCTAATTAATTCAGAAGCAATTTTTTTATGCTTTCATTAGGTTAGGTTAATTAGTGTTTCAATTTAGTTGTTTAATCACTATCATTTCTTGATTTGCCTTACTATATAAGGATTCGTGAATCTTGGTACTTACCGACCAACAATCCTTGTGAGAACGATCCCGCTCATTCTGTACTACTATCTAGCACCGTATACTTGCGGGCTCAAGGGTAGAAGTTAGAATTAGTGTGGTTTTTGTTATTACTTGACGTTTTGAATAATTTTATTCTGCCCATGGATCAAGTTTGCAAGAGTAAAAAATTTAGCATTCTATCCGTGCCATATTGCGATATAGAGCAGCATCCATATTACTATGGAACATTAATTAGCAAAATTGATTTCTCCATTTTTTACTTTTGCTCCTTGAATCTTTCATTCTTTAAGTTCCATACCTCTTATTCTAAACTTGCAAAATACTATAAATCTAATGAGTGATAAATTATACTAAAATTGAACTAATATGAAAATATTTATACAAATGCAAATGTAACTGCAACATGCAATAAAACTAAACAAAACATATAGATCTAATAAAAATGTGAAAAATACTAACAATAAGCTAGTTTAAACAAGTAAAACAACTCTAATTTATTAAAGTTATCATACCTCAAAACTTAGCGCTTTGCTAATTCTAAGTAAAACAAGAAATAAAAAAGATTGTACTAAAAGACAAAAACAAAAACACATCACCAAAGATGACCACAAGAAAGATGAACAATGGATGTACTTATGAACAATTAGAAAACCTCTCAGAGGATCTCAAATACCATATGACAATTAAACCATTTCAACTAGTCAGTCCAATTTTTCAGATTTTCCACGAATCACACATTCAAATGCCACAAAAGATTTTAAATAGCCAAGTATTAACCATTCTCAAAAAGGTTGTCAAAAAGCAAGTTCCATTCATGCAAAACATAGCTTTTCCTCAAATCTAAAGGATTACCAAGTTGTTCAACTATCCGGACAAGGCCACACGAAAATAGAAGTTCGTTAAGAGTCTACCTACATGCAAATATCACACAAAGTTGGGAACATCAATCTATCAAGGAGTGAGTAGCTTGAGATCAATCACATCAATGATAGATATTATAGACATTTCATCCATGATTTGTTGGTATTCTGAAATGTAACTCCTAATGGCCATTTCGGAGAAACAACGTGGTTACATGCTAGAATCCTGTACTATCCCTATTACTATTCTAAGACTGGCATATTTCGGAGAAACAACATGGGTACATACTGAATCCCACACTCACCTTATTCTTAAAAGAAAATTTTTTATTTTTTATTTATTTTTTCACATCTCTAAACCAAGGAAAATGAGTAAAACATTCTACACCAATCACTTACAAGTTGGAATAACACCCCTATGCAAATACATAAAATGTCCTAACTTACTTCTATACCATGTAAACCATTATTTCTAAAAGATAAATTGATCACAAAGTAATACTAGTGATTTGATCAAAAAACATCATTTCAATGAATTTAGCCAAAAATATGAGTCCTCACTTTTTGAAAATTAGTAATGCAAGGCGTTTGAAATCTTTGAGTTTCAAAGGAACTACGCAACACACACTTGAATTCATGAAATATCCAGTTAAAATAATTCAATCATACGGTATTGCAAGTCATTTGTCATTATTGAGTACCAATTTGATTAATTTTTCCATCCAAATGCCATCAAACACACACATATTACTATTCCTATAAGAAAACACAAGTAACTAACACACCCAAATTTGACACTTTTATTCTATTGACGAGCAAAACCCATCCATCCACTCACCCAAAAATTCCAACAAATGCATACCAACAAATAAACAAGTTGAATTAAACAAGTCACCAGGAGCAACATTAAGCTAAAACCAAGGAATCATCCATTTAAGTTCAAAATGATCAATTCAACATTCAAGTACTAGAAAAAATAGTTTACTTGGCATCAATTTAAGGCCCTTGGCCAACTATTGAAAATAAGTAACTGACCAAAAATGCATAATAAATGCATAAAATAAAAATAACAAAAATTGAAAGGTATGAAAAGGAAATCATTGGGTGAAAATGTTTCTTTATCAAGATCAAAATAATGGAAGAGTTGTATGAAATAAGGTTAAAGCGGGATAATTAAAATCTCTACGCATCCAAAGATATTGCAGTATCAATTTTGCATGTAAAATTGATTTTGCAATGTGGCCACAGTCAAAGATCTGGTCAACAAACCGATATCACGATATCAAAATTGATATCGCGATTTTGATATTGAGATATTGAAACTCAGAAGAAAGTTTGTAACTCCCAGAATTTTTCACCCATATCACAATATAGGATTTGATATTGCGATATGGCCTACAAGCCATATTGCGATATGTAAACAATCTTCTACAAAGGCAGAATTTCAATCTTAATCCAATATTTTTGCCAACTTTTCTCAGCTACAACCCATACTTCATCAAACACCTACAAACCTAAAAGCACCAATATGAATAAGCATTTCACTCAATTCCCTTCCATATTTTATTACAAAAACTTAGACCGAAAATAAGTCTAAGTTTCCCTACTTAACCCTCTATGGTGATGAATTTGAATCATACTTGGATGACAAAAAGCTCAAATAGATTATGAACACTATAATAACTAAGTGAATGTGAAAGCAAGCAATTAAGCACAAGTTGAACTCAAAACTACGGTTCCACCTTTAATCATGAAATTCATCAATAATAATTCACTTTGCACCACACCAAACAAGGCTAAACAATGAGCAATTCAAAGTAAACCATATAAATGCTACATCAATTAAACTTATGAGTCTTAGAAATTGAATTTCCTTCACCAACCAATCATGGATATACTAAGAAAGAGTCCTTGAAGCGTCACGAGTTTAAATAATTTAAAGAAAAATAAAAACACACATAAGGATAACAAGGTTAATACAACAAATGGTTTATCTAAATGCCCAACTCATCCCCCCAAACTTAGTTCACACATAATAAGTTTCAAAAACACATTCAATCACAAAGATTACTCTCAAACCATATCAAGCATTCACATGGATTCCTCATACATTTAGCACATAATGTTTACAACAACTAGATGTCCACAAGTAAAAGTAAAAACCAAGTCAAAGGTCATTGCATAAAGCATGTATATCATTCACAAATCACAACAAGTAACAAATTGTAATCAACATTTTTATCAATGACCAAATTCATCCAAGTGTATCCAAATTCAATTGCCAACAACAAAACATAAGCTAAACTAATCACAAGGCTTCAAGCCTTTACTACCAACGGGGTACTTAAACTTAAGCAAGGAAACTAAAATAAAGCATAATAAATAAAAAGGAAAGAAATACTCTCCCAACACCAAGGAGGATTCTCAAAGATATTATAGTCGTTGGTAAATTTGTTCCATTGTTGAGCATGTCCAAAGTCACTAAGGAAGTGAACTTTAGCATAAATATCTCCTGCCTCCTTGGTCCCCTCTAGAAAGTATCCCTCTTCATCTTCCACTTCTCGAGCTGCTTCTTTGTCCACGAACACCCCAAATGGCACTTTCTTAGTTGTAACTGGGATAAACTCACACCCATATACATAAGTGTCCAGTGACTCGATTGTTGTGACTTTGAATTCATGAGGCTCTTGGGAACCGGTTTCTTGCAAGACATTTTTAATTTGTTCTTCTTGAATTAGTTCTTCACCCATTGATGGAGGTGTTGGAGTCCCATTGCTCTTCACCATTTATCATTCCTTGAACTTGGGCAAGTTGGTCTTGTAACCTCTACGTGGATTCTCAAAGTTGAGCTAGTTCTTCTCGACGTCTAACCATCTCTTCTCGATCTCGGGCTTGTTTTTCTCAATCTTTGGCAAGGAGTTCTCAAAATTCTTGAATTTAAATCCACATGTCCATTGATCTCACCTCATCACATTCATAAATTGGTGAGTAAAAAATTGGGGCTCCATTGGTTCATATAAAGGCTTTTGAGGTGGAGGAAAAGAATTGGGATTTTCTTGGTAGCCCTCACAAGTATATGAATGGCTAGGCCATCTCATTTGATAATCTAAGGGATAGGGAACAAAATTATAGAAAGAATCATGCTCATTGGGCATACCACCATTACCATAAAATGATAATTTCCTTTATATGCATCATTCCAATTTGGTCCTGGCATGATCTTGAAGTAACAAATAAAACAAACACAAACAAGAAAATGAATTAAATCACACAAGGAACAATAAAATTAGGCAAGTTTAGACTACTAGCTAGTCTAAACTATCCATCAACAAGAAAATCTTATTGGATTTTTCAAAATAAGAACACAACTATAAAATGAAAATCTTTTTGATTTTTAAAATAGGTGAAACAACTATACAAGAAAATAAAGAATTTCAATCTAGTACTCCAACCAAATTCTATCAATATCACCGAAAACCAATCCCCGGCAACGGCGCCAAAAACTTGATGCCTTACACACCTAGTTATACCATTTTAAACACCTAAATCCTACTATTAACTAGTGGCATCCTGCAAGTATATGGTTGTCAACTAGTAGTAAAGGAAAGTATAGCTCGTACCCACAAGGATTGATCGATAATTACCGGTTATTTAGTTATAAGAAGAGATTTAACTAAAACTAGAACTAATAAAAATAAGAAAGCAATTTAAAGTAAAGATTAAGAACTAAGAAAGCATTTTGTAAGAAAACCATTAAAAAGGAAGCATCTTTAGAAAGCAATTAAAGGGTGCAATTAAAAATGAAAAGCATCTTAAGCAAGCAATTAGTTAATCTAAATTACTCATTATCGCTAAGCAACCACAATTAGAGAAAATGCAAAACCTATTCTAAGAAAGTATGTAAAAAGAAAGCATTTTTTGAAAGTAACTGTCTATCTTAAACAACAAATTAACACTAAAAAAGCATAATTAAGTAAAGCCCATTAGCTAATCTACCAATTAAACTACGAAAGCAAGTAAAGAAAGCAATTAAATGAAAAGCCGATAAACTAATCTACCCTAATTAACTAATCTAAACAACAAATTACCACTAAAAAAGAATATTTAATGAAATCCTATCTACTAATCTATCAACAACACTTAGAAATCATGTAAAAGAATCAATTATATGAAAGCAAACAAACTAATTAACTAAAAAAACATGAAATTAAAGCTTAAATTAAAGAGAACTTACACTACGAGTCTTCAATCTATAACTAAGAATTGAAAATTTCAACTACACTCTACATCTAATCTAAGAAAATCCTCAAAATGAAGGACAAACTAGCTATCACACCCCAGACCCAGGAGTGAACCCAAAAACCATACATTTTTAGCTCGTTCTATGCCTTAGAATCCAAATAATGATTTTCTTAAATTTACAATATATTATGTAATCATGATATGAGCTAAACATCGCTCAGTAAGTAGTTCAAGTACTCTTTATCGACCTGAGCATATTTAATATATGTTACATTTTGAAAGTAGTTATCAAGACATGCAATCATACAATCATCAAAGCATTCCATCAATCATGCATTCCAAGTGTAAACCTAAACAAGCATATTCATACACATTCAGTCATGTAGATCTGGACAAGCTTGTGACATACTCGCCTCCTATTGACTAACCTAGATATTCAATCCAGGCTATTAACCTTGCTAGATAGGCCAAACGTACTTTCTTAACTACCAACTGTTAGGATGGTCAACAAACATTCATATGTGGTGGAACTAGTTCTTTCGATACTGTCTAACTAGTATTCATGAGCTTACATTCACAATCACACATATATGCATAGCTCAAGCATTCACACTTTCACACGTCACATTCATATTGCAAGCAATCACATGCATCACTACATATATCAAATTCATCCTTTAGGCTAAGCATAAATTATACATATACCCATGCCGTAATCATATTCAAAATAAACCTTTCCAAAATAGGATAAGAATTCATATATAAATCCCTTTGAAAACATAAAGAGTATATAGACCACTTACCTCAATCAGATTACTATCAGCGATACTTTGCTTAATTAATCCAAGATCAATTCACCAACCGAACCTATAATTCATCAATACATGCCTTAATACGACATTTTGAATATCCATAAGAATAGTCTACTATAATTAACAATAGATCCCAAATAATCTTTAATCGAGACTAATCCATTTCCATATGTTACATATCCAAATCACAACATAATACTAACCTAGGGTATAATATTACATTCCTAAATATATATTGGATGGAACTCCAATACTACATACAAGCCATTAATCTAGAATTAGACCATAATCTCATACATGCAAAGCTTATTCCATTTCCTACTAACACTTAACCCATAAATCGAAGTAATAAATATTGCTAATACCTTGATGGTGACTCCAATGATAACTCCAAGCTCCTCCAGCCTAGCTTCTTTTTATCCTTTCCTTTTACACCATGTTCCAAATGGTTTGTTTCTATGTGTCTTAATACGTGAAGTGTGAGGGGTACAAATAGTGAGATATAGAGGCGTAAGAATGGTGGAAGATTGGTGATGAATTTAGAAAGAATCAAAGAGATTGAGGGAGCTACGAGATTGAGAGAGTAAAAGGAGACTTCCATTTATCTGCTTCATTCTTCTTGTTTATCGTTAATAATAGGAAGGGAAATGAAACAATAATAGGCTTATAAACTTTTTAATTTGCATGCAACCCCTCAAGTTTAACAAAATTACAAATGACCCCAAAAGTTGGAGTTTCACACTATTTGGCCTATTTCTACTTTACTTATAACCCTAACTATCTCTCTAGTTAGCCTCCAAAGAGGCTTAGAAGATGTATTATAGGGCTGGGGTTAATGGAGCAAAAATCAGCCAAAAGATTACAAGAGGCAAAAATTTGGCATCCTGTTGCGATATGGATTTCCATATTGTGTATGGAGCCTTCATCAGCAAACTTGATTTCTCCATTTTGTCGCCCTTTTGCTCCTTAAATCTTTCATTCTGTAAACTCCATACCCTTTATTCTGAACCTACAAAATACCATAAATCTAATAATTAACAAATTATACTAAAATTAACACGAATATGATAATATTTACACAAATGCAAATGCAACTACTAAATGCAATAAAATTAAACAGAAACATATAAATCTAAAAATCTAGAAAATACTAACAATAAACTAGTTTCAACATGCAAAATAACTCTAGTTTACTAGATTTATCAATCCCATAAGTCTTTTATCATGTAAATTCATGTTTATTTTAAGTGTGAAATCCTATTGACAAATGGTACATTGCATTTTAAGTTTCGATTTTGGCTTTATTTACTCGCTTTAATACTTGGCATCATGCATAAACTACAGAGGGACCGTTTCGGATATCCCTTGGTAGGAATAAGCCATCCCTTCTGTCTTGGGACCATAACCAAATAAGACTTGCACGTTTATGCTTGTATTTTTTGTATCATCCAATGGGACAATATACAAGGTAAGGACATAAGTCCAGAATCTATTTCAAAATCAAGCGACATGAGGGCACAACTCAAGTACCTATTTAATTTACTAGAATATGAGGTTTGATAATTATACTTTTGACATTTTTACAAAGTTGGTTAAAATCCTAAGAACATGGATTCTAAGTTCAAGAATTAAATTAAATAAGTGTCTACTCCTTCAAGAACAAATAAATGTGGTCAAATTTTGATTGCAACTTGCTCATAGACTAAGTAAATTGCAAATTGGTTTGGCGTGATCCAGCATGAAGTCAAATCACTTATGATTCCATCAAGCTTTGGTAGGCCCTCAAAACTACCTGACCCATTTGAACAAAAGTTTTGTTTGACTCCATGCCCAATGGATAAGACGTTGGTCAACCATTCACAAAAAAAAATAAATGTGTCTCAAGTTTATTGAGTGATATTCTCTATACTTGTTCATGAGCCATTCAAAGTGCCTAATCCATTCAAATATAGTTCTCTCAAAATCTATTGCCCAATGACAAAAATATTGATCACCTTCTTACAAGTAAATAGATGAGTTTTCGAATCCTTTGATATCCTATTTTTCATGAATCGCCCAATATTCCCATCCCATTGAATCACAATCTCTTTTTTGTGGCATATATCTTTGATCTATTCATTTCTATTGTTTATCTCTTCACATGTTGTACAAATTGATCGATCTATTTGGAATTCCTCCTACATTGCCAAAGTATCCCTTGAAAATGAAGTTGCCACAACCATTATCAAAGGAAGATCATGGATCAAGAATTTCAATGTCGTGTGTTAACACTAATAAGTAAGTTGGGTATGGCAAGTATTGTATAGTGCCAACCCCAAAGGAATGCATTTTCATGCTAGGCCAACATTTGGCATAAGAAGGGCTCCTCCATAGGGCATACATAACGACTTTCAATTCTATTTACTAACTCAATTTATTTTTCTTTTTTCTTTTATTTCTTTTTTTCTTACATTCATCCAAAAGTTGTTAAAAAATAAACTTGAGAACAAATTTTTTCCAATCCGAGGAGAATTGGTGTAGGATAAGTTTGACTAGGATAGGATAAAATAAGTCAAAAAGATAAAGATCTCGATTAGAATCGGATTTTGAAGATAAAGATATGATAACCAAATAACTTCATTCGATTATGTTTTTAAGATAGGGATTTTACTTCCATAAATATGTCTAGTTTAACTGTATTGTAATTCAGCTTTTGGCAATTAAGGAAACCATCGGTTCGTCAAGTTAGTCTAATAGAGCTATTTTGGGTTTTGAGGTAGATTAGCTCCCATAATAATCAAGGTTTGTATTGATTTTTCCTAAAACCAAACCTTTGAGTTTTGGATTGATTTTTCCTAGAACCAAACCTTTGATCATGGATCAAAATAGGTTTCCTTTCTCTTGCTCTTCTACCGACGTCACCTTTCCTTTGGAGCTTTTTTAGGGTCGGCAGCATGTCATTACAGATTTTCCAAAGGAGCACCTTAACTTTGTTTGGTATTCCCAGCTACCACAACTTATGCACACTGGAAGATGCCCCTCACTCAGTTCTGGTAACCTTTGGCCATGTTCTTCTTCTAGAATGTTGAAGTCCACTAGTAACTAGTATGCACTCTCACCTATGAAGTACCCCTTGCCGAATGATGCCACACTAATCGGTCAATTGACTGTTACAATACTAATAGACTTCTTTTGATCAGTTCCACCTCATCCTTATTAAACAGATTCTGCAATAAATTCAGCCTTCAAATCTTAGTTCCCCAGTCAATCAATTCAAATACATATACCGACACGTGGAACACTAATAAGATGCATAGGTTGACCAGTAACTGTAAACAATCTAGGCTGAGGTAACCATTTATCACCCCAAATTCTGACTGAAACCCCTGAACTTTTCCTCCATGTAATACCCATAGCCAATTACTTTTGGCCCTATAATATAGCCCTCCAAACATGGTTCAAAATCACGGTTACAAATCGTATCATTCCATAATAGTCTCGGTGTATCAGTCGTATATCAGATTATACATAACCATTGCTATGTAAAATGTCTAAAAAATTATGGATGTTTTCTATCTAACTTTATCCTTGGTCTTCAAAATATATGATGTATAAAGTGGATAAAAACCATATATTTTGTATAAAACAAAAATATAAAAGGTAAAAAGAAAAAAAAATTATGTTGCTACCCAATAACCTAATCTACTAAAGCATAAACTAGTAAGACTTAAGTACCTCAGTTATTAATCACCAACCAATGTCAATTTTATCCAGGCACTAATTCCTACTCCTATTTCTACTCCTTCAATTTCTCCTCTAGAAGGATTTAATCTCCTCCTCCAAATTCTCCCCTTAACAACGCCAATCTCAATGTATATCCAGTCATTGGTTTCTACTCCTCTAATTTCTCCTCTAAATCCTTCTCCAAATTCTCCCCTTAACGACACCAACCTTCTCCCAACATCCCATGACTTCTGCAGTGACAATCTAACAATTGCTTGAGATTATATTTGTGAAAATTAATTCCCTATTTATTGCAACAAATCTTTAGATTTTTAGTACAATGGTTCCTATTTGAAGTGAAAGTGAGTGCATTGCTTTTCTTTCATTCAATTTTCCCATTTTCTTTTTCCATTTTTATAGAAGGTAATCTCTGATTTGATGAATCGCTTAGTCAACTAACCATGGCTCAGCCGATTCAAGGCGATTTTGTGACTCGCCGCTCCAAATTGTGGAGAATCATGTGAGTCAAGTGAGTCAATGCCGGTTCTGGCATATCTGACACATGATTGAAATAAGATCGATGGCTACTGCTTTGATTACGACTCGACCAAGTCAGTACTCAGACTTGGCCGAGTAAAAGAAACCGTATTAATCAACTACAATAGTTCTCATTCATTTGCAAAAGTCAGTGATGGCTACCATGGAATTATATTTTTCACTCTCCTATTTTTTCCATCTGGTTGAAGTTTTTTGCTCTTCTTATATTTGCATCACTTTTACTATGCTCTGAAGAAACTGAACCAGAATCCTTCGTAGTATCAGTGGCAAGAAACATACTCAACGATTACGAGACTTAATTTTTCTTGTACTTAATCATGATACCATAAGTTTTTTTGGACAAATGAGCTGTACTAGAGAGATTCTCCTCCTTCGAAGAGCCTATCTCAACTAATGAAGTATCAACTAATGATTGAGGGGAAAAAGAGGCTTGGGTTTATCCCAGTAGGTTTCTTGATTTGCCTTTTAAGTTTCTTCACCATTCTCTGTGGGTTTACAAAGTATTTTTGGCCACGAATGAGTATCTTCACGGCGGACAATAGCATCCCATGGCCTCCGAGAAATATCACTGGTTTAGCTAGCATCAAAGTGGGATATTTTTCTATGATCCTGGGTGCTAGAACAGCCATGTAGCATTCCTCAATAACACCTCCTCCAGGATGATCTTCAAGACTGCTAAAGACCCTCCTCTTCTAGTGTTGGAATTGTGTGACAACTCTAGTATACTAGAGTTATTCTACTATAAATTGTAGCATTTTGATAGTGTAAATCCTGAATTTTGAGTAATTAATTTTAGGTTTAAGTTAATTCGTTTCATATGCAGTTATATTTTTGTTCTTACAAAATATGTTAAGTTTTTATTAAAAATTTAGCTTCATTAATTGTTTAATTTTGTGCAGGTCAAATTAGAAGTTAGAAGCTTGATTAAACAAGCTTGACAGACCAAAGTGCTATTGGCCCAAGAGCAAAGTAAGACGGGGGTTGCATTAGGTTGTCTCTAAAAACAAACCTTTTAATGTGTTTAATGAAAATGCAAACTTTGTGTAACAAATAAACACTAAAGCACAAATGCAACAAAGATAAATATTCAATCAATTGAAGCTCAAAGACAAATAAAGAGATTGAGAATATCAAACCAAACTCCCAAACTCATCAATCTTGGAATACATCCACTATAGTGCCACTTCAAAGAAGGTGAGGCAATAATCTTCTTGTACACAAAGTAGGCTCACCCTTGCACCAACTAAGTCCCTCTAGTTGAGCCAAAGGGTTTTACACTACAACCTCACTTTTGTACACTTGTTATCCCTCCACTCTTCACTTGAAGATCACTCACTAGTCTACTCTTGCTCACACTAATTCCCTCTCGTTGAGCCAAGAGAACTATACTACCCAAACCAATACAACCCATAATATTTTGGCCTATTTCTCCCCAAATAGCTCTTACAAGTGTTTGTATTGAATGTGGTAGTTCCTCACATTAATCTGATGTCCTTGGCTATTTATAGATGAAAGATGTGATGAAACTTGAGCTTCAACGGCCAAATTATTGTTGGTAAGCATATTTCTAGTCAAATTAACTTCTCTTTTCAAAAACATTTTTCTTTTTCTTTTGCAAAAGTACATCAACATCATCTAATCTCTTCTTCAATGAAGCTTGTTCTTCCTTGATCTTGGTTTTTGCATCCAATCATTTTTTCTTCAAAACATCATTTTATTGTGTCAACATATTATTTTCATGCACAAGCTTTGAGTTTGCACTCAATAAAACATTAATCTTAATTTTTAACTCTTTGTTCTTAGCATATGATTCTTTCAACCATTCATGCATTTTAAAAATAAATGATTCAACATCATCATCATCATTGTCACAATAATCATAACTAGAAGATACCTTATTATCTCCAATGGCCATGAAAGCCATTTCAGTCACCTCATGTTCTTCTTCAACTTCTCCATCCGAATTGCAATCATCCTATGTGATTTGGAAATTGTTGAAGTGCGGCTCCTTCCTTCTTTCTTCTTCTTGGATGGACACACATTTGGAAAGTATCCCAATTGGCCATATTTATAGCATTTGTAGTTCACTTGGCTTCTAGCTTGTATCTTTTTGGGAAGCCTTCAAAGCTATGTGATAACTCTAGGAAACTAGAGTTATATGTACCCTAAACTTGATGATTTTGCTACTAGTTTCGAGTATTTTTAGTGTTTTCGTGTATGTTTTTATCTATTTTTCTTTTATGTGTTAGAATGTGTTAGTGTGTGTTTATTAAATGCTTGAGTACTTATTTAGTTGATAATTATCATATTTTATTAGGTTTTTCCATTTGGAGTTGTGTCGTATCTTTGGCTTAACTTCATTTGGAGTTAAGTTTTCGTTCGTCTTTGTTTGTCCTTCATTTTTTGGCCTATTTTATGAGAATTTTATTTATATGTTTAGGTGTTATTTTAATAACTTATTAAAAATAATAATATTCTCCTATGTGTCAGGGTCGCTTGAAAAAAAACGGCGCATTAATCGGACGTCGGATGAAGATTTTGGAAGCAAAACTGTGAAGTGCTTCATTTCAGAAGTTTCAGTCCATATTCTATCGTGATCTCAAATTTGAGATCACGATCTGGAGGCGGCTAGAGCAAAAAATGACTTTGTTCGGGGCTGATTTTTGCTGCATAATTATCCCACTACCCTAGCATTATATATACCCCTTTTAAACCTCATTTGAGTGAAGAACTTAGCTAGTAGAAGTAGGCTAGATTATAAAGTAATTTTCTTCTTTTTTCCTCCCCATTTGGGAAGGGTTTTCTTAGATTAGAGTAGATTAGTACTTCTCTTTCTTGTAGATTTCAAATCCAAGTTAAAGATTGAAGCTTTTTAGTTGTAAGTGCTTTGTTTAAGTTAAAACTTCTTTAGTTAAGCTTTAATTTCATGTTCCTTTAGTTAATTAGATTAATTTCTTTAATCTAATTACTTCCTTTACTTGTTTTCTTAAAGTAATTGTTAGATTAGTTTATGGGCTTTCTTTAAAAATGCTTTTTTTAGTGATAATTTGTAGTTTAGATTGGTTAATTAGGATATATTAGTTTATGGGCTTTTCAATTCAATTGCTTTCTTTTCTTGCTTTCTTAGTTTAATTGTTAGATTAGTTAATGGGTTTTCCTTAATTGTGCTTTCTCAGTGTTAATTTGTAGTTTAGGTTATTTAATTGCTTTTTAAAAACACTTTCTTTTTACATGCTTTCTTAGAAAAGATTAGGGGCTTTCTCTAATTGTGCTTGCTTAGAGATAATGAATAGTTTAGATTAACTAATTGCTTGCTTAATATGCTTTTCCTTCTAATTGTTCCCTTTATTTGCTTTCTAAAGATACTTCCTTTTTAATTGCTTTCTCAGTGATTAATCTTTACTTTAAATTGCTTTATTAGTTCTAGTTTTAGTTAAATCTCTTCACTTAATCAATCGCTTCAACTTGAAATCTAACCTAATAACCGGTAATTATCGACCAATCCTTGTAGGAACGATCTCTACTTCCCTTTACTACTAGTTGGCAACGGTATACTCGCAAGATGCCACCTAGTTAGTAGTAGGATTTAGGTGTTTTATCCATAAATTTATAACTAGGTGTGTAAGGCATCACTATGTTTCTTTTTGTCCTTGCCTCCTCATCATCTTGTACCTTATATTTCAACTTCAATTCAGAGGAAGTTAGTGAATTAGTCAAAGACTCAATAGGTATAGAATTTAAACTTTTACACTCTTGTATGGAAATGGATGTAGGTTCCCATTCCTTAGGTAAAGCATTAACATCTTTCTATTCTTTTTACCCAAGGAATATTCTTTACCTAAACCTTACAAATCCTTTACAATTGCATTGAACCTACAACACATCTAGTCAATATTCTCATGAGGTTCCATTTTGAAGGATTCATATTTAGCCACAAGAAGTGACTTCTTTTGCTCTCTTATATCTTCACTTCCTTCATGGATTTCTTTCAATTTGTCCCATATTTCCTTTGCCGATTTGCAACCTTTCACTTGAGTAGACTCATCTGCATCCAAAGCATTATACAAAGTATTCATGACTTTATCATTTAAAGACAAATTTCCTCTATCTTGTGCATGTAACTCATATCTAGTCTTAGGCCTTAATCTATGTGTATTTTCATCAAGAATGTTAGCCTCAAAAGGACCTTCATAAACAATGAACCACAATTCAATATCAATGGATTGTATAAAATTTTTTATTATTTCCCTCCAACAAACAAAATTAATGCCATTAAATATGGGAGGTCTAGTAATGGAATGCCTCTCTAAAAACAAAGCATTATTTGTTGCCATAATTATCTTTACTCAAAGGTGATTAAACCAAAGGAAAGAGACTGAGCACTGATACCAATTGTTGGCCCAAGAGCAACCTAAGAGGCGAGTGAATTAGGTTGTCTCTAAAAACAAACCCTTTAATGTGCTTAATGAAAATGCAAACTTTGTGTAACAAATAAACACTAAAGCACAAATGATCAAAGATAAATATTCAATCAATTGAAGCTCAAAGACAAATAAAGAGATTGAAAATATCAAACCAAACTCCCAAACTCATCAAACTTGGAGTGTCACATCCACTAGTAGTGCCTTTTCAAAGAAGGTGAGGCAATAATCTTCTTGTACACAAAGTAGGCTCACCCTTGCACCAACTAAGTCCCTCTAGTTGAGCCAAAGGGTTTTACACTACAACCTCACTTTTGTACACTTGTTATCCCTCCATTCTTACACTTGAAGATCACTCACTAGTGTGACGCCCCAAGTAGGTTACTAACACCTAGAACCTATTTGAGTGCCTGCCTAGCTCTCGCCAGGAATGGGTTTTAAATACATAACATATAACGTAAAAAAAATTGAAAAACTGAACATAAGTAATGCATACAACTTAAGACAAACTTAGTGTTTAATATATGCCAAAACAGTTGTCCGAAACGGGCTTCGTGTATAACTTCAAAGCTAATATAACTAATGCTAGTATATATCACAAAACTAGGACTTATGTACATTGAGTTATACATTACATAGATAAATATAAATAGTACGAAACTCCAAAATATAATATCATTCTTCTCAGGAAGAGTCCCAAACTCTGTAAGGAAAAGAAAATTTTAAAAACATTGTGAGCTTATGTCCAGTGAGGTCCCGACAACATAATTAACTCATATTTCTCAATAATGAATCATATAAAGTAATAAAAAGCACATAAGACATATAAAACACGTAGTAGTCACATAAAAGTGCATACGGTTGGCCTCATATTGAGAGCAAGTTTCTTATTCTCCATGGTAATACTGAATTTCAGAAATGAGTATGTATCCTCCAATAATAAACCTCCATCAACAACACCCAACACCAAGTGGCCACACAAGAAAGGTAAACTCGAGAATACCGGAAAAGAATATCACACGCCTAAAACACCGATGATCATCCCGTCCGAGGTGTTTGGGTTGCAAAGCCATAGAAGGTAGATCATTTGAACCAAGTCCATTACTGGCTCGTCGTGTCTAGCCCCCAGATGACAAGAGCCAAGTTTCCCATCCGGCACGATAAAGTACACAACCGGGGGTACATCATGCACAAGTTTAATAATGTGAAACCCAGTATTTTAATAGCCTTGTTCTTTGATTTTAATTGGTTTAAAATGTTTTGCATATTATTTTTAGTCATAAAGTACTTCAACTTATTCGTTTTTCAATGTGTAAAATTTTTCGATTTACGAGATTTCGTACCGGGTAAACGGGTCAAAAGTTGGACTAAGTGTAATTAGTGCATTTTGGTGTGTGAGTGTTGTTTGATGGCTGATTTATAATGTTAATTTAGTAGCAAAAAAATTAGTTTTTGGGTTAAATAGTCAACTTGGAGACTAGTTGGTCAATGGGTACTATTTGAGTCAACTTTGGAATTCTTTTTAAGTCTTCTTCTTGTTATTTCTTCTCCATTTTCTTCCAAGCTGCTGGCCGAACTTCTTCCTCTATTTTCCCCCAAAAATTTTCTTGGATTTCAAGTAGGAATCACTTGGAAGGTAAGATTTTATGTATTTTAGCATTTATGGCTTATGGGCTTTATGATCCAAGCTTTAATTTCAAGTTTTGTAGGATTCTTTATGGCTGAGAAAACCCTCTTTGCAGCCTTATATGTGTTGATTTATGTATGTTATGGGTTGTTTTTAGTGTTTTGGAGGTTGGGAAGTGATTGGGGTTGATTTTTAACAACTTCCATGGTTAGATTACAAATTTTAAGATTATGAGTTAGGGTTTTGTCTTCCATATGTGCCCTAGAATGTTATGCTATGAATGCTTATGTCTATGCACATAATGATGTTTTAAGAGTGTTTTAAGGTTAGTTTGGATAGGAATTGAGACTTGAAACCAAGTGGAATTGATTTCCCTTCATTTTGTAAGTAAGCGGAAGTTTGGCGCAACTAGGATAATTTGGATAATTGGTTATGTTTAAAGGGTCTTTAATGATCTTTTGATGGTTTTAGGTGTTTTCCATTGTTGTGGAATGCTATTGATATAGTCTCGGCTATTGCTCCGGTGAATCTTTCCGTTTATGGATTTTGTTGGTTGGTTGAATATGTTGTTTTGAGTTGGTTAACGGGTTGTAACCAAGGTCCCTTGAATACCTTGGAAATGGATTTTGTTGGTTGGTTGAATATGTTGTTTTGAGTTGGGTTGTAACCAAGGTCCCTTGAATACCTTGGAATTGGATTTTATTGGCAGGGAGGATAGCCTAATTATAGCCTAGGGAGAGGCGAAGTTTTTCGGTTTTTCTGGAAAACTGAGCTTATTATCTCCTAATCTAGCTGTAATACGAATTTGAGAGGTTAACTAAGTGTTTTGACTGAGGTTTTAGCTTGTCGAAGTTGGTCAGAAATTGTGGAAAGGTCATTTTTGACCAAAGAGCTTTTGGTGTCGTTTTCTATCGTTTCGCGTCGTTTTCGTTTCCTAGTCATTCTTTAACTTCTACATCTCTTCTAAGAGTCCTTTATATTTGTTTTAGGTACCACGCCACCTACCGCCGCGATCGCGTTCCATTGATCATGTCTGCAGTATTTGCTTTGATAGGTGGGTAACATAGACCCTCTTCCACTTGTATTTTGTTTAACGACTTTCGAAATATGTTTGGATGGATTTTAAAATGTGTATGATATTTGGAACTGCACTTTTACAATGTTTTGGAATTATTACATATGAAATCGGGACCAAGCTATTTTATGTTAATCAATTGATATTTTTGCAAACTCTTTTGATATGAAAGCATTTTATGACTGTTTTGGCTCATAGGTGACCTTGGTATATAATTTTCGATGTGTTGAAAATGTGTGATTTGGGGAGCTCCGGTTCTATAGTCATCCATGGGACGCCATGGTGACTGCTGTGAATGTTTTGAACTAATTGACTGCGGGGTCTTGTGATGGGATAACTTGACCTCCCGGTCAGACTAGTAGGTGTAGTAGAGACTAGATCTGACTAGTACTGTAGGTTGTTGAAAGGCTGCTAGAAAATGTGTGTTACAAAATGTTTTGGACATGCCTGACGTTTTAATGGCATGAGACATTTTAGAAATTACTTATGATTATGGTTTATTTACGTTTAAATGGCATGAGACATTTTAGAAACTGCTTCATGACTATGGTTTTCACAAATGTTATTATCTTTATGTTTTCTTTTTATCGAAATGCTTGGCCCCATTTGAAGAGCTTTTGTGATATCCACTGAGCTAGTTATGCTCACCCCACGTGATTTATAATTTTTCAGATTAGGTGAGACAGCATTGGACTCTCTACTGCGTTACCAGCTTTTGTCTCTTATACACATCTAGATGTGTATAAGAGACAGGTCATATGTTATGGATAATTACACTGAATTTCTCGAATTGGTAGTATATTTAGATAGGTTTTGTATTGATGAACTTTGTTTTTGTTGTAGCATCTTTTGTACTAAGAAGGAATTTTGTAATTCGTATTTTTGTGTAAAAATGAACTTATTCGGTTTTATAGTTAAGAAATCGTTTGATGGTTCTCTTAAACTTGCGGTTAAGTTTGTTGCTCTGTTCGTTTGTGCCTTGCGCTTTGGACCGGTGTGCCATTAGCGCGGCGTGTTACGGTCCCGTTTTTGGGGCGTGACAAGTAATCTTGAGATAATAAAGAATACCAATTCGAGAAATTCAGTGTAATTATCCATAACATATGACTCAAATGCGACTCAAGTAAGCAAATAGTGCATTTGAATACCCAAAATTACAGTCTCAACATGAATTCATTACAAGCATTTTTATTGAAATTAAAAGAGCTAGGAACACTCACCGATTGATGGTATTTAGCTCATAATTATCTTTCGTCTTTCCTTTATTTCCTAACCTATTCATTTAACAAATATACTAGGTTTAGGTTATTTTCTACACAAAATTGAAGAGTAAGATAGATAATCCTAAAATGCAATTCAAGATAACATATTATACTCGAAAACATAGTATTTAGCAAATTCAAGTTGATTACTTCAATTGTTTAGATTACTTAAGTGGATTTTAAATTTTTCATTTTCTTTTACTAGATAATATGATGTAATTTTGGTACCCTTTTAGCCTAATTAAGGCTTATTATAGTGTTAACATTCCAAGGTATAATTTTGTAACTTTTATCCCTAAATTTCATTTGGGTAGCCTACTTAATCTTTATAAATTTTGTAGTATTAAGTTAATATATACGAGCTGCCTAAACAACATTCATGTTATAATTATATTATCATCTAAACAGCTCCTATAACAACCATACCAAAGGAATTCAAAGCCTCACTTAACTTAGGCTTGATAGGGGTGAAAATTTCAAGATAATATAGTAGTACATAGCCAATTATAGTTTTTCCATATAAGATTAAATCTGTCCAGATTTAAACTCATTTATACTCCACTCAATTCATTGTATATTTGAGTAATAACTCACATAAAAAAATCACCATTATATGTGTATGTAATTTGTTAGTCAATATTTCTTTGTATTATGTAGTAATTTCAGCATTATACTTTACTTAAATGAATACATCCCTATGGTTTCTTTCCAGATTTTCCTTTCATTAGGGTGCTATATAACAACCCAATTTAGCTACCCTAATTAATGCCAAAACCATCTAGCAATCACCTTCAAACCTTTTCCAAAAATCATTGCCAAGAGGGCTGAACATAACCCAAAATTTTAAGGAACATTAGCTGGATAATTTGGTGTATTTCAAGGTGTTAAACATAGAAATATATTCTATCCAAATTGCAATAACTTACCTAGCAGCCTAATCTTTCATATTACCAGTAGATTATACATAAAAACCTTATTTCTAATCACCTTTAACTAAATAAGCTAAGTCACACTAAGCTGGAATTAATTTTCAGCAAGCATAGTAACAATTATTTGGCCAATACAAGACTTTAATATCAAAGCATCCTTAACAACATGTTCATAATCTATTAGATGGTTAAAATATTACCTTTTCAAGTGAGATTAAACCCCCAATTCTTCTTTTCTCCACTATTTTGCTCCAGCTCTTTTTTCTATAAAAAGCTTTCTTTCTTTCTTCCTTTTCTTTGGTTTTCTCTTAGTTCTATCTCTCTTTTTTTCTCCAGAATTTTATGCTACTTCTAAGGTGCTTTTAGGTACTTAGTTAAGCCTTATAAGGTGAAGTAGGAGCTGCTTGTTGGCACCATAAGCAGCTGATTTTTGTGCCACCACTTGCTTGTTTTATCCTTGTCATGCTTTAGCCATTTTGACCTAGTTTAGGTGCTTACCTTTTTAATTATTTTATGGTTTTATTTTGTGGCTAACATATTTTTATTCAGTCCTAAAATATTTACAACACAGCCCTTACTAAACAAAGTTTCTTCCAATTGCATTTTCCTCCCCTCAAGACTAGTTAGTAGCTCAACAAATCCAACTAGCTTGTATATTTTATAAAGCTAATTTATATGAACCCTATTTAGTAATTAACATTCAATTAAATAAGTTGGTGTATCCTCACAACTAGTCTACTTTTGCTCACACTAATTCCCTCTGGTTGAGCCAAGAGCAAACTATACTACCCAAACCAATACAACCCACAATAGTTTGGCCTATTTCTCCCCAAATAGCTCTTACAAGTGTTTGTATTGAATGTGATAGTTCCCCACATTAATCTAATGTCCTTGGGCTATTTATAGATGAAAGATGTGCTAAAATTTGCACTCCAACGGTCAAAAACTAGCTATTAAAAACTAGCCGTTAGGAGTTCAGACGGAGGTTTGGACGTCCGATCAAGCGTCCTACAGCTTTATGAATACTGCTTCGGACGGTCTTGTGCGTCCTACAGCTTGTGGTTCGGACAGTCATATGCGTCCTATCCTATAGTTTCTGGTTCAGACGGTCATGTGCGACCCAAAGCTTATGGTTCGGAAGGTCATATGCATCCTATCCCTCAACTTCTGGTTTGGAAGGTCATGTGCGTCCCAAACCTTATGGATCGGACGGACATATGCTTCCTATCCCTCAACTTCTGGTTCGGACGGTCATATGTGTCCTACAGCTTCTGATCATGTTCCGTGTATAAGAGTCAGACGCTCTCTTGCATCCGAGTTCCTTTCTTTCGGACGCTCTTCATTGTCCCTAAGGTGTTGTTCAACTTTTGGTCATTTTTCTTGATTGGGATCGAATGATCATTTTCGTCCGAGCCTTCCTATTTTTTTGCACACTTGTTTTCAAACCATTAGTACGATTTGGTCATCATCAAAACATGATTATCATAACTAGGGTCCAACAAGTGCAATTATCAAAGAATAAAAGGATTGCTAGAATGAGAGTCCAGATCTCAATCTGGACTTCTTCAGATCGCGATCTCGTCTCGAAGAAATCACTAAAACTTTAGCTAGTTGAGACCGTGATCTCGATTCACGGATGGTTAAGTAATAGGGGCAATTTTGTAATAGTCTAGGAACTAGTTTCTGATTTTGCCTTGTACTATTTAAGCTACTTTTAAAACAATTGTCGGAGGAAGTAGGATTAGTAGTAGACAGTTAGTAGGTGATAGGAAAGTTGAGGATATCTTGAGCTTCAAGCTTTTACTACTTAAATAGAAATTTTTCTTTAATTGTCTCTTAGATTCAGTTTTTATTTCGTAGAAAGTTTAAATTTTGGATTAGATAATTCTAGTGGGCTTTTCATTAGCTTCAAGTAGACATAATTTTTACTTTCTTTCTAGTTTAATTTAGTCGAAATCTCTTTGCTTGAAATCTAGGTTTTTATACAAAAATTAGGGTTCTGGCTTATTTCTTACTTTCTAGTTAAAAATCCTTAATTCATTGCATAATTTATAGTTAATTTTTATTGGGCTTTCTTTATGTTTACCAAAAAGAGACAAAATATTTTGATTTCAAGTTTAACTCTTTCAATTCCTAGTTTAGAATTGGTAATTTCTAACTTTGCAATGTCTTTTTATGGTCATTTTATTGGGTTAATTTACTTGCTCTTTAATTTTAGTCCTATTTCAATTAGTTTAGATTAGAATTAATTGCTTTCTTTACTTACTTTTACTAGAATAGATTGAGTAGTTTCTCAATTTCGTAATTATTTAGTTCGCTTACTTGCTTTAGTAGATAATCTAGCTTAAAATTAGGTTTTAAGTGCTTGCATTGAATTGTGATTTTGAGTAGAGTAATTTCACCCTCCATTGTTTGATCTTGCTTAACTACACAAAGACTCGTAAAACTTGTTAATTACCTTCCAACAATCCTTGTGGGATGATACCCACTCATCCGATACTCCTACCAACTCTATGTACTTGCAGAAGTGAGGTAGATTGTAGTGGTGTTGTGAGGTTTCTTATTACTTGTTTGCTCTAAATTGATCTCGACCAAAGAAACTAGACAAATTTTTGACATCGTTGCGGGGGATTATCTTTGGTTTTTAGCAATATCAAGCGCTATACGGGTCATGTAACTTAAGCACTTTATTTTATTTTAGTTTAGTTGTTAATTTTGTGTATTTTTATGTTTGTTGGATATCTTGTGGAATTGACTTGGAATTTCAATTGACTATTTGCTTTGGTTGTGTTTTAATGCATGGTACGAGCCCTGTTATCAAGGGCCATTCATTTGCTTAGACAAGGAAAGGGAAAGAGAGCTAAGGGAAATTCAGAGGTTTAGAAGGGTACTACAAGAGCAAGAAATGATAGAAATGGCAAATGATAATGCTCATCAAAGGAATGTGAACATGGAAAACGAAGAAGAAGAAGTTGTTGGAAATAATGGGATAGGTTGCTATGGGAATGGAAATGGCATGAATGGGAATGGAAGGCCATTAAGGGAATATAACTTGCCGAATTTTGATAGAGCGAACTCGAGTATTGCACGGATGCCTGTGCAAGCTAACAACTTTGAGATCAAGCCTGCATTAATCCAAATGCTCCAAGCTCATGCTACGTTCGGAGGTAGTTCCAATGAAGATCCCTATACACACCTCATGAATTTTGAAGAAGTGTTGGACACTTTCAAGTTCAATGGAGTACATCCGGATTGTGTGCGAATGAAGGTGTTTCTTTCTCTCTTCGGGATAGGGCAAAGTCATGGTTGCAATTCTACAAACACGCCCAAGAAACATTTACTATTTGCAATCGACTTGCTCAAGAGTTCTTGGCAAAGCACATTCCTCCCGTAAGAACTGCCAAATTGAGAAATGAAATCACCTCCTTTAAACAAGACGTTGGTGAAAGTTTAGGAAAAGCTTGGGAGCGATTCAAAGAGATGCTAAGGAAATGTCCTCATCACGCTATTCCTTTGTGGCTTCAAATTCTATAATGGTTTGACTCAAGAGACCAAATCCATAGTGGATGTCACGCCCCAAAAACGGGACCGTAACACGCCGCGCTAATGGTACACCGGCCCAAAGCGCAAGGCACATACGAACAGAGCAACAAACTTAACCGCAATTTAATAGAACCATCAAACCATTTCTTAACTATAAAACCGAATATTTCATTTTACACAAAAAATACGAATTACAAAATTCCTTCTTAGTACAAAAGATGCTACAATAAAAACAAAGTTCATCAATACAAAACCTATCTAATACACTACCCCTTTCCAAACACTGAAAAGAGAAGCTTGGAAGATTATCCGCAGAGTCCTACCAGTAATGTGGAATCTCCAGAAAATCTAAAAGCGCACCATGGCGTCCCATGGATGACTATAGAACCAGTTCTCCCCAAATCAAACATTTCCAAACACATCCAAAATTATATACCTAGGTCACCTATGAGCCAAAACAGTTATAAAATGCTTTCATATCAAAAGAGTTTGCAAACATATCAATTGATTAACATAAAATAGCTTGGTCCCGATTTCATATGTAATAGTTCCAAAACTTGGTAAAAGTGCAGTTCCATTCCATTTTACACTTTTCAAAATCCATCCAAACATATTCGAAAGTCGATTGTTGACAAAATAGACGTTGAAGAGGGTCTATGTTTCCCACCTATCAAAGCAAAAACTGCACAATTGATCACAGAACGCGCTCGCCGGCGGTAGGAGGCGTGGTACCTAAAACAGATATAAGAGTACTCTTAGAAGAGATGTAGAAGTTAAAGAATGACTAGGGAAGCGAAATATAATATAGACGACGCGAAACGATAGAAAACGACACCAACAACTCTTTGGTCAAAAATGACCTTTTCACAATTTCTGACCAACTTCGACAAGCTAAAACCCCAGTCAAAACACTTAGTTAACCCCTCAAATTCGTATTACAGCTAGATTAGGAGATAATAAGCTCAGTTTTCCAGAAAAACCGAAAAACTTCGCCTCTCCCTAGGCTATAATTAGGCTATCCTCCCTGCCAATAAAATCCAATTCCAAGGTATTCAAGGGACCTTGGTTACAACCCAACTCAAAACAACATATTCAACCAACCAACAAAATCCAATTCCAATGTATTCAAGGGACCTTGGTTACAAAACAACATATTCTAACCAACCAATGCATAAACGGAAAGATTCACCGGAGCAATAGCCGGGACTATATCAATAGCATCCCACAACAAAGGAAAACACCTAAAACCATCAAAAGATCATTAAAGACCCTTCAAACATAACCAATTATCCAAATTATCCTAGCTGCGCCAGAACTTCCGCTTACTTACAAAATGAAGGGAAATCAATTCCACTTGGTTTCAAGTCTCAATTCCTATCCAAACTAACCTTAAAACACTCTTAAAACATCATTATATGCATAGACATAAGCATTCATAGCATAACACTCTAGGGCCACATATGGAAGACAAAACCCCAACTCATAATCTTAAAATATGTAATCTAACCGTGAAAAGTTGTTAAAAATCAACCCCAATCACTTCCCAACCTCCAAAACACTAAAAACAACCCATAACATACATAAATCATAACATATAAGGCTGCAAAGAGGGTTTTATTTTCAGCCATAAAGAATCCTACAAAACTTGAAATTAAAGCTTGGATCATAAAGCCCATAAGCCATGAAGTGCTAAAATACATAAAATCTTACCTTCCAAGTGATTTATACCTTAGATATCCAATAAAATTTTGGGGGAAAATGGGGAGAGACAGAGTTCGGCCAGCAGCTAGGAGAAATGAGGAAGAAACAAAGCAAGAATATTACTACTTTTTATGGCCATGCTTGGCCCCATTTTATATGCTTTTATGATATCCACTGACGCTCCTGCAGCTCTTTCCACGACTTTCATGAATTTTTGTGTTAAAGGACTATCTTTTCTGAATAATTCAGCCATCATACAACACTGATATGTTGGATCTGTCTCTTATACACATTAGATGTGTATAAGAGACAGATTTAGGAACCGAAATCGCGTAAACCGAAAAATTTGCCGAATTGAAAAACGAATAAGTTGAAGTACTTTATGACTAAAAATAATATGAAAAACATTTTAAACCAGTTAAAAATCAAAGAACAAGGCTAGTAATATACTGGGTTTCACAGTGGATGTCTCCGCCAATGGATCTATCTCATATAAGACTACGGAAGAAGGTCAAGAGTTGCTTAATAGGATGGCATACAATCACTATTACCATGGACCGATGACCTCACCGGTGACTCAACACCAAGGTAATCAAGCCAATGCCAATAGTGGAGTGTTGAATTTAAACAATCCATGCATGCAAGATGCTGTCTTGGCACAACAAAGTGTGCTCATGAGTGTGATGAATAACGTAGCAAAGGCGTTGGAGAACTTGGGGAAACCAAGTAGTGTAAATGCCATGTCCTCTTCTCCAACCCAACCAAGCATGGTGTGTGATTTTTGATATTTCCCAAACCTTATTTTGATGATGACAGATGCACTAAACACTAAATTCAAGCTATGAAGGTCTACTATCTTGTTTGCTAGAAACAAGGTTTTTGGATGCAGAACACCGTCTAAACTACACTACATTTTTTGGATGAACAGGAAAGTCTGATACAAACTGTACGGACGCAGTTCACTGTCCAAATAGACAGGTAGAAAGGAAACTTTTTCAAGTACTTGCAACGGATGCAAAGGAGCGTCCTGGGAAATATCCCTCGGACGCATATTTCTTATCCGATAGATGAGGTAGAATCAAATCTCCTAAACTTCACAACGTAAGCATACAACTGTCCGAACAAAGTCTATTTCGAACGAACAAGTTTTACTGTCCAAAACCTAGTTCGGACGATGGAATGGATGCATGCTCGGCCGTCCGAACAGCATTCATCACACACTCTGTACTGAGATCGGATGCTTGGTCGGATGCACAACTAATACATCGGACGTCTGAAACCCTTAACGGCTAGTTTTTGTGCATTTTTTATTGAGCCATTGGGAAGTAGTTACTACCAGAATTCATTGCCCCTATAAATACCTGCTCCATTGTGGTTGTAAATATATCTTACACGTTGAATACAAGCTAGTAAAAAAGCAATTTGAGTGCAAATTACCTATTGAGCAATATTGTATTAGTGTGTACATTGAAGTGCAATTCAAAAATATTGAGTGGAGTGATAATCTTATACTAAAGTGAGGTTAAGAGTAAAATCCTTGGCTCAACTAAAGTGAATTAGTGTGAGCAAGGATTGTCCTACTTTGTGTAAATTAAAAGATTATTGACTCACCAATTTTGTGAAGCATTGTAGTGGATTAACGCTTCAAACTTGACCTGTAGCTTGGTAGTGTAGATGATGCATTAAATGATGAAACTTGGGTCTTTGCTATGCAAGATGAACTTAGCCAATTTGAGAAAAATAATGTATGGACTTTGGTTGAAAGACCATCAACTCAACCCGTAATGGGAACAAAATGGATTTTTAGAAATAAATTAAATGATAAAGGTGAAATTATTAGGAACAAAGCTAGACTTGTTGCAAAAGGTTATGCTTAAGAAGAAGGTATTGATTTTGATGAAACCTTTGCACCCGTTGCTCGTTTATAATCTATTTGCATATTTCTTTCAAATGCCTGTTTTAACAAATTGAAATTATTCCAAATGGATGATAAAAGTGCATTCTAAATGGTTTTATTGATCAAGAAAAATTCGTTGAACAACCTCCTAGTTTTGAAAACAAAAATTTTCCAAATCATGTTTTCAAACTTTCCAAAACTTTATATGGTTTGAAACAAGCTCCTAGAGCTTGGTATGAAAGGCTAAGTGGTTTTTTTATTTGAAAATAGTTTCAAAAGAGGTGTTGTCGAAACCACTCTCTTCACCAAAAATAATTTTAATGGTTTATTAATTGTTTAAAATTACGTTGATGATATTATCTTTGGAGCAACTAATGAAAGCTTGTGCAAGGAATTCTCGTACTTGATCCAAAAAGAATTTGAAATGAGTATGACGGGAGAATTACAATTTTTCCTTGGATTTCAGGTTCACCAAACAAAGGAAGGGACGTTTATTACACAAATCAAGTACACAAAGAAGCTACTCAAATGATTCGGAATGGAAGATTGCAAACAAGTTGGGACACCTATGTGCACCTCATCCAAACTTGATAAAGATGAAGCAGGTAATAATGTTCATGAAAAACACATAGAGGTATGATCGGAAGCCCATTTTACTTAACGGCTGGCAGACCAGACATTATGTTTGCTGTTTGTCAATGTGCTAGATTTCAATCTTGTCCTAAAGAGTCACACTTAATTGCTGTAAAAAGAATTTTTAGATACCTAAAGAGGTACAATGAATTTTGGTCTTTGGTATCCAAAATCCTCCACTTTTGATTTAATTAGTTATTCTAATGCTGATTTTCCTAGTTGTAAAATTGATAGAAAAAGTACTAGCAGTATGTGTCATTTATTGGGTAACTGTCTAGTGTCTTGGTTTAGGAAAAAGCAAAATTCTATTTCACTTTCTACGGCAGAAGCCGAATATATTACTGCTAGAAACTGTCGTGCTCAACTTCTGTGGATGAAACATACATTAAAAGACTTTGGTGGTATTTTTGATTGTGTGCCTATAAAATGTGGCAACACTAGTGCAATTAATCTCACAAAAAATCCTATCATGCATTCTAGAACCAAACACATAGATGTCAAGCATCATTTTATTAGAGATCTTGTATGCAAAATGGAAATTTGGGCTGAATTTGTGTGTTCAAATGATCAACTTGCAGATATTTTTACTAAACCTTTGGCTTTAGATTGCTTTGAATCTCTCAGAACTCATTTGGGCATCATACTAATTTCACATCTGTTTAATTTCTGTGTTTAGACACTCATAATCGTCCGAACCACATATCTTGTCGGACGCTCTTACATGTCCGAAACATTCCTTTATGTCTCGGACGCTTTTAATCGTCCATACTCTCACCCTTTCTTCTCAAACTCTCTGGAATTCCCAACAAACGCTCTTCTTTGTTCGAAACATTCTCGGACGCATTGGCACAGACGTTCTGTTGGTCCCAAACTTTATACACCAAATAAAGATTTAAGCACAAATGAATACAATAGATATTCAACAATTTAAGCTTAAAGAATAAATAAGAAGATTGAGATTAAGAGTATCAAACCAAACTCCCAAACTTCTCAAGGTTGGAGCTTACAACCACAAAGAGCTTCTTACAAGGCAACTACCAAGTTCTCAACTTGAAGTTTAGCCACTAAAAGTCTCTTCAAAGTAGGTGAGACAATAACCTCTTGTACACAAATGAGGATCGCCCTTGCTCACACTAATTTCCTTTCATAATTAGTTGAGCCAAGAGTTTTACACTCACAACCTCCCTTTGTTACAATTGTTATCTCTCCACTCTTACACTTGAACAACTCTTACACTACTAAACTCTTTTCACAAAACCACCTACACTATTACAACACTTGTACCCACTATTTCTCCCAAATAGCTCAAGAATTACTTGTAATCAATGTAGAAGTCTGTATGTCTTTAATTCAGGCTTAGGGCCCAAAAATTGCTTCAAACAACTTTCCAACGGCTATTTTCTGTTTACTGGAAAACTAGCCTTTGGACCTTTCGGACGACCGCTGCTAACTTCTGCATCCGACGCTGGGTCCGTTCTCTATGCGTCCAATCGAAGCAAAGTCTTCTGGAAATATGATCAGACGATGTTCTTCGTCCGAGACTTGCTTCAAATTCTTTGTGTCGGACAATTACCATCGTCCAAAGCTCTGTCTTTCGGACAGTCATTTGCGTCCGTAGAGTCTTCTAGTTATTTTTGTTCAGATGATCATTTGCGTCCGAACCTACCTATTTTTCCGCACACTTGTTTTCAAACCATTAGTGCGATTTGGTCATCATCAAAACATGATTATCATAACTGAGGTTCATCACGTTCGGCCATCCGTTCTTTCACGTTCGGACGCAGACAAATCGGTCGAACGTCCGAACGATTCCTCTGCATGTTTAAATTTCCTTCTTTCAGACTCACACTACTCACCAAACTCCTTTCTGGCGACATATTTTCCCCTCAAAATTCCTCCAATTTCTTCCTTCTCCTAAGAAATTGTTTGAGGGATTTTCATTCCCATATTGTTAATTACCTCTATTGCACACCATTTCACCATCTTACCATCCAAATTCTTGATATTTCCACCAACTTTCCCAAAAATTTCATTTTTTTTCTTTTTTCTCATATTTTCAAAATTCACAATGGTTCGATCTCATGGTGGTTCTTTGGCAACCCGTGGACCTAAATCGAAAGGAAAACTCCAGTGCAAGGAGAATCATCAACAATTCCTCAAACTTCCACAGTAGTGCCATCCATCTCTACCAAAATTTATAAATGCCAAGGCATCTAAACGGTACACCTCTCTCCTTAGTAAATCCATCATTGTCCAAAGACCTGCTTTCCAAGGTCTCTTTGACGAATTTAATCTGCCAATAGTAAAATCTTGTTTTAAAAAACAAAATTGGGGTCACCTAGTTCATATTGATATACCTGTTTATCACAACATGGTACTCCAGTTCACAGCCAATCTTAGGAACAGTCCCACTGTTTGCACATTAATATCTCGTGTGAACAACAAAAATCTTGAAATTTCATCCAATATCATTAACGCCATTTTTGAATGTGAAGTTTCATCGCCTAATGATTTTTCCTATTTCTTTTCTCTAGATAAATGGCCTGCTTTGGATACTCGTTTTGATATTGATGAGATCCGAGCACTTTTTAATGTCAACTTCAAACAGGATTCGGAAGCCAAAACTACATTACTCACTCCTCAAATTGTATAATTTATACACTTTGGTCACGAATTTTTCGGTTACCGACTGACAGGCATCGCATTGAGCCCGAAAAAATGCAGCTTTACTTATTCTACTGTGTTTTCAAGGAATTTCACTTGATTTTGCATATCTTTTTTGTTCTCTGTGGGAACTTTTTTTAACCGATACTCGACGAAACATTCCCTTCGGCAAATTCCTCACAAAAGTTTTTGATTATCTTCATATCCCATTCACTGGAAAAAACAATTCCCTCCCTACTTTAACAAAGCCTACATTGAGAGAAAGGGCTTACATTTTTTTAATGACCAATGGTTTACCGAAGCTGCTTATGAAGTTGAAAGAGCCAAAACTCAAGCTTCTTCCTCTGGTTTCGCACTTTCCCATTCCCATCCTTCTCAAACTCCTTCACCCTCCCATGATCCCCATCTTTCTTCCTCTGAACCTTTCCTCTCTCACATTTGCAGCCTTCTTAGTTCTTTGAGCACTCAGATGAGCTCCTTCCAGCATCGCACTAATTGCAAGCTAAAGTGCCTTGAAACTCGTCAATAATACACGATTCTTCAAGAAGCACTTAGCTTAGGCATGTCTGCTTCTGCTCAAGTTCAATTTGCAAATATTCAGTCACAGTACACTTTTGAATCCTCCTCCAAAATGATGACAATGACACACATGACAATGATGAAGAGGAGGGTGATCGTGAAGAACCCACCGCTCAAGGACTACTGATGAGGGCGATGACCAGGACATTGATGACACATTTAATTATATCATGCAGAGCTGCATCACAGGAGATGATGATAGTGAAGTTATTGATGACAATGCACCCTCCAAGAAACGTAAGCTCGAAAAACGTTCTAAGAAGAAAAATGACTCAACTTAGACTTTCTGCTCTTCTTAGGACCACTAGTATATATTTTGGACGACAGCTGTTATTGGTGTAAATGACCATAGTGGTGTTCATATTGGTGTTCACTTTTGTATGGCTTTATATTAGTATTAATGCTGGCTTATTTTGATATGTGATTGGTATGGCTTATTTTGATATGTGTTGGCATATTTTAAGAGTCAACATTTTTAAATGTGCAACTTCTCAGGGGGAGATTACTTGTCTATTTTGATGATGTCAAAAGGGGGAGTAGAATTATGGTTTAGGAATAATCATATTTGTTGATTGTTGAATATGCACATCTGTTGACTATGATCATATCTGTTGGTTGAATTCATTTATTCAAAGTTTGTCATCATCAAAAAGAGGGAGATTGATGTTTCCCAAACCTTATTTTGATGATGACATATGCATTAAACTCTGAATTCAAGCTATGCAGGTCTACTATCTTGTCTGCTAGAAATAGGGTTTTCGAACGCAGAACATCGTCCGAACTGTACTACATTTTTTGGATGAACAGGAACATCCGATAAAAACTCCACGGGCACAGTTCACTGTCCAAACAGACAGGTAGAAATGAATCTTTTTCAAGTACCTGCAACGGATGCACAGGAGCATCCAGGGTTATATCCCTCATATGCATATTTCTGTCCGATAGATGAGGTAGAATCAAATCTCCTAAGCTTCACAACTCCTTGGACGCCTACAACTGTCCGAACAAAGTCTATTTTGAACGAGCAAGACTGTCCAAAACCAAGTTCGGTCGATAGAACGGATGCATGCTCGGCCGTTCGAACAGCATTCATCACACACTCTGTACTTAGATCGGACGCTTGGTTGGATGCACAACTAATACATCGGACATCTGAAACCCTTAACGGCTAGTTTTTGTGCATTTTTTATTGAGCCATTGGGTAGTAGTTATTATCAGAATTCATTGCCCTTATAAATACCTGCTCTATTGTGGTTGTAAATATATCTTACACATTGAATACAAGCTAGTAAAAAAGTAATTTGAGTGCAAATTACCTATTGAGCAATATTGTATTAGTGTGTACACTGAAGTGCAATTCAAAAATATTGAGTGGAGTGACAATCTTGTACTAAAGTGAAGTTAAGAGTAAAATCCTTGGCTCAACTAAAGTGAATTAGTGTGAGAAAGATTGCCCTACTTTGTGTACATTAAAAGATTATTGACTCACTCTAGACCAATTTTGTGAAGCATTCTAGTGGATTAACACTTCAAGCTTGGTAGTTTGGAAGTGTTGTTTGTTTAATTCCTCTCTTTACCTTTGTATATTTCATAAGCTTTGTTGTCTTTATATATATTTATCCATTTGATAGTTTAAAAGATTTTATTGGTGATTATTTTGCTAAATAATTTTTAAGAAACCTAATTTACCCCTCCTCTTAGGTTGCTTTGGGGCCAACAATTTTTGTGGAGGCAGTCATGCTGATGGACAATGTTAGATGCCGTATGGGTCAAATGAACAACTCAATTATGTGTCTAATCAATCTTCATTTCCAAGGAACCCATCTAGAGCTTATGGGAACACCAATAATCCTTCTTGGAGAAACCATCCTAAATTTTCATGGAGCAACACCAACAATCAATCCAATCCTCCTTACCAACCAAATACCCCCACCTCAAAATGTCCAACACACTCAAGAAAATTGGAGTTCCTCACCTTGACCTTATCAACCGCGATATCAAAAGGAACTTCCAACCCAACTCAAATCATTCTTTTCCTAATTCTTCATTTCAAAACCAACCACCAAGGCCTTATTTTCAATAGGCAAATTCCTCCCAACCCATTTATCATGACCAATACATCTCAAGAGAGCATATGTGAGAAGATGGATGGAAAAGAGAGGCCGAGTACTTGAGAAGAAAGTTGCATAGGAAAAATGAGGAACACAAGAGGGATTATGATAACTTGAAGGCATCTACAAGGAATTTGAAAATTCAATTGGGTCAATTGGCAAGGATGAATAATGAGAGACCTTTAGGGGTGCTCCCAGTGATACTATTCCAAATCCCAAGGAACAATGCAAGGCCATCACCCTTAGGAGTGGTAAAGAGTTGGAAGAAAGGGTTGGGAAAAATTTGTTGAAAAGAGGAGAAAAAGAAGAAGTTGAGGATGAAGAGAAAGAAAAAGGAGAGTCTTCAAATGGGCGAAACAAAATGATGAATGAGTCTATTAAGCCCAAATCAGCCAAGCAACGAAGGCAAGGATCCAAAGCATGATGAGCCGAAACAAGTTAATGTGCCTTTTCCACAAAGGCTAAAGGATGAAGAAGCAAAGAAGTTCAAGAAGTTTCTTGAGATTTTTGAAAATCTTGAAATTAACATTCCATTCATGGAGGCACTTGAGAACATGCCCACCTACGCCAAATTCATGAAACAAGTTCTTACTTCAAAAAGGAAGTTGCATGGGGATGAAATCTTATGCTTAACGAAGAATTGTAGTACACTCCTTACAAAAAGGTTGTCACCAAAGCTCAAGGACCCCGGATCATTTTCTATACCATATGAAATTAGGAGTTTACAATTTGGGAAAGCATTAAGTGATTTGGGAGCTTCGATAAATCTCATGCCTTTTTTGGTGGTCAAGAAGTTAAATGGAGGACAATTGAAGCCAACAAGTATCTCATTGCAACTTGCAGACTGGAGCATAAGTTTCCAAAAGGGATCATTGAAGATCTGATTGTGAAAATCTGATAAACTCTACTTTTTGGCCGATTTCATTGTGCTTGAAATGGAAGAGGATGAATAGATGCCAATCATTCTTGGAAGACCCTTCCTTGCTACCGATCGTGCACTTATTGATGTTCAAGAAAGGAAGATAGAATTCCAAATAAATGATAAAATTGTTACATTCAATGTTTTTAGTTCATTAAAGCTTCCTTCAATTTTTGAAGATGTCATGAATATAAATATGGTAGATGACTTAATCGATGATTGTTGTAGGAATGTATTGGAGAATTTCTCAAATGGAGGAAGAGGTCTTGGAGTCAAATGCGCTAAATCAAGATGATGAAGAAGGGATGAGGCATGTGACTCATTTGGAGAATGAGACCTTATTGCAAAAGGAAGATGAGGAGAATCAGGAAAAAGGTAAGGGGGGTCTCTGACCAACGAACTCCCCAAGTTGGAACTTAAAATCTTCCTACTCATCTAATGTATGCATATCTTGCTGAAAATGAGACATACCCGATGATTCAATCTCCAGTGAATGCATCTTCAACAAGTGAGCAACTTGATAGATTGATTGTGGTGATTAAAATTCATAAAGATGCCATTGCTTGGTCCATTGATGGTATTAAGGGAATTAGCACTTCCATATGCATGCATAAAATCTTGTTGAATGATGGAAATAATTCAGTAAGGCAACTTCAAAAAAGATTGAATCCTACTTTAAAAGAGGTTGTGAGGTAGGAGGTTCTCAAACTTTTGAAAGCCGGTATTATTTATCCTATTAGAGATAGTGAGTGGGTTAGTCCCACTCATGTCGTTCCAAAGAAAGGTGGTATTACCGTAATCATAAGTGAAACCAATGAGCTCCTTCCCTCTAGATTGGTTACGGGTTGGCGAATGTGCATTGATTTTTGAAAGTTGAATGAAGCCACCCGAAAGGATCATTTTCCTTTACCTTTATTGATCAAATGCTTGAGAGGTTGGCCAGTTTTGCATATTATTGTTTCCTTGATGGTTATTCCGATTATCTCCAAATTTTCCTGTCGTCATTTGTCCGGAGGATCAAGATAAAACAACTTTTACATGCCTATTTGGAACCTTTGCATATAGGAGAATGCCCTTTGGGCTTTGCAATGCACCAAGCACATTTCAACGTTGTAAGTTTTCAATTTTTCATGACATGGTTGAAAAGAGCATAGAGATCTTCATGGATGATTTTAGTGTATTTGGTGCTCATTTGATGATTGCCTTGCAAATTTATCTAAAGTGTTGAAAAGATGTGTAGAAACTAATTTGGTTCTCAATTGGGAAAAGTGTCATTTCATGGTGACGAAAGGAATTGTTTTGGGTCACAATATTTCATCAAAGGGGATAGAAGTTGATAGGGAAAAGGTGGAGGTAATTAAAACGTTGCCTCCTCCAATTAATGTTAAGGGGGTAAGAAGTTTCTTAGATCATGCGGGCTTTTATAAAAGATTCATTCGGAATTTTTCACATATTGCTAGCCCTTTGTGCTTATTACTTCAAAAAGATTGTCCTTTTCATTTTTTGATGACTCTTGTTTGGAAGCATTCAATGACTCTTGTTTGGAAGCATTCAATGAGTTAAAACTTGCTCTTGTGATTGCCCCGGTCATTGTAGCACTAAATTGGTCTCTTTCGTTTGAGCTTATGTGTGATGCTAGTGACTATGCAATAGGTGCCGTTTTATGTCAAAAGATGAATAAGATGGTCCATGTCATCTACTACGAAAGTAGGACTTTAAATGATGCACAATTTAATTATTCTACAACGGAGAAGGAACTGCTTGCTATAGTCTTTGCATTTAATAAGTTTAGATCATATTTGATTGGATCAAAGGTACTTGTTCATACCGATCACTCCGCATTAAAATATTTATTTTCTAAACAAGATGCCAAGCCACGTTTATTGAGATGGATACTTTTGTTGCAAGAGTTTGATTGGGAAGTGGTCGGCAAGAAGGGTGTGGAAAACATGGTAGCCGACCATTTGTCTAGGATTGAAACATCTAGACTTGTCAATCATGAAGAAAGGATCCACCAATGAAGAATCATCAATTGAGAATTATTTGTGGTAAAGGAAGTGAGTCCATGGTATGCAGATATTGTGAATTATCATGTGACACGGGTAATACTAAAGAGGCTAAATTTCAATGAGAGAAGAAAATTCTTTGCGGAGCTTAAACATTACGTTTGGGAAGAGCCATATTTGTTCCGAAGGTGCAATGATCAAGTCCTTAGGAGATGTATCCCGGAATGTGAAATTACCGATGTGTTAAGACATTGTCATTCATCTCCGGTTGGTGGACACCATGGGGCTCAACGAACAGCTTTCAAGGTTCTTCAAAGTGGTTTGTATTGGCCAACTATGTTCAAGGATTTTCGGGAATTTGTGCTTAAGTGTGATGAATGTCAAAGGGTGGGAAATATTTCAAGGAAAATGAAATGTCCCTTCGTGGCATTGTTGAGTTGGAGGTATTCGATGCATGGGGAATTGATTTCATGGGACCATTTTCGGTCACATTTTCCAACAAGTCACATTCTACATTTTGGTTGCGGTGGATTATGTGTCAAAGTGGGTTGAAGAAATTGCCACTCCAACCAACGAAGCCAAAGTGGTCACCAAATTCCTTAGAAAGAACATCTTTTTTCGGTTTAAAGTGTGTCGGGCTATCATTAGTGGTGGGGGCTCTCACTTTAAAAATTCACATTTTGAGGCCTTGATGACAAAGTATGGTGTGAAACACAAATTTGCTTTAGCCTATCATCCCCAAACATCGGGTCAAGTTTAAGTTTCAAACCGAGAATTGAAGAGAATTTTAGAGAAGACGGTGAATAAGGACAGGAAGGATTGGGCACTTAAGTTAGATGACACATTGTAGGCCTATTGGCTGGCAGTTAAAACAGCCTATAGGCATGTTCCCATATCGTATTGTGTATGGAAAAGCATGTCACTTACAAGTGGAACTTGAGCATAGAGCATATTGGGCAATCAAGAACTTGAATTTTGATTTGAAAGAAGCCTATGGAAAGAGAATGCTTGATTTGACAATGAGTTGGATGAATTCCGAAGGAAAGCATTAGAGGATTCTTTAATCTATAAGGAGAAAACTAAGGCATGGCATGACAAGCTCATCCTAAGGAAGGAATTTAAAGTTGGTGATTTGGTGCTACTATACAATTCAAGGCTCAAACCCTACTTTGGAGGAATCATTGAAAACGGACGAGAGATCGTCCAACTTGTGCAAGAATGAAGCCGTGCCATAGTCAAGCTAGTGACTATAAAAGAGCATTTCTTGGAAGGCAACCCAAGTCTTTGATTTAATTATTATTGTGTTTTTCTTGGTGTGACTTTTCATTATTTTAATTTTGAGTAAGTTAGTTTCAATAAGGTTAGAATTTTAGTTAAAAATCTATGATTTATTTAGTTGAATAAATGGCGCTAAAGAATGAGTGAAAATTGTCATCCTAACTTGTGAAATTTTGTGTTTGTAGGTTGTCCTTGCAAAAGGAGAAAAGTGGTGAAGAATTGAGCAATCTTGTCTAAGTGTAAACATTACACTTTGCAAAAATTGAGTCGAGATCGCGATCTCAAACTCAAACTTCTGGTGGGCATAATGGTCTTTTGATTGAGATCGCGTTCTCAAATCCAAACTTCTGCAAAGGCAAATTTTGCACCAAGTCAAGATCGCTATCTCAACTCAATCGAGATCGCTATACCGAAATCGAGATCGCGATCTCGAATGACAGAAACATTTTTTTTAATTCCACTTTCTTCTTCTTTCCTCATAAATTTCTTCTATTCTTCTCCTATCACCCGAAAATCCTAAACCAGCCCCTTGAAATTCTTCCATCATCTTCACTAAAAATCACTTCAAACCCCACACCCATCACTAACATCATCCTATTTCCCCTAGGAACATCAAAGCTAGCATTTTGGGCAGGATTCTTGTAGAAATTTGGACTTCGAGGAGAATTGACACAAAAGAAGCTTTGGGAAATTTCAATCCAAAAAATGGGTAACATCTTTCCTTTGGTTTTAGTTTCAATTGTCAATTTGGATAAACAGTACTGTTCAAACGGTGGTAAAGATAATTGTTCGATTTTGTGGATTAATTTGTGGTGAAATTGGTGATATTCAATTGTTGAATTTTGGACAATAATTGGGGCAAAAAAATTTAGGAGAATTTTGATATTGAATTGTTCAATTGTTTGAATTGTTGAATTGGTTTGAATTGAGTTGAATTATTCTGAAGTTTGTTGGACATTTGTGATTTTGATTTTGTTGGCCGTGAATTTTGAATTGAGGGTAAATATCTGAGTTGTTGATTGAATTGGACTGTTACAGTGACTCAAGGGGTTTATGGTAGTGCTGAACGTAGGGTTAGAATGAGGGGAAGAGGAATTGGGTCGAGAAAAAGAAAATCCGAAGAGGGGACTAGTGTAGAAAGGGGCTTGGAACAACTTTTTGAGGGGAGCGAGCAGATTGAACCTCAATTCTCGAGTGATAGGGTTAAACAATTGTACAAGAATAACGACAAACATGAGATAATTAGAGAATGGAACTTCGACCTTTCAATGCATTGGGGTGATTATGAAGATGTTAGAAGAGCTATTGAGGCACAAATTAGGTTGAGGCATTGGGATGGTTTTAACACTCCAGTTGACCCCCCCGGGGCTTCCCAATTAGTAAAGGAGTTTCATTGCAATATGTGTGAACTAGAGGATGGCAAGGTACGAATAAGGGGGGTGTTAGTAGATTTTAGTGCAGATTTGATTAATGCATATTTCAACATACCTCCCGTACCTTCTAATCAAGACTTGGCATTCTTGAATAATAAAGAAAAGAACATGAATGCTATTAAAGATGCCATTTGTGATAGGAGGGTTGATTGGATTAAGAGTACTTCCTCTAACACTGAACTGAAATTTGCACGGCAAGGATTTTCAATGGTAGCAAAGTTATGGTTTTACTTCATTAGCTGTCGAATTTGGGAGTCCAATGCGGTGAGTTTTATCCAAAGGGATAAAGTATCTTAGTTTATGCCATCATGACAGGGGTGTCGGTGAACATTGGTCATCTTACTAAGCAGGCGATTCTTGGAGAGTGGAAGGTCAGGGAGACCTACATTTTATGCCCCTAGTCTAATTCACCATCTTTGTACTATAGCAGGTTGCCCGATTGATCCTAAGGAACAAATGACACATTCACGAGGAAGGATCAACCAGAAATATGTCTATAGAATGGTGAGAGAGTATGAAAACCACCACCAAGAGGAGCACCCTACCCAACCACTTCCACCACCGCCTCAGAGTGCTTCATTGATTCCAATACCCCCAAGCTTTGTATTCAATGCTCCAGTGAATGAGAAGGAGAGGAATGATTTGCAAGGGTACTAGTCATATAGTCAAATGGTGATGCACAACAATTAGACCATCATTGGATAAGCTCTTAAGACCACATTATTAGCCACATGGGTTAGGCCACCACCACCTCCACCTCCGGTATGGCACTTTGGTCCACCTCGTGGACAGTACTACACACCACCTGCATCTACAACATATCATGAGGGATCTAACCACGCGGGTGCGACCGAGCAGGGGACATGGATGATGATCATGAAGAGGCCCAACCTAGTGACGCTAAGGAGGGTCAAGAAGAGATAGAATGAGAAGATGAATTTCATCATTTGCTTGAGTATGGATGAATACCAACTCTGGCCCCTGGATTGATTTGATGAATGATGACAATTCTCTTTGTTTTTATTGATTGAACACCATGATTGTTGATTACTTTTGATTACTGTTGTTTTACTTTATTTCAGTCTTTGGATTTGAAGTATTTTAGTTTTTCTTTTTAAGTAGTTTGGCTAATGGCCCTAAGCTGACGCCAAGTTGATATACATTTTCATGTTTCATGGATTGAATCTCTTTGGAAATTTCGTGTTTGACACTTGGTGTAGTTTTGGTCTTGGCTTAATGAGAGTAGAATGGCTAAGGGCCCTAGCCACCTTTGCATTTGTTAATAAAGTGAATTGAATTTTGACTTTGTTTGAAGCTTGATTGGTGAGATGCATGGCACGGTTTATTACTCATAACATCTCAGCTCCTCTTTCTCAATTTTAATTCTTAGCTTAAAAAGGTCTTGGTATGAGTAATTTTTGTTATTTTTATACATGTCTTTATGTTTCATTTTGGGTGAGTGGAAGGATGATTTATTCATCAATTAGAATAAAAGGGACAAGTTTGGATGTGTTTTATTTTTTTTCATGTTGGGAATGGTTATTGATGATCCACAAACCTTATTTTGATGCTGACAAATGCATTTTACCTCTTAAACCAAGCTGTGCAGGTCTGCTATTATATTTGTTGGAAACAGAGCTTCCAGACGTAGCACACCGTTTGAACAGTACTAAATTTCTCGGATGCACAGGCTCGTCCGATCAAGATTACCACAGACACAATTCACTGTCCGAACGGTCAGACAGGGAGCAAGTTTTCTGAGCACCTACAATGAACGCACAGGCGCGTCCGAAGGAATGTTCCTCAGACGTATTTCTCCTTCCGAAAAAGTATGGCAGAATCAAGAATTATAAGTACTTTCAACGGACGCATTCAACTGTCCAAAAGAAGCTTACATCGGACGAAGATGACTGTCCAAAAGAAACAATTCTCTGATAGGCATTAAACCTTTCAGACACAACACATTATCCAATGTGTGAACCTTTCAAACATACCCGGTTTAGACGATGGAACGGACGCAAGCTCGGCCGTCCGAACGGCATCCACTACTCCCTTATATTTAATTTCGGACAATGGGTCAGACGCAAAACAACAGCATCGGACATCCGAAACCTATAACGGCTAGTTTTTGAGCATTTATTATTGAGCCATTGGGATGTGGTTACAACCCATTTTATTGCACCTATAAATACCAACTCTGATGATAATGTAAAAACAATCTTACACATTGAATACAAGCAAGAAGAAAAGCAATTTGAGTGCAAATTAGTAAAATTGTATTAGTGTGTACTTTGGAAGTGCTATTCAATAATATTGAGTGGAGTGACAATCTTGCACAAAAGTGAGGTTGAGAGTAAAATCCTTGGCTCAACTAAAGCAGAATTAGTGTGAGAAAGGATTGTTCTACTTTGTGTACATTTGAGATTATTGGCTCACCATATTGGAGGAGAATTCTAGTGGATCAACACTTCAAGCTTGGTAGCTTGGAAGTGTTGTTTGTTTAATCTCTTTCTTTACCTTTTCTATACTTTATAAGCTTAATTGTTTTTATCTCTATCAATCTACTTGTTAGTGCAAAAGATTTTATAAGTGCATATTTTGCAAAGTAATTTTTTAAGAAACCTAATTCACCCCCCCCTCTTAGGTTGCTTTGGGCCAACAGTTATTTTTGTACATATTTGTTGTCACTTGATGTATAATGGATGAAAATTGGTCAATTGGGTACTCAATGATGATGAATTTTGACATTCAATACTTTATGATGGAAATATTTGATTGAGTCATTCCACAAATTTTGTGAGTGAGGCAACATAGAAGTTTCATAAACTTGGCATTACTATTTTTCAAAAAGAAGTGCTGAAATTTTAGGAAAATTTATTTGAAATGTTGTTTCTGATCAAATCACTTATATTATTTGGTTGGATGATCTAACTTTTGGAAAGAAATGAGTTAAATGAAATACAAGGAATTTTGGGACATTTCGTGTATTTGCCTAGGGAATGTTCTTCTAACTTGTGAATAATTGATATTCGAGATAATTTTAGGTACATTTCACTCCTTTTCCTTGGTTTAGGACCCAAAAAAATGTAGGAATAAGGCAAGTACGGGATTCCGACATGTACCCATGTTGTTTCTCCGAAATAAGCCATTAGAGTAGTAATAAGGCGAGTATGGAATTCTGACATGTACCCATGTTGTTTCTCCAAATTAAGCCATTAGGAATTTCATATTAGTATACCAATAAGTTAAGGAGTAAATATTTTTAGTACTTATCATTGATCTCATATTACTTATTCCTTGTTAGATGTCTATTCCTGAAATGTATGACATTTGCATTTAAGCTGATTCCAAATTGAACTTCTATTTTTAAGATGCCTAGTCGAGATAGTTCTCAAATAGACTGACTAACTTCATAATATTTATAATTTTGAGAAGTAATGATGTTCTAAATGGAAAGAACTAAAAATTTTGGTAACTCTTTTTGAGAATGGTAATGCTTGGTGATGTGAAATCTTGTGTAGTGAATGAATGTGTGCTTCTATGTAGAACAAAATTTCAATTTTGGATTGACTCGCTTAGATACTTCACATATCATACATTATTGAATGTTTCTTGAGAGACTTCTTAATTGTTCTAAGTACATCCACGATTCATCAAGTGTCACGTCAATTTTGGTGGTGTTTATGTGTTTTAAGTGCTAATAGGTTCCTTTTAGTTTTTGTTTTCCTCGGGACTAGAAAAATGCTAAGTTTGGGGGTTTGATAACTCTAATATACTAGAGTTATTCTACTCTAAATTGTCATTTTGATAGTGTAAAATCCTGAATTTTGAGTAATTAATTTTAGGTTTAAGTTAATTCCTTTCATATGCAGTTATATTTTTGTTCTTTTGAAATATGTTAAGTGTTCTTAGACGCTTTTATTAAAAATTTAGCTTCATTAATTGTTTAATTATGTTAATTTTGTGCAGGTCAAATTTAGAAGTTAGAAGTTGGATTAAACAAGCTCGAGATGTGTAAGTGCAATTATCAAAGAATAGAAGGATTACTGGAATGAGAGTCCAGATTGCGATCTAGACTTCTCTAGATAGCGATCTCAACTCAGGCAAATCACTAAAACTTTAGCGAGTCGAGATAACGATCTCCACTCACGGATGGTTTTGGTGATTTTTCTCAGTCGAAATCGCGATCTACAGAAGTCCAGATCGCGATCTGGACTCTCCTTCCACCAAATCTCGACTCGCGGATGGTTAAGTAATAGGGGCTATTTTGTAATAGTCCAGGAACTGGTTTCTAATTTTGCCTTGTACTATTTAAGGTACGTTTAAAACAATTGTGGGAGGAAGTAGGATTACTAGTAGATAGTTAGTAGGTGTTAGGAAAGTTGAGGATATCTTGAACATCAAGCTTCTTCTTAAATACCAGAAATTTCTCTGTAATTGTCCCTTAGATTCAGTTTTTATTTCGTAGCAAGTTTAAATTTTGATTAGAGAATTCTAGTGGGCTTTTCATTAGCTTCAAGTAAATATAATTTTTACTTGCTTCCTAGTTTAATTTAGTAGAAATCTCTTTGCTTGAAATCTAGGTTTTTATAGAAAAATTAGGGTTCTTGCTTATTTCTTACTTTCTAGTTAAAAATCCTTAATTCCTTGCATTAATTTCTTGTTAATTTTTAGTGGGCTTTCTTTATGTTTACCAAAAATCCAAAAATATTTTGATTTCAAGTTTAACTCTTTCAATTCCTAGTTTAGAATTGGTAATTTCTAACTTTGCAATGTCTTTTTATGGCGATTTTATTGGGTTAATTTACTTGCTCTTTAATTTTAGTCCTATTTAATTAGTTTAGATTAGAATTAATTGCTTTCTTTACTTACTTTTACTAGAATAGATTGAGTAGTTTCTCAATTTCGTAATTATTTAGTTCGCAAACTTACTTGCTTTAGTAGATAATCTAGCTTAAAATTAGGTTTTAATTGCTTGCATTGAATTGTGATTTTGAGTAGAGTAATTTCACCCTCCATTGTTTGATCTTGCTTAACTACACAAAGACTCGTAAAACTTGTTAATTACCTTCCAACAATCCTTGTGGGATGATACGCACTCATCCGATACTCCTACCAACTCCGTATACTTGCAGAAGTGAGGTAGATTGTAGTGGTTTCGTGAGGTTTCTTATTACTTGTTTGCTCTAAATTGATCTCGACCAAAGCAACTAGACAGGGCAAGTTTTCTTGCACAAGATCCTGTGTAGCATCCTAGTGCTAGTGCAAAATGCCAAATTTTGATAGTTGTTGCAACTAAGATTTAGACATGCAGTTTGGTACAACAAAGAGTTTTCATATTTATAATAGAGCAAAAGGCCTAAATGGTCACCCAACTATTGGGCGGTAGCGAAAATGGCCATCGAACAATTTTAGTGGCCTAAAAAGTGAATAGTTGCACTCAACTATTCACCTTTTAAAAATATATCTATAGAGTCATTCCATCTATTTGAGCCGTTAGGTGCTCTGTTAACCCAATAACGTCCATGTTCCGTGAATTGCAGCGAGGATAAAATTGTCCAATCATTATTTGCCACACTTTACCGTCAACATTTGTAAAACAATATAGTTTAAATCTAAAATAAGTCAAAATGACATAATTTTGAAGAAACGCTCATAAAAATAAAAATAAAAAAAGCTATCAATCACAGGAGAAGCAAATTGACATTAAGGGGTCAAATCGAGATGAGGTTCAATTCAACAAGATGGGTAGCTGAAGAAGAAAAGGGAGAGGTCAGATCAAATAGGAGAGGAAGGGTCAAGTCGAGGGAGAAAGGAGATGCAGAAGAAGAGGAAAAAGGAGGTGGTGGTGGGCTGGTTGGGGATTAGAAGTCCCGAAAGGATGCTTGTAGTCTTGGGCATCTTGTTGTTTGTAATCCATCCAAGAAGATTTGTACTCGGGAAATGTGGTAGATTGCATTGAGCAAAACGCCAAGAGTCAAGTGACTAGAGAGTAGAGATACCTGTAAAAATTAATGGATTTCTTGACGATGAATATAAGAGCTGGCTGTTTACTCTTCCTTATACTTCTCTCGAAGATAACAACTAAGCATATCAAGAAGAGTTCACAATGTTTTGTTGTTTCCTAATGTTAGGAGATTTCCTTATTCATGAATATCCTTTGCTTGCTTTTCCCGGCCATTTGGTGGGGCCGAAGGAAAAGGTTTATGGTGGTCTCTTAATCTATATTATTATATCTATGAGAGTTGTTTCTTCAATTTTTTGTTGCTTCCCTCAAAGAGTTTCTCTCCTTTTTTGAGATGACTAAAATACCCGCCCTTAATGAAATATAATTTCTAATTCTCAGTACAAAACATATGTAAGTGTTTCTTCTCTTTTTTGTAATGTCTAAAATGCCTACCCTTTTTTGTAATGTTCTGAACTCTGCCATTCATCCTGAATGGAATTAAATGTGGTTATAACTCCAAAATTGTATTTTGATATAGTATTTTAGTATGAAATTAAATTTAAATTTATTAAATATATAAACAAAATGAAGGCAAATAACAGTTTATGGATTTATTTTTTCATTTTTCATACTTTTTTGATTAATTCATTTTATTTTCACATCTTAATTGTTTTGCTAAATAGTAAAGAAATATGAAATGCCCTTGATAAATTTATGCATTATATTTGACTTTATTAGATTTAAATTTAATAAAACCTTTTTTTAATATGAAAATTTTGCTTCAATTTAAAATTACAAGACTAATACTCATACAATACAAATTTTATAAGAAAATACGATTATCATGCGTTGTTGTCATTAAAGAGAAAATTGATTTAATTTTTTAATAAAAATAAAATTTATATATAATGTTCTATCAAATAACAATATTGAAAAATAATTTTAAAAAAAAGATAGGTGAAAATAATTACAATGAAAGAGAAAAGATATAAAAATATATTTAAAATATATAAATCCTTGTATAAAAAGGTCAACAGGCAAAATTTTTATAGCTGTCTATTCATTTATTTTTTGGAAAATGAATATTTTCAATAAATATATAAAAGTGTTACATGTGCAAAACATGTGCAATTTTCTAATAGTTACTTAATAAACAATGGGTTATTAATGGGAAGAACTCATTTGGATTGGATGGCCGACTATACTAAAAATAAGAAGCCATATTTCTCTAAATAGGAGTCTCCAATTGGTTATTGAATAACTATTAGGGTGGCTTGTAGTAGTTTAATAGCCAAAATAAATTTTATTGGGACTGAAGTACAATAATTGCACCTAAATACTTACCCCCTGATCATTTCTCCACACTTCAAGAATGGGTAATGATATTGCCACAACACATTTTGTTAAAACTAGTATAGGAGTACGTGCTTTGCACGTTTAGAGATACGAATTGTTTGATTTTTATTGTATGAATTAAAAATAAAGCATGTTTGGAGATAACAACTATTTAATTTTTTTAATTGGCTACTTAATTTTCTATTTATATAATTTTTGTTTCAATGTTTAACTAAGACAAAGAAATTTTTGTAGTTTGTATAAGTTTAGAGAAATATTTGCTCATAGATGATTTTTTACATTTTCTTTAGATATAATTTGTTAGAAATATAAGAGATTTGTTTAATTTAATAGTTCAAGCAATTTCATAAAAGCTAAATAACTATATCTTGTGAATAACACATTTACTTTGCAATTTTTAAAATATAAGACCATTTACTCGATTGAGAATTATCGAAACATTCTACAATGAACACATTGGTATTCTATTTAACTTCAAAAATAGGAAAACTTAAAATATCATCAAATTGGAGTACAGTGTATGATATGAAATATATTAAAGTTTATTATTATATCCATTCTATAAGTTTAGTAATCAAAGAGGGTAGTGTAGTTTTGAAAAAGATTGAAAATTTAGTGTTTATTAGAATCCTTTATTCTCTTCGCTATTCAAATTTTATCCTAATAGCTTACTTATAGATTTATCAAGCGCATTAAGGTATTTGATTGTTCTTGAATTTCTATACCTTTTTTGGAACCAACTTGATGAGGAATCATTCATGTGCATATACTAAATAGCAATTTCTAATTTCGAAAATAAAATCTCTCTTAAATATATAGTTTGCACAACTATAGGAATCACATCATGAAATAGGAAAAAAGTGAAAAATAGTCTATCGTTATTTAGCAGTTTACAACGTAAAATTTAGTGATTAATTTATTAGCTAACATTTGATCATTGCTAATAAATAATTTGATCAAATTACTTGAAAAAGAAATTTCTCCAAATGGACCAGATAAATGCCTCTTAGACCGAACTTGAGATAATGCTAAATTGAAGTACAAGCATAGTTTTCAAAGCTTATTATTATTATTATTATTATTCTAAAAAAATGATTTACAAGATCATAAATTCAAAATTATTTATCAACGTCAAATCACGTGTCTAAAAATTTTAGTTTTAGTTATTATAGTATATATTACTCAATTAATTTTTTAATAACTTTATTTAATATTCATCTTTTATTTCTAAATCTATCCCAAAATTCTACTCTATAAGAAAATTTTCTTGAATTAAATTTAATTCTAAATATAAGTCTGAAAATTTTAATTTTATTTCCTGTGCACCTTTTAAGATTTTTTCTCATTAACAGTCCAAAAGTATAAATGAAATATGTAAATTTATTTTTCAAGTACATGCGAAAATCATAATATTAAATCTTAGATATTTAATTAAATTTCCTTCTTTTGTTCTCTAAACTAGTAGCACATAATAATTTTGTTACTTTATATAGATGCACTGTATTTTTCTTTTTGTACAAATTTGCAAAACTTATTAAAACAACTAAGATCAAATAATTACGACCTTGTTTCTGAATTATCAAAGTTCAACCTTAGCCAAAGTTCAACCTCAGCCTCAAATTTTCCATTCTTTGGTTATCTGAGTCCTACCGGAAGCAATTCTCTGACCAGCCACATTAGCATAGTAAACAAGCCTGAGATGGCTGGTACAAAAACATCACTTTTAGTGGAGATGTAAAAATCAATAACAAAATTAGAAGGTAGATATTCAGTATTATAAATTTTATTTGATAGAATAAAATCAACAACATATAGCTAGTTATAGTGACAATCAACTTGTATAGTAATAATTCAAAAATAACAATAAACATTTAGTACATAGATTTTATTAGACAAAGTACACTTTAATTAATGTATAATTAGTAACCGATTTGATATCCCTATTTTTTAGTATGTAATTTATACGATTACTAATATTCAACATTAGATATTGATAAGTCCAAAGACAATAACAATAATTTTTTATAGGAGGATAATAATTATCTATAAAGAATTTTAGTTAATACTCCCTCCATCTTATTTATATTGTCACACTTCTTATATTGGAATGTCCTAATAAAAATGTCATATTACTTGGAAAGGGTTATTTATATTGCTTAAATTTTAAATTTATCCTTCCCAAGCATTCAACAATATTCCGAACTCCGATAACAAATGGGCCCAATAATTAATTTATCATCTTACTCTAGTATGTTCTCTCTCCTCTATCTTCCAAATAAAAACTCTCCCATTCCTTTAGTGATATGAAATCAATTAAAATTGATAAGGGCATTTGTAAACATTTATAGAAATCTATGGTTACCTAAAAATTTGTGCAAATGTATATGGTGACTACCATATTGCGATAGAGGATATAATTTAGGAACTAATTTTTTGTTACAGAAAAAACGCAATTTAGATTAAATGTGTTAATTATTAAATATATGAAAAGGGAACTAAAAGTAAAGTAAGATTGTAAGACAAGGTTTATGTTTTTCTAAGAAAAATAAAATAGTTACAGATCAAATTGTTCACCCCCTTTGTTACCCATCCAATCAGTTTAACAATAATCAAAAAGATAAATTTTACATTATATTTGTTTTTTAGTACATCTCATAGAAACCAAATTCTTTTCATACCTGGACAACGAATCTCTTTCACATCATTAAAAAATTTAGACAACATTAGATAGAAAATAAATGGCATTAGCAGAAGAAAGGTGAATATGTTGCCAATATCTATGAAGGATAATGTCTTTGTTAAATCAAATTTTGATGGCTTTGAGCATTTTAAGCAATTTTATACCTCCTTTGTTCTTTGTTCTTCTTTTTTTTTTTTTTTTTCCTTTTTTGTATCAAAAATAGAAAAAGATTTTAGAATTATTCTCTCAGAAGAGTTCAAAAGTTTTATAAGGGATAAGTCCTATTTTTTTTTATTTTTTTTTGTTAAAGGTAATTCCTACTCTTATTTAATTTAATTTCCTAATCCTAAAAAAAAAAATTATTTGCATACTTGTATAATTTCTAAATTCATACCTGAAAAATGGATACCAGTTGAAACTCTCTATTCTGTAAAAAATTATTATTATAAAAGTAAAGTAATCAATATGTTTGAAAGTATATTTTAAAATTGTGTGCTTTTAAAAGGGTAACGGTACTTTTTTGTATCTGAATATAGAATCTGGAGGACATTTTAAAATAAATTTTCAGTTTGGAGAGTCAAATTCATAATTATTCAGCTTCAGAGATCACATTAGGATATTTGTTTTAGTTTTGAGGACCAAATTGAGATTCTTTGGATTTGGAAGACTATATTTGAATTTTTTTTTTTTCAATTTGAAGGGTCAAATTGAGATCTTTTCAATTTGAAAGGTCATTTGAGATTTTTCCTTAGTTTGAATGCTAGAATAGTATTTAACTCTTTGAAATTAGAATAACTTTGTTTTAGATTATGACACGTTTTACCACCTAAACTGTATTTCATCATAAAAAGTGATTAGTCTCTTTTAATAGTTCTTAATAAACTATTAGTTTCTTTATTTGCTTATGAATATTGTCCAGTCTATTAATGTATCCACAACTTATATATGTTGATAATATATGCATAATTATATTTAATGAGAAAATTTATTCCATTAACTTGTTTTTGTAACTTTATTTAACATTCATCTTCAATTTCTAAACGATATCCCAGAATTCTACTTTATGAAAAAATTTATTTCAATAAAATTTAATTTTAAATAAACTCTCAAAAAGTTAGTTTTATTTCATTTGTACCTTTGTAGGATTTTTTTCTCTTTAAGGGTCCAAAAGTATAGGTGAAACATACAAATTTATTTTTCAAATAAATTTTATGTTTTTATTATTGCATGATTTCTAAAACTCATCCCAAAATAAAAAATATTTTTCACTCTTTTTTAATTTCCAAAACTCATTTCTAATATTCTATAACATAAAGAAATTTATTTCAATCAAATTTATTTCTTAATATGAAGTTTTAAAAATAGGTTTTATTTCTTCTTTTACTATTTGAGGAGCATTTATATAAATAGCCTAAAAAATTATTAAAAAAAAGACTTAACTTGGGAACAAAGTGATTAAATTTTATAGTTAAGACAATTTAGGAAAGAAAATCAAATAAATCAAATTTCTTCTTTAATTATAGTATATATATATCTATTATACTTTTTATTATAAGATGTGTATAATAGACATCTTTTATTTAAAAATCTATCCCAATATTCTACTTGATGAGAAAATTTGCTTCAATTAAATTAATTCTACATATAAATTTAAAAAATTTAATCTTATTTCTTATGTACCTTTTAAGATTTTTTTTTGTTAAGGTTCCAAAAGTACAAATGAAATATATATATTTATTTTGTAAGTAAATTTTTTTTTTTTATTATTGCTTGATTTCTATAAACCATTCTAATAAAATTATTTCTTAAGAGACAGTTAATTTCTAAAACTCATTCCTAATATTCTATTACATAAGGAAATTTACTTCAATCAAATTTATTTCTTAATATAAAGTTTTAAAAATAGGTTTTATTACCTCTTTTACTCTTTGAGAAGTATTTACATAAATAGCCTAAATAATTATAAATAAATAAAAAGCATTCAAGTTAGGGAACATAAAAAAGTAATTAAATTTTATAGTAAGAGTAATTTCTACAAAAAATCTAAATCACTAAATCATACATTAGCTCTTTTAATATAATATAAATAACAAAAGTAAAGATTAATTCTTTATGTTTTTGTACAAAATCAAATACACAAACATCAACACTTAAAAAAAATTCCCTGCTTTAATTTGTTTCGTATCCAGTGGGTGTGTGAGAAAGAGAGAACAGATACAGAGGGAGAGATTATCTTGCTTTGCAGAAATGGTCTGGCGCCATAGGTTAAACAGATGTCTCCAAAACTAATGGCTACCAAGAAGTCACGCTAGTTAATGTGTAGGGGAAAAAAAAATTCCCCAACATTTTCCCTCAAACAATCATCAACAACCCCCCCCCGAATAAAAAAAAAAAGAGCAGCCACGGTCTAACCAACCACTCTCCAATTCACTTTCGAAAAGACCGGGGAAAAAAATAAATAAAAATAAAAAAAGGTAAAGAAAAAACACAATCTCTCTACTGTTGAAACACACAAACTGGGTTGTGCACGCCATCTTAAACTCGGCTTCTTTTTTTTCATGAATATGAGTTGCTACAATACTGCTGGATATGTCAATGAAAAGAATAGAAGGCAGCATTTGCTTATACCAACACCCCATTACAACAGTTGAGATACATTCTTTCTATCAAAATTTACTTTACAGGAGAGCGGTGAACTGAATTTCACCTTAGGAGCCCTAGAAAACTTTGAATAAATCTTTTAGGTAGGAAATGAAAAGAAATGACTCTCAAAGAAGGCTAATGTGTGAAAACCCAAAAAACAATAATAATAAACGGCTTGAAGTTGCAAAGAGAATATGGTATAACTGCATAACAGCAACAAGACAGACACAATACCTGCCTCTTATAAAGGGCAATTATCCATACAGAAGCATTTCATCTTCAATACCGTCAGTCCCCGGCAATGAGAAGATATCATCCGCCAACTCTTTTTCTTTCTTGCCTGTTTTCATAAATTTTCACTTGGCTCGACCCTAATTTTACTTGTGGAAGCTTTCCTTTGCATTCAACCTTGCTGGAAAAGTTTAAAACAAAAAATACTCCAAGATAGCAATTCAGCTACTTGCTCTGTAGTTTACAGTAGAGAAAAGAGCTCCATCTTTAGAAGTTACTAGGCCAGTTAATTTGTGAATGCTGTGGCTGCTGGTATACACTGCCAATCGGTCCGACCATATCAACGGGACTAGCCATTGTCTGAGACTGTTGCAATAGTGGGTGAACAGTTGTTGCATTCACAGGCTGTGCTGGGTGATATATACCAGTGAAGGTTCCATGGCCAGGCTGTGCTGGTGCAAAAGCCATCTGACCCTGAGGAAGATTGTAAAATGGGCTGGCTTGCAAGCTAGAGATATCTCGACCAGGAGGTGCAATCCATACACCCGAACCTTCGCTCTGTAAAATAACATTCAACAGCACTGCTTTCTTCAAATATCTTAAGAGAATAAATACAAATAGCATGAACGGGAAAAAACAAATATATATATATATATATATATATATATATATATATATGTATGTATATGTATATGTAACACCCGAACTTTTACTTCCTTCTATTTGACATTCCTAGAAATGCTCATTGATGTCTATTCTAGGTGCTCAATAACCAGTTTGCCCTTTGTGGGTTTTACTTTTTTTTGCATTGGGTAGAAAGTGAAATAAACCTGAAATTAAGGGATTGAAATGCAATTCTTGATAATTTTAACCTATAGGCTAAGATGGCAGCTCATTTTCTTCTTAGTTTCATTTGTAGTTTACCAAAATCATAATATTCTCCAAATTTGCTCTCAAACTTCTATTTCTTTAATCTTCAATTTTAGCTAACAAAACAAGTTGTTTCAAGTGAATTTAATGCTCAAAAGTTATAATCAAATATTATAGCCTATTAGATAAGTTACTTGTGAATTAACAATCTTTGTTTTGAGCTGGGGTTTCTAAGCCTTGCATAAGATTCAAAATTATTCAATTCTTGTTCTTCTTGCATAATTCTCGATGCCGAATTATTCTTTACCTTTTTCCAGCCTTGCTTAGTGGTTAGAATCACCCCCTAAAATCAACAGATGTGAAGGATTATTAGTTGGTGGTGTGAGTAGCATAGTTGTTCTTGCATTGTTCCTAAGGTTATATTTAGGGTTTTTTTTTTGGTAATTGAATCTGGTAGGCTACTAACTAAACTTTGGGGGAGTAAAATGAGAAATAGGAGAATTTGAGGACTATAGTGAAATCTTGGTTTCCAGGGGAAAGAAAAAAAAGAAAAACAGAAAAAAAAAAGAATATAAAATCTAATTTGATGACTAGGCTCAAGCTAGTAGGAGGTGTCACCTCCTAAACTAGTCTCGTAGCCACCAAATTACCTCCTCAATACTTTATAAATATATGTACTACTACCTAAAATAAATTAGTAGAAAGCTGCAATAAAGAAGCAAAAACAGAACAAAACAGAGAAGGAAGAAGAACAAGAAGGTAGAGAGGGAGAAACAAGAATTCCAAGGACAAATGGAAGAAGAATGAGTGGATAGCTTGAGGAAGATGAAGTTTTCAACACATACGTGAGCATTTTTCTACCCCTACTTTGTTCTGAAAAATGGTAATCTATGTTTCCTGATGTTCATGTATGAGTTCATGGTTAAAATATTAAGTTTTGGATGTAATATGAAGCTATAAAATTGGTTTACACAATTGAAAGTGAAAATCCTGTATGTACAGGATTTCTGGCAGTTTTGAGTAGCCTGATTCAATAGGCCATAACTTAATCTAGAAAACTCAAAATTTATCTCTGTTTGTTGCTATAGAAACTAGACTCAAACAGCTTTAATTCGGTACAAGGCTCGTGACCCAGTTATGTATGTACTAACCTCAATGAATCTTTGAATTTGGTGAAAAATCAACTCTGCTGGTGATGAGCAGATTTGGTTTGATATTGTTCCTAATTTGGGGCAATTTTTGAATAGGTTATGATTTGATTCAGGGGATTATCCCTTCACAAAAGTCTTAGTATTTTGAATCTAGTTTCTAAAGGATCAAGAATTAGGGTTATTGGAGCTATATATCTCATGTTATGATTGTACATTTATATACGACTGCCCAAATCTGGCCGCTGCATTGTTACTCTATACAATTTCTCAATTTGTGGTTGAATTTGGGCAGATTGTAGAAATATTTTGAGAACAACCTCTTCATGGAAGTTTTATGACAATGAATATAGTTTCCAAATCCTCAAGAATTACAGTTACAGGAGTTTCCTACCACAAGATATGTTGGTATTAGTGAAACTGTGTAAACAAGAAATTCATAGTGATGTTGTGATGATATTCTGACTTTTGATTCATTTTGGAGGAATTTATGCTATGAATCTGAGTAAGATTCCTTCACAAGAGTTTTAGTATATCATGTTAAGTTTCCAACGGCACCAAGAACATAGTTCTATAACACAAGATACAAAGATTTTAGTGAACTCCTTCAAATCTGGAAATTTTATGATCATTTATGTGAAGATATAACATATTATGGCTGCTGCAATTCCATGTATTTATAAGTGTATTGATGTTTTAGTAGACTGTTTTTAGATTGTATATGTTGTCATTCACAGCATAAACCAATTTAGGAGTAATTTGTTATGCGTGATTAGGTGATTTAGGAGCTGCTTTTAACACCTATGTGTACTAGTGAACTTGGCCTATTAGTTTAGCCTAATCAGGTGCCGTATACTTAATATAATTACGTTGGATTAACCTTAAGGGCTAAATTGTGTAGAGTACTCTTTATTAATTCATTAACATCATTGTGAGAATTACAAGATGAGAGAAATGTTATGTGAGCAACTAATGTGTTATTTAACCTAAAAGGGTTAATTTAAGTTTCCACGATTAGTGGTGGCTCGAACAATAAGTTCAAGCCAAATGTAATTGAAAATCTAAAACGTAATACAAAACTCAATGCCTAACTACCAACGATATCCAAACTGATTTCTAAACAACTCTTTATTTTGTGCTAAGCTGAATTTATTACTTTTGATATATTCTTAGTGGAGAAAGTAATATAGATTGGATGCTCTTGGTAGCTGAACAGGCTGTTAGAGGGAAGGAAAAGGAAAGTTTTTTTTAGAAGACTTTAATCTAAATAGTGAGTGTTCCTAACACTGGTTTTAACAACGGCTTTTATGGTGAATTTCATTTTGCTACTGAAATATTAAGTGACCTTTTACTTATTGCTCGAATAACTAAATGATGTACACGATGTAATATCTCAATGCTAGAGTGATCTGTTTACTTCGAATTCCTTGAAAATGATTCATTTACATATTTAAAGTTGTTTGTGCATGTTTGTTCACCCGGTTGTGTACTTTATCGCACCAGGGAGAATTGAGCCTAAAGAATCTCATGTTACATTTTATTGTGAAAACTTGACACTATATTCGTGAATTACTTGTGCATGTTTGTAAACCCAGTTGTGTACTTTATCACACCGGGGAGAACTGGGCCCTGCCGTGTGTAGGTTGGATACGCCAGGCCAGTATTGGACTTGGCCGAAACGGTCTATCTACCAAGGCTTTGCAACCCACCTACTTTGGACGGGTCGATCGTCAGCTTGTGGGTGTGTGATTATTATTTTGGGATTCTCAAGATTTCCCCCTACTGTTGTGGCCACTTGGAGTTTTGTGGTGTATTTGACGGAGATTCAAAGTTGGAGATTGTTATATATTTCGGTGTTATCTATCTCAAGATGGAGTTGTGCTTCATTATTTTAGAGAAATTCCGAATATTGCTAGCTCAAATTGAGCTCAAATTTGTGTACTTGCCTATTTATTAGTTGTGTTGAATTCTGTGGCTAATTGAATATTCACCGACTGGTTATTGAGTCTGATTCTCATCATCGAATATTATTGGATACTTTCTATAAAAAGTGTTTTACAACTTAAAACCTCACTGAGTATTAGCTCATGCATTTTCTTTTATATTTGCTTTCCTTAAGTACGAGGGATTAAAAGCTTGAGGATCAGTACAAGAAGAGGTTCCGCAGCGTTAATTGTTCCTTAGATTGTTTTTTTTTTTTTTTACACTCGGTTTATAGTTTTATAGCTCAAGATATTTTGTATTAAGGATTCAGTTGTAAGTTGTAATTTCTAATCGAGATATGGAGGTTAGAAGTCTATTTCTACTTATGTATATTAGTTAATTATTTGTGAGTGAGTTGGAACTCTTATTTTATAAATGTAATTTAGCCCTGGCGAGAGCTAGGCAGGCATCCGACCGGGCCTCCGAGTTGAGGGTCAGGTTGGGGCATCACAATATACACACACACACACACACACATATATATATATGTAAACTGTTTATATATTTAGCGACACCTGTGGCTATTCAGCAAAAGTGAAGTCTGATTCCTAGAGTGGGGTGTGCAATTAAACCATGGACCAAGCTTCACTGAGTAACTAAATAGTACTATCTTTGTTCCATTACTATTCACTGTTTGACTTTTTTGGTCAATGCATCAAGTTTTCAAACTTTGACAAAATAAATTAGACGGAGTAACTTATGATTTCAACAATGGGGACCTACAAGAAGTTCTGACCAAGTATAATATGTTCTGAAATGCCTAACCAATCAATCCTATATCCCACTACTAGCACGTTTCCTGCTGCTTCATCACACAATTATATGCCACAAGACATAAACCGAAAGCACAAGACTTTACCTAACATGCCTCGGTGCCCAATAGACTTTCTAACCCTTTCAATGTTACCAACAAGAATGCTCACAATCAAGTGAGAAACACTGGATCTGTGGACTTGATCTTTTTTCACGGCAATTCAATTAAAGAGTTTTGGATGTTTCACTATTAGAAGTACTTATGGAAAATTCCAAATTAAAGAAGCATATGAAACTGATTATATGTACCAATCATATGACCAACCTGTTGGCTACTTGCATAAACATTATTTTCTTTGAAATGAGATGTAGCAAGATCCTCATTTGAAGTCGAGTTTCCAGCTGCTGTTGCTGTACTGGGATTATAGTTGGCTATGGATGAACCATATGGCACATAGCTGCCAGGAATTCCAACATGGCCTGAGTTGTTTGTGTTATATGTTCCAGGCTTGTACTGAGGAACAGAATATTTGGCCGCTGCCACTGGTGGAGCTGGATACACATTGCTACCTTGAGGCTGCTGAGAGAATGCACCATTGCTCAAGAACTGATGAATTGCCGGAGGAGGAATATAGAATGGAGAGATATAGTGACCATATGGGACGTAGTTTGAAGGGTAATGCGGTAGATGCAGACCAGCCGGTGGACGAAAGACAGAGAGAGGTTGCTGTGTTACAGCCATTGAGCTCTGCATGACACCAGCAGCTTGAGTTACAGCAAGAGGTGTAGGAACTGCCGTGGACAAAACCAAAGGGCTACAGCCCTGCAATTGGACACACACATATAATATAAATCAAAAAGCATCTGCAGATCCTGAATGGAAAAATATCAGTATACATGTAAGATAGCAGCACATGATGGTCTAGGCATAAACAGGTTTGTCATCAAGTACACACTGAAATTAACTACCTAATTGGCCAGTAAAACCAAGCTCGTAGGGCGCGTTTCTTTGCATGCCAAATGAAAATCCTAAATTTCACAGAATAGTTGTCTCTACATCTTTGTTTGTTGGAAGTACATGACAGAAATCTAAACTCTAATTGTTACAGGCATATTTGTATTATTTCTGGAATTAAGGGATAATGGGGTTGCCATCTTCCATTGATTCTCACATCCAGTTTAAAGACATTAAAACGTACATTTCAAGTGAAATTACATGCATAATGAGACAACTGAAAAATAGGTCAAGGAATTCCGCGAAGCATAAATTCCTGGACTGTAATCAGTACCTAACCATGATCACCAACACAAAAAATGACAAGGCATTAGGGTTGCCACACAGACATATGTCTGCAGTAACACAGAAGACACATGCTAAATGATGCAACACAAGCCGTGCGCTAGGCAGTCAAACTTGTAGAATAGATTTTAAGGCTTTAAACTCGCAATATTATCACAGAAAAATAGCAGGAAAAGAAAATTCTGAACAGAAAATTAAAGTAAAAGCTTGCTGGAAATCTGAAATTTAAGAGAATAATGACTAGAAATACTAGGAATCACCCACCCAAGGCTAGATTGTATCACACAACCCTTAAAAGGACAACAATGTCTTCAGGAAACTTTTATAAAACTGAAATCTATATTCTCTTTATGACGAACAACGTTATTTATAGACTCTGAATACAAATCCTATTTTAATTAGGATTTACCTCTTGTTTCCTAAGGGATTAGCAATCCTAATTTAACTCTATTCCTAAACCCAAATCCAAATGGAAACCAAATCCTAAATTAACTCTCAAACAAAATACTAAAAATACTAAAATCAAAAAATTCCCGCAAAATAGTTGAATTACTAAAACACCCCTAACTACTAAAAATCATAAAAAACCTTAATACCCTAAAAACTGATTCCTACTCAAATAAACTCAACTGAAACTTTTATTTCAATTCCCAAAGAGGCTTTATGTCTTCTAACAAGTCCATAAAGAATGCTTGATCGCAATTCCTCATGAAAATCTTTGATTTACTCTTTCTTGAGCCTCTTGTTGACCGCGTCACTAAAAGCAACAGGTGAAAGCAAACTCAAATATCCCATTTTATTTTGTTGGTAAAAACCAATATATTTACTCCTCCAGATTTAAAATCTAGGTTCTACTTCAGTCAATGGGTAATACCCATGTAACCAGGCTGTCCTTAGAAGCAAAATTCTACCCCCCAAGATTCAAAGCCCCAAAAGAAAAAAAAAAAAAAGAAACTAGAACCAGTCACTAGTAAATTGATATGTACAAACCTCTTGAGTAGATTGGGAAGTCTGAGAAGGCAACATTGCAAAATTTCCACCGTACTTCGTGGCTACTGCAGAATGGAAGGGGGAAATACGACCGTCACTATCTGCTCCGGAACGATAAAATTGTGCGTAGTAGCTGGTTGGATCAAATGGCTGTTGAACCTGTAATAAGTAAGAAATATACAACAGTTTCCACAAAAAAAAATTAGGAAGTGATAAAAAAATTTATGACTTGAAATATATTATATCTATACTATATAATATTATGCAAGTTGTGTTTCTTCCCTTCTTTGCACTTCCTATTATACCCCACACTTATTCCTACACGGTGAAGAGAAATTAAATAAATACAAACATGTCTAATTGGATGTATAAAGTCCTACATAATTGAACCTCTTTAAACTCTTAATAACACAAAAAGAGTCCTATCAGAAAACTTAATTAAGCACTAAAAACCGAACCACTATAAACTCTTATAAACATATCAAAACAAGGATCTTGCCAAAAAACTTAACTAAAGACGAACAGTAACCTTTTACGAAATTAGAGAGTTATGATTCTTGGTATATATTGCCTAGCTATTGATTTCGAAGGGATTTTGGAATTGGGTCTTTTTGTTGGGTTTTGTCATGTTAGGTAAAGTCTTGAGAACATGGGACTGAGTTCCATGAAGCATAATTTGAAGGAAATAACGAACATGTTTCAAAGTAAACAAACAAACCAAGCCTTGTTCACACCAATGTAGAGTCAGCTACATGAATTCTGTTACGCCGCTGGGCTCTGTCATGGACCATATCCTCCTCAATTCCTAGATGGCTATATCTTTCTTACAAGTTACCCACCAAGTCTTTTTCGGTCTTCTCCTACCCCTCTTATGTTGACTACTCTCTCTAAAATCTACTCGCCTGACAGGCGCTTCTACTAGACGTCTTAACACATGACCAAACCATCTTAAGCGTGTTTCTCTCATCTTCTCATCAATAGGTGCTATTCCAATCTTCTTACGAATATGCTCATTACGTATCTTGTCCATCTTAGTGTATCCACACATCCATCTTAACATTCACATTTCTGCTACTCTCATCTTTTCCTCATGACTGTAATTCATTGCCCAACATTCAGACCCATAAAGCATCGTTAGCCTAATTGCCGTTCTATAAATTTAACCTTAAATCGTAAAAGAATTTTGCAGTCGCATAATATTCCCGATACCATTCTCCATTTAGTCCAACCCGCTTGTATCCAAATGGATGTGTAACATCTCGATCTATACCACCATCACTCTGAAGAACTGATCCTAAATACTTAAAATCGTCACTTATGGGTATCTCTTGATCTCTGATACTAACTCCTATTCTATTCCTACATGCACTCTTACTAAACTTAAATTTCATGTATTCTGTTTTTGATCTACTAATTCTAAACCATTTTGCCTCAAGTGTCTCTCTCCAAACCTCGTTTAGCATTAACCCCGTCTTTTATTTCATCTACTAAAATAATGTAATCTGCAAATAACATACATCATGGTATTTCCTCCCGTATGTGCCTTGCAAGTTCATCTATGACCAATTCAAATAGATAAGGACATAGAGCTGAACCTTAGTGTAAACCTATGTTTATAAGAAACTCTCGTGTCAACCCTCCTAGTGTTCTCACACTTGTAACTACATCCATATACATCTCCTTTATTGATTCTATATATGCTACTCTAAATCCTTTTTTTTCTAAAACTCTCCACATAACTTCTCTAGGGACTCTGATAAGTTATTCATCGTATGCCTTTTCAAGATCAATAAAAATCATATGTAGATCCTTTTCCTTTTCGCAGTATCTCTCGATAAATCTTCTTAAGAGATGTATGGTTTTAGTAGTCGATCTTCCTGGCATGAAACCAAACGGATTATTTGAAACCTTAGTCTCGTTTCTTAACCTTCTTTCCATCACCCTTTCCCAAAGTTTCATCGTATGGCTCATTAGCTCAATACCTCTGCAATTCGCACAATTTTGTATATCCCTTTTGTTATTGAATATATGGGTATGAGAGCACTCTTCTTCCATTGGTCACATCTTTTTACTTTTCAATATTTTATTGAAAAGATTGGTAAGCCAACTTATGCCCTTCTTTCCTAAGCATTTCCGAGAAAATTCATAAATAGTGCCAATTTTAAAAATCATTCTTTTAGAGTATTGATTTGAAATGGGTTTTTAGGCAAGGGGAAACTCGCATTCGCTAAATGCGAGTTCAAGTAAAACTAAATTTAAAATATATATATAGTTATATTTTCTGACCTCACATTCAGCAAATGAAAGATCAGCGGAATTTTTTAAAATTGCAAAAATTATTTTAATTTTTTATTTTGTAAAATAATTTTTAAAAAATTGCTTGACCTCGCATTCCAGGTAATATTTCAGCATATGTAATGAGAGGGAGCCTTATCGTTCCTGCAACAAACTTCAATGAGATGCTAAGTCATGGTATTACCTGATCTCGCATTTGTCAGGCGAATATTTTTTTTTTAAAAAAATTATTCTACAAAAAAATTTTTAAAAAAATAATTTTCTACAAAATTTTTTTAAAAAAAATAATTTTACATGAACTCACATTCAGCGAATGCGAGGTCTTGAACTCCATTCACTGAATGGAAGTTCCCCTTGTCTGAATACCCATTTGAAATCAACACTCAAAAAGAACGATTTTTAAAATTAGCACCGTTTCAGAATTTTCTCAAGCATTTCCATAAATATCTTGCTCCCTTTCCTTAGATTCTAACTTTTAGTAAAAATCTTCAAAAGCCCTATCACTCGCTTCACTTACAACCTTTTTTGCCTCCTTTTTAACAAGCTTATATTTCTCAATATTTTCGTCACTTCTACAACTATATAGAGCTTTATAGTTAGCCCTCTTTAACTTTGATTTTTTATCTTGTACAACTTCATCCCACCACCAAGATTCCTTGTTCATGGAGGCATAACCTCTTGTCTGTCCAAGTATCTTCTTAGCCACTGTTCTCTAGTTGCCATGTCATTTCATAAAATGTCAGATTCCCCTTTTAAGTCCCAAATACTTTTTCCTAACAACTCTTTCCTCAAAATTTCTTCTTTTCCCTTCTTTAAATTCCTCCACTTAATTTTAGGTGATCTAGGTGGCCTAATGTGATTTTAAGCCTCAAGTCCACCACCAAAAGTCTATGTTGTGAGGTTAAACTTTCTCCAAGTACGATTTTACAATCTCTACAAACCCTTCCATCTCTCTTTCTTTTTAGGAGAAAATCAATCTGTGACTTTGTTGAACCACTTTTGAATGCAACTAAATGTTCCTCCCTCTACTTGAAAAAAGTATTGATAATGCAAAGCTCGAATGCCATTCCAAGCTCCAAGATTGATTTTCCTTCTTTGTTTCTTCCCCCATAACCATATCCACCATGCACTTCTTCATAATCCTCATTATCTCTTCCCACATGTCCATTTAGATCACCTCCTATAAAAATTTGCTCACCTTGGGGGACACTACCTATCATCTCATCTAAATCCTCCCAAAACTTAGCCTTAATGAACTTATCTAGCCCTACTTGAGGCGCATAGACACTAAAGATATTAATAGTTTCATGTCCTACAATTAATTTGAGAGACATAATCCTATCTCCTTTTCTAGTCACCTGCACTACTTCATACGACCCATCTACAATAATACCTACCCCATTTCTAGTCATGTTTACTCCTGAGTATCAAAGTTTAAATCCTAAATTATCTAATAGTTTAGCCTTTTCTCCTACCCAATTTGTCTCTTGTAAACACAATATTAAACAATTCTTCTCCTAACCATTGTATCTACCACCTCCATTGATTTACCAGTAAGAGTTACAATATTCTAAGTTCCTATTCTAATCCTATTCTCCAGAACACTTTTCTTCCCCACTACCCTCCTACTATTTTGTGAGGACCCTTACATATTTTTCACTACACCCGGACCCACATGGAGATGCAACGGCCCTTACCCACTATTCACCGCACTTGGGCAGTGCGACGCATCGCTTACAGGGAACACCCTAGAATTAGCACAATATCGTAGTGGATTCATCTCATAAGATTGACAAAATTTTACGCTGGCTGTTGACCTAACGCAACCCTCTTTTTCCCAGGCTTGGGACCGGCTATGCTAAGAAAAACTCGACACAGGTGGATTTTAAAACCAGTCAATTGTTCTTATTTAAAAAACTCTTATAACCAAATTATTAGTACACAAGATTAAAGCCTATTGAAATGGAAATATGGCCACATTCTAAACATAAATTATTCAAATTGTCAATGCTTTTCCATCTGTATATATTACTTCACAAAATATGCTATTATATTTATTTCTCAAAATTATACAAAATCCCTAGAATAGAAATAAAGAAAAATGAGGGCACAAGGTGCTGCTTAAAAGTTGATACAAAAGAGAATCGAGCAAAAGCTTGCAGAAGTCCATAGCTTACAGAAACAAGTTGGAAAGAATGGAAGTAACCTTATGCCATATGGTAATTAAATGAAGGAAAGTTACACAGTCCCGTTAAGAGAACCATCTCGTTAGCTTTAATGGTTTGTATAGTACAAGCTTTTAAAGCACATGGTATTATACTGCAGAAGCCTGTAAAGCACAACGGTATGGTTTCCTCAAGGAACTATAGAATTTTCCTGAAATATAAGGAAATCATTGAAACATTTTTATGCATGGCTTAATACAATAAAAGGAATAGAAAGGGAAAGAAGTTTCTTAGTATTTAAAACAAAGAAAAAATGAAAAATCTTAATACATGCAAGCACAAATTATATGCAAATGTCATCTTAACTAGATTCAACATATTGTAGCACGTGCCACTTGTTGTAACCTCCTGACAAATCTTAAAAGTTCAAGGTATCATTGCATGTACTCTAAACATTTATTGTTATAGCAAAAACGACTCTTTATAATTGATAATTTAAAAAGTGCAAACATCAAGTAATATTCTATAACCCAATTTGCTTATAAACTATAAGTTCTTATTACGATTTTAATTTATTTATGTCTGACGAAGAACTAAAACGTAACTTAGAACATTGAGGTAGTATAGTTTCAGTCCCTCCTTACTAATTGATGTTAGTTTCTTTTTTTTTTTTTTTGTTCTCCGTTCTCTTAAAGATCGTTTATTGTTATATGTAATTCCATTAAATAGTTTATCAAAAACAGCAAGCAAGGAAAAGTTACAACATAAACACAGAGAGACTTCTCCTCTCTCAGATTTGCTGGTGTGCTTAGTCATACTCTTACTCTAATTTTTGAGTTTGATCTTGGAGATCATGAATTAGGTCCATAAGAAACAGATCCTATGATACGAGATTCACATAAGATGATTTTCATATGTTTTTAGGGTAAGTGGAATTGAATTAAATCAGGAGATATTGAGAAATTTAAAACATTGATGCGTTTAGAAATAAGATAAAATGAAAAAAGGCAAAAAATAAAAAGAAAAATGTGGTTTTCTAGACTTAATATTTTCATTACAAGAAGAAGTATTATGAAATCTTCAATCCATAAAACAACAAAACAACAATGTGATGGCCTTTAGGATAACTTGAAAAACTGAATTTTTACCGTCATTGTGAAGAACTCTGAATAGACTATTTATTTGCACACATGGATCCTTAGATATTTATTCACACAAATGGCAAAAATTTTCCAATAATAACAAATAAAAAACTGAAATTCTGAGGTTGAAATTAAAATGAAAATAAATTTTCAATAATGTTACTAGTTTGACAAAATATTTTCATCTACATAAAAAAATGAAGTAAATAGGTTCAAGTATTGAAAATATTTTTTCAGCCACAAAATCAATGAAGTGTAAGCCTTTAGCAACAGCATTCTGAGTAAATCATCAATATTCATAAATTGATTATGATCATTTTAACACAGATAAGTAAAAATTTCTAAAAGATAGATAGGTAAAAAAATAAAGGAAGAAAAACCAGAAAAGTATAAAAATGTAAGGCAACTTAGGGAACGAAGAAGCAAAATCTTAAGGAAAATTCTCATAAGCATTGTATTTGATCAATTTTGTTTTCTTTGTTTAATGGTTTTTTCATAATTTCATAATGTTGTTCTTTTCTTGTACTCTTTTGTTTATTTACAAAACTAATTAAGTACTAACTTAGACCTTCAACTTTTGTACAATCTGGTTTAATATCAAAGTAAGGAAGGAAAAAAATAAAAATAAAATAAACCAACAAGAAACTTAAAAAGAGAAAGGAAACAAAAAATGAAGAAAATTAAGAAATTGATAGAACAGAGTTCAAAAGTTCTAAGAAATTATCATTTCACAGTGCTAACTTTAAATGCTTTACTATGTTTAATTTGAGTATATGCGTTGAACTGTTTTTTTAAGGATGCTTAATTATTTCTCAATTTTAGGTTAAGGATTATGTTGGCATGCGAAGGAGGCAAATTCTGTGATACATTATCCAAATAACAGCATCATATTCGATTAAAGATGTAGAAACTAACCACCGAAATGCTCATAAAAACTACTTCATCCGTCCCAAATATTTGTCACAATCTAGGAATCCAACTTTCTAAGAATAGTGCTTTAATTGTGATGTTAGTGCTTTACTTTCCAATTTTGCACTCCAAAATTCAAAACGTCAATTTGGAGGGACAATATCGGGAAAAGTGATGAAAGGTACCCTTGACTTTGTTAACATAACAAATATTTTGGGACATCCAAAAATGGAAACTATGACACTTTCAATGGGACGGAAGGAGTAATACATTCAAAAAAAAAAAAAAAAACCTTAAAGTGTAGTAATTGAAGTCATTATATAATGCAAATTAAGATAACTTTGTTAAGGATGATATATATTGAAACCCTTTGTTAAGGACTTTCCTAGAAGCAAAGTGTGTGATTTATTTTTTTATTACTCAAATAGTACACACATGCAACACACGTGACATTTGCTATGACATATATATATATATAACATAATGTGTAAGGGTAACATAGATATCAAACCCCAACTCCAAAAAAAAAAAAAAACCTTATTCACAATCCCTAGATATCACTCACAAGAAAAGTTGGAAGCCGAGAGACATCTCGTGGTTGGTTTTCGGAGCTTTCAAAAGGTCCAAGTTGACTGCCAAGTACTGGTGGCATAAAACCAAAGCTATAGTTTGGAGAAGTATGATCACCGGAATATTGATGGCCACCAAATGTAGTGTCTTGCTTGGACCCATCATATTCGGGGGCATTAGAAAATGAGACCCCACCTTCACTAGATGACAGATTTTCAGGTGCATAAGATGATGTTTGGTTATTCTCAGGATAATCAACTTCATCCACTGATCTGTACAAATGCATTTTCATTGCTGGGAAAAAGAAAAAAGTGTCGCATTCAGTTAGAAAATGCGCAAGATATTTATCAACAGATGTAAATTTTGTGGCACCCTACTTAGTGGGATTAAGGCTTGGTTTGTTAGTTTGTTTGTTTAGGTAAATTTTGTGGCAGAATTTTCAAGTGCCGAGTCAGAATAAAATAGTGCTGGCTGTAATATGTATCATATATAAATGTGTCTTTGTAGCTCGTGATGAACAATGAACGTCTCAGCGTCACCCAGTATGATAATACACTTCCCCAACTATTATGATTGCGAGGTTTTTCTAATGCAGGATCAAAAAGGTTTACCTCATACAAGAATTGGGGCAAGCGCAGGATCAAAAAGGTTTATCTCATACAAGAATTGGGGTCAGTGACAAGCAAAAGAAACAATAAAAAATTCAAAAGTAATGATATCAACATTTGAAAGAAGTGGAACCTACAGTTGCTAACAAGAACCACATTCATTGTCAAATTCCCAGCTCGAATAACAGAAACTAGGCAAAGGACCAGTACAAATACATATATCAAAACAAAGCAGACGAGAATGAAATTTCTTACTGTTTGAGGTGTCTTGTTCGTAAGAGAAAGCTTTAGGGACATAGTGGAACAAAGAGATAGAGTAAACTATTTAACAGTCAAAATGTGTATGTCACTTTTGGCTTTAATTGCACTAACCCCCTATAAACTAAATGAAGTTCAGAAAATTTATAAACTAAATGAACCTACTAAGCTTATTTCAAATACTACTTCAAAATGCCTAAAATGACCAACAGAGAAGGGTAGTGAAGCCTAAAATGTACAAGAAGCGTCAAAGAGAAACCTTGAAAACTGTTCTTCAGCAGCTTCTTCATTTACATCAGAATTTTCAGAAAGAGATGCACTCTGGTCATTCTCAGGGGTGCTAATAGAGCTTGTGCTAATGGCAAAGCTAGCATCAAAACTTCCAAAACAAAATCCAAGCTTTTCAGCGTCAGGGACATGAAGGTGATTTGGGATGATAACATGTTGCCCATCAGAAACATGCAACTCTTCTAATTTTCTCCGCAGTTTCACATTAGCTTCCTTTGAATCAAAAGCATTTAATGCTGGCAAAATTTCAGTCTTGGGTTCAACAGAAATAGCAGGAGCCTCAGATGAAGGAGCTGTGCCAGACCCCTGAGTAAGATTAGGGATTGTTGATTTCGGTTTCCACTCCTTATTAAGACCAACTAAAATAAAACAGAAGAACAGTTAATAATGAATGATGTATTTTTTCACCAGTGCAATAAATAGTTAGGCAACTTAGAGTTTTCTAAAACCAACCTTGGAAACTAAACTTTCTGTTAAGGTTTATGAGTTTACCATGTCTGATTCAATAATAAAATACTCACTATCTATTTCCATTTTTCGTGATAATCTCAAGCATGTACCTTGGTTAATGATAAGGCATTCACCAGAAAAACGAAGTACTACTAAATACATTCAAATGCAGATAGTCCATTTCTCGAAAGGAAGAGAAGATACTATTAGAAAGCATTCTGCACACTAAGCACATAGTCTTTGTTGTACAAGGTAAGAGGTAAAAACATCCTTCTGAGGAGAAAATACTGCATGGTTATAAGCAACACTTCAACTGAGATCTAGTTGATGAACCCCAATAAGATAATCGCATGTTTCATTGTCCACTGAAACTGTGTAATCATCAACAACCATTGGAGCCAAAAAAAATCTCAGAATTCACAAACACATTCTCTTCACTTTCTTATCTAAATAGACCATCAACCATAAGCATTCATACCATCCACTCACAGGATAGCACAGAAGCTTGGCTAGAATTCTAACAAAAAAAGTATAAAAGCTTAGAGAGCAACTAAAACATAAATACTAACATCATATATGCATGTATATTTGAGTGTGTTTATAGACCTTAATCCACAGCCCTTACCCTATCCCACTGCATGAAGTTTTGTATTGATAGACACCAGAGCCAAGAATCTTCTCCGGGTAATACTCACATCTGGTGATATGGTCTACAACTAGTGGGTTGCTATGTTTTTCTTCTGACAATTTTTTCCACTATCATTTATTAGCAGTGTTATTTGTAGAAATTATAACCTTTAAATCCATTTTTTTATATACAATCAATCAAAACTGTAGCTGGAGAATATTGCTGGATGTTAGGAACATCAAACAATTCAAACTTCTTGCCAGCCCAATCTTGCTTCTTATTATGTTTGTCTATCTAATCGGTTTGTTCAGCAGAAAGCAAAATCAAGAAGAAACACAACATTTCCACTTACATCAAACAAATACAAAAGAAAGCATGTGAAGTTTAAAAATATACAAGAAGGGAGAACTTTAATTCAAGAGCAAATATGGTGATTTGGCAAGATTCTTATTGGGAGGCATCCTAGGATCCTGTTGAACTCCATTTATTTTGCAGATTCCGGAATCGTCTTACTCTAAGGTTGATCTAGTAATTTTGTCATAGGCTACATTGAAGAGGTTGCTCATCATGTAATGCATTTCTCTTTTGCTTTAATCAAGGGCAGTCATAATGATGCAATTATGAATGGCCATTTCACTAATGCAAGTCTATTACCTTATCAAGAAGCATAGCATCAGCTCTCTTAAGGAGATTATCGAATGAAGATGATACAGCCACCAAAGAACTCAAGAAAGTTTAAAATTAAAGATTTTTATGAGTTTTCTCAAGCTTCCATTAGGAATCAAGTGAGGATCAAAGACTGTCTAGAAGCTGGAACATATTAGATGTCTCGTTTATTTTGAGTTTAGGTTCTGAAGGGTATTTCAGTCTTTTCTTTAGTGCTGGAAATTTCAGAAATTATATTTTTTAGTCTTAAGCAGTATTATAATTGTATTAGGTTCATAATTAGAGTCTAGTTGATGTAGGATAGTTCTGTTTAGGATAGGAGTAGAGAGATCATATAATCATAATAGGATTCTATATTGTTAGGTGGTTCGTAGCTTATATATAGTCACTGTTATAAGACTTATGTATTTAGACAGAGATTGATGAATTAAAGATTTAAGAGTTATTTGTTATTTGATTATTTTGTTCTTCTTCCTCAAGAACCTGTGGATTCCCTTCTTCTTTCTTGACATTTCCCTCTTGGTACTGTTCACGGGTACTGTTCACGATCCTGAAACAGCCCCAAATCCCCTTTATTCTTCCACTCATGCTTGTAGACAAGATACCCCAATCTTGTGCTACATGAGAAGATACTTTAAGAAATTAACTTATCCTCCTCCAACATCTGCTACATTTCTGCTTCTAAACTCTAAAGTCTATCTTGTGCAAACAAGTGCCAATAATCGAATCAAGCTCACTGCATTCAAGCTTAATACTTAGGCCAATCATAAGATTTTCCCTAGTCTTACAGCCTTGAAATAATTAAATCACTTACTAATTAGCCTAGTTTTGGTGCTTAAATTGAAGATCTGGTACAGTATACATTTTCAGCCGGAAAAAGAATCATTGAGCAGTACCTAATTCAGTATCCCTAAAGAGTTTCATGCTTTTCCAGCTAAAGAAGTCTGGCATCCTATAGAATCCCAAGTTGCATTATGTTGGTGGATTTGAATTTGAGGGAAGCATTTATAAGAAATTGATTTGAAGTGGATTCATTAAAATTACGTTGTCTTGACAACAAAAGGATCTTAATCCTTGTGATAGAATTTCAAATATATCACATAGAGCTTCGACATCCACGAAGAGTTTTTGTAAAAATTTTCAAATTTTTAACATGTGGAAAAAGCTTATGATGAAATTGATGCTCTGGACACAATATTCATCATTCTTAAAACTTTTAGTCTAGAAGAAAATGTATCCAATTCCATTCTAGTCTGCAGGTATCCAGGCATAATGTCCACATAACTTGTCTTTTTTGAGACTATACCAGCTATTCATCTTTCTTCTCATTGTGATTGGAAATAAACATCTACAACCCCCCCCCCCCCAACCTAATACCACCACCATAAAGTATTCCTTTCTGATTCTTTATATTTAGTGTAATGTATAAAACTAATCACACTCCCCACTAATAGTACTCATGCATACCAGATCCCCACCGCCAACACATCACTGCTACAATCCAAGCGCCACAATCACAAAGTTTCACACAGATGGACCAATTAAAAGCCCTACCTCACTTTCCAAAGGCCCCAGGAAAATGGAAAAGTTCTCTAAAAATATGGAAAAGATATGAAGAAAAAGCTGCAACCAAATCATTATTCCTCATAAATACTGGACATTTAATTCTTCTTTTTCTTTTTTTTTTTATTGCTAAAAAGCATTTCAATATCTTTCCCTTAAAGGAGATTGCATTACATTTTCCTGGTCACCTCCACAACTAAACACAGGAAGTATATTGAGCAATGAATCGCATCTGGTCAAAATGACAATGGAATTATTATTTTTTTTTTTTAAAAAAAAAGGAGAACAAAACAGAATAAAGAAAAAGCTGATGAAACATCAACATTTAAAGGACTAGAAATGGAGCAACCATCATTACTATCAAGATAAAGCACCAATAGCAGCTTAGGAATATCCCTCAATATACTGGTTTATTTTCTGAGTCATTAACTTTTCCTAGGCAAAAGGATCACATACAAGAGGATCTTCCTTCTTAGAAACTTAAGCCTTCTAAAGTTTCCATGTACAGGAATTTTATTAAGCCAAACTCCAGAGGCTTCAGGAGAGAAGTCCCCTCCATAGAAAACCGAGACACCTGTGGGCCAGTTCATTTTAAATAGGCCCTAAAAGAAACCAATCAGACTAAACCCAATGCAAGTCATATGAAAGAGCCACCCAAGGCATATTCCCCGTCATAGCACAAACAATTCAAAAACTTTAGAATGAGAAACTGTTCTTGCATCAACCACAAAAAAGTTCTGTAACAAGTAGTTCAGCACTTCAGACGCATGAAATGTTTCCATTTCCGAGTACTATATCTACTCTGCAATTCCATGTTCAAGAGAAGCTACACTCCAACACATAAATTTCTTCATTTCTTAAATTTCCTTACTTTAGATTCCTCGTGTTTTAAATTTATCATCAGTAATCAGCAAGAAATTTTATAAAGTCATCTATTACTTCTTATCCAAGGCTCCAAGCACTTCCATTTTACCCAATTTAAAATTCTTCCTTCATCAAACCACATATGGTGATTGATTAGTAAAACAATGCTACAACTTTTCCTATTCATACACGTGTTTTGATGCGTTATTTTACCCAAGAAACATCTAAAAAAAATTTACGTTTCAAAAGAAGCATGCTTCTTAGAGGTCTAACATTACCTACAAAATAATACAACCCTTGGTTCACCACCAAATCACATTATCTTTCATTCCTTTCTCTTCTCTAATAATACATTGTTCTGCCAAAACACATAAGCACTAATTCTGATCACTTACTCTAATCATGTAGGTAGAATAATCTCTAGCACAATAAAAATTGTGAGCTCAAGTCCCCAGAAAAGTTTAGCAGATAAGGTGTTCTTTTAGTACTGGACCCTAGGGTAGTTCCACCTGTATTTAAAAAAGATGGCCTAATGATTATAGATAACATATACACTAGAATCTATCTGCAAAAGGTATATATTTCAGAGACCCAAAGAAAGGTTTTAGGAACCCATTCTTCAGCTGCCTAAATAATGTTTGCAATCTCTTGAATAGATCTTCTATTTTGCTGAATCCACAAAATCATCAGATGCACGAGTGGTCAGTGTCAAATGATGGATTTCTTGACCTTCAGTAGACTACATTTAAACATCCTATTATCTATAGTCGGCAACTCCATGATCCCTAACAAAATTAAAATCCTATTTTGTGCTAATTTAATTTACCAAATAAGAAGCATAAAGATCCAAGAAGGGAACAATCACCTTCAGGAGACCACATTTAAATATACTATTATCTGTAGTCGGCAACTCGATAATCTCCAACAAAATTAACATCCTATTTTGTGCTAATTTGATTTACCAAATAAGAAACATAAAGTACCAAGAAGGGAACAATCACTTAATAACCTGAGGCTGTTGTACAACTTCTAAGACATTGGGGCGCTTTTAATATTCAAATCAAGCTCATGATGAATTATTCAAGGTATGATAAAAAAGGTACATGAGGTCCTTAAGCGTGCAACTATTGCATGGATATTGCTGAAACAAGTGGATTGGGTCTAATGTGTAAACAAAGTTACTATTGAACAATAAGTGTGTGATGTAGCACAAGATGGGGATCTTGTCTACAAGCGCGAGCAAAAGGAAAGAAACTTGGGACTGTTCTAGGGTCTGTGAACAGTGCCATCAACAGTAAAATCAGAGAAGAAGAGAGAATCTGCAGATTCTTGAGGAAGAAAGGACAAAATAAACAAAAAAACTTTTCAATTCATCATTCTTTCTGTCTAAAATAACACGGTAACACACTTATTTATAAAGTTGTAAAACTACCCTAAAAATAGAATCCTATTGGAATAAGGATTTCTAATTCCAATTCTAAATAGATAAGCAAACAACCTCTAAGACTATTCTTATAACAACAACCCATAACTCCAAATAAACTCCTAACATAATCAAATAACCAAATAGGATACAATTTCCTGCACCAATGAACAAGACCAAATTACCCCTAAGACCTAAACTAACAACTAACACTCCTAAAACATATTTTAGCTTCATAACAAGTTCTAATCTTCTGTGAATGCCGAATTGAAGCTTGAGGAAGGACACAAAAATCTGTAATCTTTAACTTCATTCTTAGCTACATCATTCTCCTCCGGTTCGAAGAAACTAGACCTTGAGTTTTAAAGAACTGTAGAATAAAAAATCTGAAGGTCTGACATCCTACAAGATTGCAGCAATTCCAGAAACTGCTCTTGTAATTTACTTGATGTGGCAACAAGTAAATTTTGTATTTCATTGGATTAAGATCCCCAAGGATAAAGTCAATTATTAAAGGGAATAAAACAGGAAATTGTTCATTACTTTGCTCCTGATCCTGCTCCAATTTTGAGTCGACAAGATCTAAATTTAAATTTTCTTCTGACCAGGTTACACAATCATCATTCACTGTGATTATGACCTCTTTGTTGAATTTTTGGTGGACGGCCATAACTTTGTCATTGATGTCTTCGTTTTCTGGAGATAGATTAGATAGAACACCTTCTCTACGCGTAGGAAGTCCCTTATCAATTGGCCTTTTTCCCAACAATAAAGCCTCAAGTCTGTCAAACCTATCATCCATAGATAATTGCAAGGCTTCTAATTTTTTGTCAACATCTTGCACTCTATGATCAAGTACAATGATATTTTCATTATAAGACGCATAATACTTCAACAAATCGTCAAACTTCGGAGAAAGCTCTACGTTCAAAACCATATTTATAGATGAACAAAAATATGGTCAAGAAAGAGAGGAAAGTTTGGCTCTGATACCAAACTGATGTAGCACAAGATAGGGCTCTTGTCTACAAGAGCGAGCGGAAGGAAAGACAAGACAGAAACTTGGGACTGTTCTAGGGTTTGTGAACAGTGCCGTCAACAGTAAAATCAGACTAAGAAGGGAGAATCCGCAGATTCTTTAGGAAGAAAGAACAAAATAAACAAAAACAAATAACTAAACTTTTCAATTCATCATTCTTTCTGTCTAAAATAACACAGTAACACACCTATCTATTTATAAAACTATAAATCTACCCTAAAAATAGAATCCTATTGGGATAAGGATTTCTAATTCCTATTCTTAATAAATAAGCAAACAACCTCTAAAAGATTATTCCTACAACAACAATAACTCTAAATAAACTACTAACATAATCAGATAACCAAATAGGATACAATTTCCTGCAACAATAAAAAGACCAAATTACCCCTAAGACCTAAACTAACAACTTACACCCCTAAAACATATTTTAACTTCATACAAGTTCTAATCTTCCGCGAATGCCGAATTGAAGCTTGAGGAAAGATGCAAAAATCTGTAATCTTTAATTTCATTCTTAGCATGTGGCTACTCACATAAACAAAATAAAAGTAAGAATTGAACTAGCTAATGTTACTTCATTCTCCAGTGACAACATAATCTCATACGACAATGGATTGCTTTCTATCTCTTCAATTTATTAATATTTGTCAGATTTCTTAGCATGAAGTTCTATGGAAATTATGAAAAATAAATTTTCCCAGTCTAATACACTGCGTATATCAACTAACATGGCCAGACTGATTGCCAACTGCAACAACTATTGCATCCAATGGTTGCCTACAAACCAAAACCATTTTATAGTCATAGATGCCACAATTTTCACACCAAAACAAGTTCGAAGAACAGTAAAAACAACAGAATATAAAATCAAAAATCAAAAAACTAAATTTTAGTATCGTACAAGTCAGTTACCTTTCTGTGGGCCAATCACTTGTGACCTGTTATTGTAATTAGATGAGGGCCGACTGACAGCAGAACCAGTATGTACAGAACCTGTAGTTTGTGAGGAATCTGAGAGCTGATTCTTTCCATTTCCTTCGGCCTTGCTTGGCATCTTTCCTTGAACATCTGAGCTCCCCCACTCTCAGAAGCTCCTTTTCATATTTAGCAAATGACACACACGATAAGCTATATATGAATCAAAAACACATCTATGTAAATGCCACGAATACAAAATATCCAAATTAAGGCCACAAATTTCTCACCCAAAGTAGATTTCATCTTATCAGAAACAGCAGATGCCTTCTCAGCAGTAGTATGGTTGAATCCCACTTCATGTTTCATTGAAACCACAACACTAGAGTGCCGTGAATCTCGTGGGGACAATAGTACAGGATCTGAAGATAAGAAATAAGGTCCTAATGGCTGTGCTGAAGTCACAGAAGTTGAACAATCACTGGAATTAGGCATCTGCTCTATGTAGTGATCCTTAATTTCAGAAGCAGTGGCAAGGGTTTTGCTTCCTCCAGAAGGAGCCAAATGCATCTCCAACTTTGCAGTACCAGAGTACGTAGATGCATGTATATCAGGCATGACAGTCATATTCCCAGAAACCACAGCAGTTGGACCATTAGCAGGAGATGGCAGCCAAAGAGCTGAAAAAAGTATAACATAAATTTTAAAATAAAAAAAATAAATAAAAAACAGCAATTAATGTTGCCCCAAGAAATTGAAATTAAACGTATCTACACATATCTAATTAGTATCCATGTAATACATACATAAAATATATTGTTATGTAAGGGATTAGTTAGTAGGCTAGGTTATTCGTTTTTGGGGAAAACAAAATCATCACTTCTACTGACAAATTGCCCCAGTTCAAAGGTGGCACTGGTTTAATATAGCCCCTAGATGAGGTTCCTAGGAATTTTAGTTTTTTTTTTTTTTTTTTTTTTGGGGGGGCGGGGTGTGAAGGGAGGTCATAGAAATCATTTTTCAGTAGACAAAAGTAAGTCCTACTTCAACTTGTTGAAATTCCGGATGATATGGGACAAACAATCCTCTCTAAGGATAAACGATCGGACTGTGGGGATTCCTCTTTCAACCCCATTTATGGTAAAAGGACAAATACAAGAATTCCTAAATGAACATCAGTGAAAAGTCACAAATCAATAGCACCTTGCAGCAGAATTTACTTCTTTGCCTTTAGTCTCCAAGGAAATGGGCGAAGAAGATATGGTAACACCCTTCTCTAAAACTTGATTAGGCCCATTTTCCTTTGCAGAAGCTGAGTTCCTTCCACTAGCAGTATTATCTAACAAGCAACAAAATAGGAGGATCAACAAAATAGGAGGATCAATAGCTGAGACTTGAGAGTAACTAGATAACAATTTTCAGCCTCTAAAATACCCTAATATAATGATAGTATTTTGACTGTTCATCAAGTTGACCTAGGAAAAAGACTACAGCTTCACCAATGGGGACCCATAAGAAAATGCACGCAATTATATGCAGCACCTTTGGCTTTAACAAAGTGGTACATATCTAGAAAATATCATGCCATGATTTGTTTCTAATAAGTAATCGGGTGACTAATCTAACAAGAAACAGCCTAACATTCTAGCCAAGGCAATGTTGTTGTGCATATCAAACTATACGCACGATTTACCATGAGATATACTACGAGATGAATGAGTCCCTCGGCTACCCCTATTTCCCCGCGCTTGCATCCCTGTTTTCCATCTTGAATCTGCAGGCTCCTTATTCAAATTCTGTTAAAACAAAGAACATGGGTAAGCAGGAAGCAGAAAATGAAAAGAAAGGTAGCAGTCTTAGCAAGGACAAAATAACAAACTTCCAGACCATCATTTTTTAACAGAGAACAACATAAGCAAGAAAGGAAAAGAAATATAGAGCTTAACAGAGTACCAGATACATGGCAAAGTAGATAAATGACTATACACTTTAACGAGGAAAAACATTCTCCTGAAAACCATTTCTATGCTAAACAATCAGGTGAGATGCAACTCCAGAGTAGACTCAACAGATAAAATAAAGATTTGGACACAGTGCATTGGCAACATAGCAAGCACTATTATTCCTCCTTGAAGTGAACAAGTAATAAGATAAATATGAATATGGAACATTATAGCCACATGGGAGTGTAAGGTGAGTGCAGTAAATGTTAAATTTGAGTATAAACAATAAAAAGACAGGTGCATAAATGCTAATAAAAGTACCTATGCTGATAGGTGTACACAAGGAACACATGATTGTATGCAGCTAGAGCACGTTTGGTTATCGAATGGATTAAGCAAGATGACTAACCACGGCATACGGAGTCCTGAAATAATTAATACATGGTTTCCTATTCTTTTAAACAGCCATCTTAATTTGACATTTTTAAAAGAATAATTGTTCAGAAATGATGAAACTAATCCAGCCTTGGTTTAGATGAACAGTAGAATTGTCATGTCAATTACCAAAATCTTAGTGCAACCAATTAACAAAATCAATAGCGTGCCATTAGACACTGTACCCTATAAAAGATAAATGTGAGAACCAAAAATAGATGCATAAATTAATGCCAAAGATATAATAAAAACACAACTAAGTACATGACATTCTTAAACTTCATCCACACTAAGCTTCATTTTTTCTATATACATTTATTACTAGAGTACAAGCCAATAACATATCAGTAACTTTGATCAAAAGTGTTGAAATAAATTTTCTCATAGAATCACGACCAACTCAAATACTTGCAGTCAACATCAAAATTATAATTCTCCAAGAACATCATAAAGCAATTGCTTGCAATTCAACATTGATGATTTGAACTTCGTTTTAAGAGAAATTCATAGAAGTAAAGGAGCAAAAATGTCATTTGGTATTCTTCTGCAAACTAGTTAACGAGGATAATCAATCAAAACCCATCCCAGGTTATCTTTATACCATGCATAATGGATAAAAACTTTAGCAGGGATTGGAAAACCTGACCTCACAAAACCTCAACTAACAAGGCACAAATAATGGTACAAATCTAGGAGCCAAAAGATCCCCTACACTAAGGCCTGTTTGGTTTTAGGAAAGGGAGGAGCACATGAAAAACAATTCTCTCATGCTTTTCTTGTGTTTTGTAATAAGAGAAAATACTAAGGAAAGGAAAAATCAAAGAAACCATTACAAACCATCACAACACACAGGAATTGGAATTGGATTTGCCTACAAACCATTAATGGTGAAAAGGGAGAGACAAATGGATAAAAGCGCAAACCTTCGGCAGGTTAAGTCGCAATTGAATCTTTTAGAGGGGGGGGGGGGAGAAGCCATATCCCTTCTATTATCTTAACTCTTTGCCATTCGCACAATTAACACTAAACTCTCTTGTTCATCATCTCTCATCTCTCTGGTCGATTCTCTCCAGTCTCCTCTCAATCCTCTCCTCCAAAAGGTTAACAACTGGAGATTCCCCCCTTCAGGCAAGAGAGGCCCTCAAAAGTCAAAAGTCCTTGGAGGAGATGTGTGTTTCTCACATTTCTATGTAATTTTTCTTTGAGCATTTTCTAATGGTTTCGCTGCCCTATTTGTTGTTTTTTTATAATATTAGTCGTAGCTTACAAAAGTATCTTGATTTTGGATTTTTTTTTTTTTTTTGGGTGCCTCTACAAATTCATTTTCCTGGAATTTTAATTGGGATTGTAAACTTCTTGATAGTCTGCAGAATTCTTTACTTGAATTCTAGTGCTGTTTCAGTCATTTCTATGAGGAAACTTGGTTATTTAATTCTGTTTCTCAAGTTTGCAGTTAATCACTCTGATCTTCTGAAGCTTCATTATGTAGTCTTTTTGCAAATGGAAATTTTAACTTGCTTGAAGGTATTTCCAATATCCTTTTCTTCAAATCTATCAATGAATGGTAACTGTTTAATGTTATTCGTCCAAGTAAAAGTATGCTGGAAAATGGTTCTTTATGGTCATTGTGTATAGTCTTGATATGCCCCCGCTGTATCATTTCTAATGGATGTCATTCATTTTAGAAGAAAAGATATTCAAACCCCACCAAAAGCCTTATTGGAGGGTTCATAGCATTCTGCCTATGCGTTGCATATTGTTTTCCTCATTTTTCTGTTGTTATTCAGGGCTGGTTGATTTTTTCAGCTTCACATTATTGATCTTATTGTAATTAAAAAAATCCTGTTATTTTATTCAGTTTAATTTTAATTGGTTTTTGCCCTACCTTTTTACTTTGGTCATAGATGAGCTTACTAGGCACATACAAGATGAGGTACCATGGTGCATGTTGTTGGCTGATGATATTTTTTTGGCAGAAGAGACAAAAGGAATTAAAGCTAAAATTGAGGGTTGGAGAGAGACAATAGAGTCAAAAGGTTTTAGACTTAGTAGGTCAAAAACATAACATATGGAATTTAAATTTAGCAAAAATACATGTAGGAGTAGATTAAGTGTTAAGATTGGAGAGCAAGAGGTACCCACAAGTGAGCATTTTAAGTACCTAGGTTCCATTCTTTAGAGTGATGGAGGTATAGAAAGGGATATTACATATTGGATACAAGCAGGTTGGATAAAATGGAGAATGGCATCAAGAACGCATTAAAATTCCTTTAAAACTTAAGGGTAAATGCTTTACAGACTGAATGTTAAGTGAATTATGCTCAAGAGCAATAGATAAGGTAGTAGAAATGTGTAATGTTAAGATGTATGTACAGTTATACTAGTATGGATAAGATACAAAATAAGTATATCTAGGATAATGTTAGAGTAGACCTAGAATGAAACACGATTAAGGTGGTTTGGTCATGTGCCAAGACGGCCTATAAAGGGGCCTATTTTAGAGGAGGTTAGTCAATGTAAAAAGAGGTAGCAGAAAATTGAAAAAGACATGGTGGGTAACTTGTAAAAAAGATCTGGCGGATCTAGAAGAGGATATAAGCCTTCATTGTTGTTTGTTTGTTATCATATTTGAATTTTTCATTCTTACTTCTCTAAATGCAAGATAATTTCTAGGTTTTTGCATCTCATTAGGCCAAAAAATGAAAAATGAAGATTTGCTTTTAAAATTTTCAAAACCAGTACCAAAAATGGAGGCAAAATATTGCATATGATGAATTTTATCTGAAAAAAAGTTTCATGATGGAATGAGTGCAAATACTGTGTGCCATTAAAAAAAGAACTATGACAAATAATTTAATTCTCGAATTCAAATTTTGATATTAGGACTCAAAATACTAATCCTCTGAGAAGTCATTTCAATTAGTCACATAAATTTAAGATTGGAAGTCATCATTATTATTGTGTGCCGTTAAAAAAAGAACCATGACAAATAATTTTAATAATTCAAATTTTGATATTAGGACTCAAAATACTAATCCTTTGAGAAGACATTTCAATTGGTTACATAAATTTAAGATTGCAAATCATCATTAACCAATAACTGAACTTATTCAAAATTGCCTACTATTGATATAAGATTAATTCACTTTTTTATTTATTGTGTTCTATTCATTTCATTAACAAAATACACAATCCAACCAAAGGAATTCTTTTCTTAGACAATTTTTTTCCATTTCCCTATTTTCATTCATCAAGCAAACAAGAAAAAGGTTCAGCATTTTTGAGGATTTCATTTCCTTTTCCTCAATACTTTTCTAGAACCAAACAGGGCCCTAAGAGAATCAACTTCCAGAAAATATTTGGAACATATTTCATTATGTGAGGGTTCTCGTTAAGTAACATCCTAACTGATGTTTGTTGTTTGATTTTGCTCTCCGACTCTTCTTTATGTTATATAATTGTGCAAGCTATTCAGATACGCCGCCTATACTAAGCTTTTATTCTTACTCGAATTAGTGATGCTGCAAACTTCCACATTCAATACCTTTCATCCAAGTCAGAGACGCACAGCCATGTATATGCTTGAATGTTATACTCATGTAAAGAAGTCAAAAACAGTATAAGGTGCACTTTTCTTGTAAAACTCCAACTTATAAGATAACTATACCTCCTTTCTCCGGTCGCGCTTCTTTTTTACCTCATGAAATGTATCTGCAGAACAACAGAATCAACCATAGTCATATAGTTTCCCAACAAAGACATCCCATGAACAGATGAAAACAATTCAAAAGGTTCTCAAAATAAAGAACAGAACTAAATAACCCACAAAAATGCAGTTATCACTATGTTCAACCAGCATGCCAAAAATTAAGCAAGTTTACATAGAACAACCACAGCAAAGTTAGGATAAGAAAGACAACCATGTTCTCAATAGGTGCTTGACTATGTCAGAACGCAATCAAGTTTCACTTTTTCTCATGCAGATGACAACCAAATGGACAACACAGGATTACCCTTTTGAAGTCCATCAAACCCATCTCAATTTTTTTTCTGACTTTAATCAAAATCCATTTCACTCCAGTCCACATACATATAGTTTTCCATAAACCCTCCTTCCCCCAACCCAAAAACTAAATTTAAGAACAAAACCATATAATTTCCACCAATTTTTTTAACAAAGAAAAAAAAAAAAAAAAACAAATCAAACAAACAGCCTTAGATCAGAACCAACATAAAGATACAAAAGAAAAATACACAGAAAAAACTAAAAAATTGAAAACGAAAAATGCGGGTTTATACGAGTGAGACCTTGGAGGAGGAGTTTCTGGGCGGTCTCATTGGGATCCATAGAGCACTCTTTGAGCATTGTATATATGTCTTCTTGTGTTCACTATGGCTGCCAGTGATCTCCTTTATATTCTGGATCATCTTCCTCACATTGCTTGGAATTGAAACCCTATCCCCACTCCCTCCTCCTCCAGCTCCTGCTCTTCCACTGCTCATCTTCTTCTTCTCTCAATGCTTTCCCAAAACCCTGACCCCCAAATTCTCAATTGTATTTCTGTATTTAAATATCAATAACTTAATTCCAATATATATATATATATATATGTAGAAGGAGACTGCGGGTGTATTTGTATTTGTGCAATTGTTGGGAGTGAATAGAAAAATAAATATGTAAAAGCAGATGAGAGAAGTCTGCCTTTGGTAGTAAGGGTGCTTCCAGACCCTCTTTTGACAGGGTTAAGAAAAATTGTGTCGTGAATCCTTGATACATATTATTTTATATTATTTTATATCACTTAAATAAGTAATATAGAATAACATAAAGAGAAAATTATTATATTAATTACTCACATTATACATTTATATTTATTTAATTAATCATATTTTAAAATGATAATTTTTAGTCTTTTACATTATACATTTGTATTTATAATCCTTCACTTTTAAAATGATGATTTTTAGTCCCTGACAAATATAAAATGTTTAATTTTGGTCCTTGAATCAAATCCCAAGCATTTTGGCCTAAATTTGTCATGTCCCTCACATATATAAAACGTTGAAATTTGGTCCCTGAATAAAATCTCGAATATTTTTTGTCTAAATTTGTCATACATTGTTCACATGACATATTTTTCGAGAACAAATTTATAAATTCATCTGAGTTATAATATTTTATGAGCGCGAAGGATATGAAGTAAGTGATTGATTAGCAATTTATTTGTATTTAAGATTATTTCAATATATGACTTTTGGTATTTTTTTTTCCAAAATTTATAATCCAATCTGATGCTCGAGTTTTGTGTTGGAAAGGAAAAACGAGTTCCTAAATTTTACTCAAAAAATATGTCATGTGAACAACACACTATTAATTCAAACCAAAAAGTGCTCGAGATTTTTTAGTCTAGGTACCGAAATTCGACATTTTACATTTGTGAGGGACTAAAAATCATCATTTTAAAAGTGAGGGATTAAATAAATACAAATGGATAATGTAAGGGACTAAAAATAATCATTTTAAAAGTGAGGAACTAAATAAATACAAATGGGTAATGTGAACGACTAATATAATAGTTTTCCCTAACATAAATCAAGAGATCCATGACATTATGTCATGGACTCTTCTCCTTTGTCCCGTCTATGTAAAGCCATTATCTGACTAATTGGATACCTATAAAACACAGTCGGTAGATCATATACTTGATTCTATATATAACAAAATATGAAAAATAAAAATAATGTTAATCAATTTAATTTCATACATTTTGTTTACATTCCACCATACTAACATCCAAATAGACAGGTAACAATAACAATTAGTTTTTAAATGTTAGACTAAATACATAAAAATGTTTACATTCCAACAGACAGATTTACATCCCAGTAAGGAAAGACGAAAAGGTGATTGGCGCTGTTAAAATTAAAAGAAAACGAAAAGAACGTAAGGAAGAGAATGAGGAAGAGATGTGAGATTTATGAGAGTACTGGACCTTCTACTCGACCTGGTTTTAAAATATGACTCGAGTACCTTATATTTCTGGTTCAAGATAGATAGGTTCGGTGAGTTTTTCAATTCGACGGGTTAGGATGAACACCCCTAGTCAAATTACTATACAACTGTTTATGTTAATTCTTGCTTTATTTTTTAGTTTTTTTTCCTCTTTTGATATTGGGGTTAGGTGGATAACAGCACATTTTTTGTTGTTTTGGCTTTGTGGGAAAGCGCTAAGTACCTTCTGCTACACTATGACACATTGCCTAATGAACTGTCAAAATTACTCTACAAAAACTTAACAGTTCATTAGATGGTGTGACAAGAAATGTCACAAGGTGTAACATAGAAGATCACGTGCCGTGGAAAATGCTTAATTTGAATTTCATTTCATTCATTAAGTACTTTTTTTAGTAGATTTTCCTTTTTTATTGATTGAAATTATTTAATTTTAGGGTTTAATTACATTTACCTTTCCTTGGAGTTGCCCAATTTCTAAATAAACTTGAAATTAGGCCAAATACCAAATACCACTCAAAGACGATGCTAATTTCGTTAAACCCACCAAACAGATTAAGAAAAATTTTCCAAAGATTTCTATTAGATTGATCAAATAACCTTCAAATCCTTCAAGGGAAAAAAAAATCAAGCTAATTGCAAAATACCCCCGAACTATCTTCGATTAACGACTTGCCCCTTGAACTATCAATTGTACCAATTTACCCTTCCAACTAGCAATGTGTCTCACAATATTTAAACTCAATCCAAAAATAGGTTTAAAAAACAAATTTATCCCAATTAAGAAGAACAAATTCCCTAAAAACCAATCTTATCCATCTTCGACCCATGACCAACAAAATTCTCCTCCCTTTTCTATTTTTCCGACACCTCCCGATCTCATTATCTTGATGCCTGTCCCTTTGCCACCCATATCGCTTCCCGACTCCAACTCTCTTTCCTGTTACGCAACCCCATTTCCCCTCTCGCACTCGTAACCCCATATGCTATCCTCCTCTAATTCCCCCTCTTTACATCAACGCATCCACTTTCTGCTCTTCCTCCCCTATGGCTGCTTCCCATTGCTCAATGCCTCCCATCTCCCATCCATCATCCTTCACACCCCACTTTCTGCTGCTTTAGCCTTTCTCCATCCTTGCCGCTTTTTGCTTTTGTCATTACTATTACGAAAGTCCCCTCCTCCCCTAAGAGAGTCGTATGTTCTCTTCTTCTTCCATTTTGTGTTTCTTTTATTGTAAGGCAATTTTAATACATTTCTGTTGAAACTTGAATGTTGGATTTATTGTGGACTGTTGGCTATTAAATTGTTAGATTGAACTTGATATAAAAACAAACCAAGCCTTATTCCCATTAAATGAGATCAGTTGCATAAATTCTATTATACCATTGTGCTCTATCATGAATCATATCCTCATTAATTCCTAGATGGCTTATACGAGCTTTTCTTACAAGTTACCTACTAAATCTTTTTCACTCTTGTCTTTCCCCTTTTACATTAACTATTGTCTCTAAAATTTACTTGCTTGAGAAATACCTCTGCTGGCCGTCTTAGCACATGACCCTAACCACTTTAAACATGTTTTTCTCATCTTCTCATCAATAGGTGCTACTCAAAATTTATCCTGAATATACTCATTATATATCTTATCCATCCTAGTATACCTACATAACTATCTTAACAGTCATCATTTCTGCTATTCTTATCTTTTGCTCATATACGTAATTCACTGTCTAACATTCAGACTCGTAAAGCACTAGTCTAATAGCTGTCCTATAAATTTACCCTTAAGTTTTAAAGGAATTTTATAGTTGCATAAAACTCTCGATGCCATTCTCTATTTCATTCAATCGCTTATATCTGATGTGTAAAATCTCCATCTATACAGCCATCATTTTGAAGAATTGAACCTAAATACTCAAAACTTTTATTGATGGGTATATCTTAAGAGTGACCTTCGATTCTAACACCTATTCTATTCTTACGTGCATTCTTGCTAAATTTAAATTCCATATATTTTGTTTTTAATCCACTAAGTTCAAAACCTTTTGACTCAAGTCCATCTCTCTAGATCTCGAGTTTAGTATTAACCTCTACTTTTGTCTCATCTACTAAAATAATATCATCTGCAAACAACATACACAATAGTATTTCATCCTATATGTGCTTAGTAAATTCATCTATAACCAATACAAAAAATAAAGAGTTAAAACTGAATTTTGGTGTAAACCCATATTTATAGGAAACTCTCATGCCAACCTTCCTTGTATCCTCACATTTGTAACCACGTCCCTATACATCTCCTTTACAGTTCTATATATGCTACTTTAGCTCATTTTTTTTTCTAAAACTCTCCGCATAACTTTTCTAGGGACTCTATCGTATGCCTTTTCAAGATCAATAAAATCATGTGTAAATCCTATATTTGATCTTGATATAAACCAAACAAAGAACACAACCATTTTCTTTGTGCTTGCTAACTGTTTGATGAAATGTCCATTTAAACCGGATGATGATATTCGAAAAGCAATTGAAGATGCATGACGACTTTGAATTCTTCCAGATAAATTGAGGCAATTATAACTGATGAATAATAAGGTTAAAGCTTCTATGGTCTATTTTGTTAATATCATATAATTTTTTGTTTCTCCATGCATATGGTTGAATAAGCTTTAGAAAACATAGCAAAGATAAGGCACTTTTTTAAAAATATGAATAATGTTGTATTTTTTTTTTATAGCGTAGAGACTGAATGATTTTTCAACACCATCAGGATAAGTTTGAGTTTTTTGTTCGAAAGAAGAGAGGAAGCATGGAGGGTGTTTTAGGCAACATAATTGTTTTGGGAACATTTTAGTCATTTTATCCAATATAATTATTAAGATTGGGTTGATTGGAGCAATCTATAACAAATTGACACTTGAAGGGGGTAAAGTGTTGCAATTTATAGTTTAGGGGACAAAATTGCTAACACAAAATAGTACAAGGAGTTATTTTACAATTAACCCAAAAAAACCTAATTCTTTCTCTCCCCCTTATAGTTAACACCACTCTCAACCCTTCCCCAAAGTTCCTTTTCTCGAACCAGCCAGCAAGTCTCTTTACCTAGCAAGTAGCAACCTAGAACCCCTCCCAGTCCCACCATCCTTCCCCAAATTTTCTTTCCCAAATCTACATACACCGTCACACATGGACACCCATATAATCCTACATATCCACGTAGCATCATGAACACACAGAATTGAAGTAGAAATAGAGTGTTGCCATCACTACAACTAGAGCTCTTTATTTGAGTGTCTCCAACAAGGCACTGGGAGGAACAACTATAGTGGGGCCATAAGAGGGCTCATATTAGGAGGAATCGGTGTTTTGGACACAACTAGAGGATTCTCTATTTTTTAGCTTTGTTTTTATGCCTTGTTTGAATTTTTAAACACTCTTTGGACCAACCCAAGAGATGCAATTGACTAACCGATGACTAAAGTCGTGGTTGTTTGTTGTATGCCGAGGATGATGTCTTGTTTGGGAAGAGCAATAGTGGAGTTAGTAGGTTTCGAGGATAGCAAGGAAGAGGATGAGTAGCTAGGTAGCTTTGGTTGTAGCTTATGTTAGTAAGGAAATGGGTGATAGGAAATTTGGTGGTAAGAGTAGCAATAGCATCTTGCAAGAAAGGATTTTGGACACAGTGTATAGCGGCCAGTGGCGGCATCCCTACCCATCGCGCCACCAGCTGCTAGGGGTGGGCAACAATACCTACTAACACGGCCACCCCGTCCTACTCTGCTCTGGAAAAGAATGGTATTCAACCCTCATCTATTGACCAGGTCAAGTGATTCAAATATCAGTCACGGTTTTAAAAACTTGCGAGTATACAATCCAACCTTCATATTATAGTTTTCCTACAATTTTGGGGGTAAATAAGCCATTAATTCCTTTTAAAATTCTTAATTTAGAATTGTACTGATTATATCTAGCTAGTGTCTTGGATAAATATTATACTTCTTTTGTTTTTCCTTTTAGTTTCAAAAGATTATGTGATTTTTTAAATTGAATTTTGTTAAATTTTTTCGTGAAACAAGTTAATATTATTTTTTTTCCTTTGTTCTCCTTGGTTTTATATAGAATATTTGTTAACTAATTTGTTAGTTCAAAAAATTATTGAAAGTTTAGTATTTAAAATAAAGTTAGTTTAATTTTATTTTATTTTTTAGAAAATAATGATGATATGATAGGGTTACCCTACCCTTTTCATTGGGTACCTGATCTCTGAATGCTCGGTCGTTTGAGGATCGAATTAAGATCAGAGAATGAATAACCCAACAACTGAGAGTCAGGTCAGACAAATCTCTTGAGCGGCAGGTACCAGCCTGACACCTACCCCTATCCGCTGCCACCTGTAGCATGTGCTATTGTTGCTTATACCTCCTTAAAACTAGGCCGTTTAAGTGTAAAGGAGATTTTTTTTTTTTTTTAAGAAATAAAAATGCAATTTTCTGTAGGTTGCATTTTTTATTTTGCACACTAATCTTTTGATGATATCAACGAAAATCTTAACTTGTCTAAATGTTAGGGAGATTTTGTCAAGAATTTACTTATTTGATAGGGTATCTGTTATTTGACCGAACATCGAGATTGATTTCGTAATTCGGCTAAGTTTCAGGGGAGATAAATGTAGAGAACACTTAATTTTATTTTCACAATTACTCGGTCATATTCAAATTGGATGTCTTGTGCTTTTTTTTTTTTATTTATATTTAAGAATAGGATAATACGCATTTTCTTATATGAAAATTTTACCACATAAAATACTAATATTTCTATTTTTTTAAAAATACTACTATTTCCATTTAAATACTTAGAAAACGTAGTAACCTAAAACATTCACACTATAATTTTTAATTTTAATTAACTACGATTATGGATTGTACAAGCTTCCATTTACTTTCTTTGTTAGTACATTTGTAGAGTAAATATATGCAACTCTTTCTTAGTATATGCAACACTTTCTTAGCATTGCCTTCCAGTTACTTGATTCGCCTTTCAGTTACTAGTCAGCAACCATTTAATGATATGATGTACTGAAAAATAAAAATACAAAGTCAAAAGATAAAATTTGTGAATAATTTGTGATTCAATATGATATCCATAAAATAGACCACAATATTATTTATTGTAAAGGGTATTTATGCTAATTTTTGTACAAAATATACTGGTATGTGTACGAAAAAAAAAATGTAAATTTTGTACACAAGTCGGCATAAATGTCTTTCATAATAAATAGCTTAAAATTACATCCCCTTTATTAATAAACTCTCTAAGAATGTCATTTCCATAAATTACGATACGAAAAAAATATAAACATTCAATTTTGGAAGGGGAGTTTCTTTTTTCCCTCTTATCCAATACTATGCCTTTTGACTAAGACAATTACCATGGCAAGGAAACCTCATCCTTTACAAGACTAGTTAGAATATCTATAAACTTTAATTGCATTTGTTTACTTGTTATATTTCACCTTCACTAATTCAAATTCAAATATATAAATATTTTGTTTGGATTCTAATTCTAAACTTTAGTTCTATGTGGAGAACAAATTAAGCATGCAATGGCATTTACCTTATGAATGAAACAAGAATAGCTTTTGTGTGCGCCACAATAAAAGGAAAGGGAAAATCTCTAATATTAATAAATATTTTTGTGCTTTTATTATATTCGTTTTATGCAATTTTTGAACTTCATAGTTTTTTTTTAAAGAAAATTGCTGTACTATTCCATATTGTATTTAAAAATTTTCAAATTTGGTGTCTTTTCTTGGGCCTCTCAAATTACTCCTCATAGTTTTAATCATTTATAAATTAAGTATTGAATATCATCATTTCCCTTTCGGGAAGGTAAAAGGGAAGTCAAACCATTTTTTTTCTCCCTTTATTTCTTCTTTTCGACTCTAACTTCGTTCCTTCAACCCCTACTCCATTTTTAAGTTTCTTATTTATCTCTATCCCATGATAATGTTTAGTTGTCCAAATGAAGTAAGAAAATGTTAATTACTTATCTCTTATTACTATGTTTCGTTTGGAAAATAAGTGCATACTTTTTAAAAATTTCCTACACTTTTTTACATGTTGTGTTTTGGAATTTTTGTAAGATATTATACGAAAAAGTTGGTAGATAGAAATAACAGACAACTACTTATAACATATATTTTCACTTTCTTTTACTTTTAGTTTTCTTTTTTAAAGAATGCTATACCTTATCTCTATTGACTCTCCTACCAGTCTTGGCTGAAACTATGCATATTTTGAATAATACATCAGCATACATATTGGTTACCTGATATTTATAAATCGATTACTACATCTGTCCTTCTAGTAATATAGTTTACAACTATTTTCCCAAATTCCATTATTTAATATTGGAGTCAAGACTAAAATTATTTTTTGTATGGCATAAATAGATATGCTGAATTCCTTTAGATTATATCTGTTGGCCCAAAAGCAACCTAAGAGGGGGGTGAATTAGGTTGTCTTAATATAAAACAAACCTTTTGAAGTGCTTAATGAAAATGCAAACTTTGTGCAACAAATGAACACTTAAGCACAAATGATCAAAGGTAAATATTTAACAATCAAAGCTTAAAGAAGAAATAAAAGATTGAGATAAAGAATATCAAACCAAACTCTCAACCTTCTTAAGCTTGGAGTACATCCACTAGTAGTGCCTCTTCAAAGAAGGTGAGGCAATAACCTTCTTGTACACAAAGTAGGCTCACCCTTGCACCAACTAAGTTCTTCTAGTTGAGCCAAAGGGTTTTACACTACAACCACACTTTTGTACACTTGTTATCCCTCCACTCTTACATTTGAAGATCACTCACTAGTCTACTCTTACTCACACTAATATCCTCTACCCACAATATTTTAGCCTATTTATCCCAAAATAGCTCTTACAAGTGTTTGTAATGAATGTAGTAGTTCCACACATCATTTGGATATCCTTGGGCTATTTATAGATAAAAGATGTGCTGAAATTTGAGTCTCCAACGGTAAAAAAATTAGCTGTTAAAAACTAGCCGTTATGGGTTCGGACGGTGGTTCGAACGTCCGTTCATGCGTCCTACAGCTTGATGAACAGTGTCTCAGACGGTCATATGTGTCATACAGGTTGATGAACAGTGTCTCGAACGGTCAAATACGTCCTACAGCTTTGACAGAAAATTACATTATTTCGAGCTCCTTTATTCGGACAGTTTTCAACGTCCGATCTTTTTGGCTTCGGATGGTCTTCAATGTCCGATCATCATACTTTCGAATTTCTTGTCTCAGACGGTCTTTTACGTCCTAAGCACTATCTTTCGGACAGTTATCTAAGTCTGAAAGATGTGTTCTTTCTCGGTGTTGTCTAATCATGTTTCGGATTCTCCCTTGCATCCGAGCTCATTTCTTTCGGACGCTCTTCATCGTCCGTAAGATGTTGTTCAACTTTTGGTTGTTTTTCTTGATTGTGTTGGAATAATCATTTTCGTCCGAGCCTCCCTATTTTTGTATCTACTGCACACTTGTTTTCAAGCCGTTAGTACGATTTGGTCAACATCAAAACATGATTATCATAATTGGGGTCCAACAATATCTTAGTGGTTATGTTGTATAACTTCTCTTTTATATCTTGAAAGGACTCCGAAATGCTAAGTGTTAGATGTGAGAGTGTTTTTAGAGAGAGAAAATAGAGAAATTGAGTGAATTTTGTTATATTGTATTAGAATGTGTGTAAAAGTTACAAATGAGAGGGCTACCTGATACGTGCTAATGCTAGCAAGTGCACTACTCAAACAAGTAATAAAGTGATAGAGTAAAGTATTGTTTCCCACAAGAAAGAATGAACGAATTATAAATAATCACAACTAGACTTTAGAGTTATCTGAGTAATCAAAATAGGGAGAATAATTAACCAAAAAAACTAAACTATGACTATGGAAATTACATAACCAAATCACAGATGAAAACAATATAAAACAAGGACTAAGGATGTTAAGGAATTGATTTCACCTAACTAACATTTTCTGAACCATAAGACTAAAATCAAACAAGAACCAATCCAAATTCTTATAAGATCGCGAAGTTTCCTAATTTGTATAGAGTTTCTCAAACTAATAACTATTCCAATTAGATTTACTTTAGAAGAAATCTTTTCAGAATTAATTTAGGCAAATAAAATCAAAACTTCTAGATCTTTGGAACCTCGGGTTCTTAGTGCTTTTTCAAGGATTCTATGTGAAACCCAGTATTTTACTAGCCTTGTTCTTTGATTTTTAACTGGTTTAAAATGTTTTTCATATTATTTTTAGTCATAAAGTACTTCAACTTATTTGTTTTTCAATTCGGCAAATTTTTCGGTTTACGCGATTTCGGTACCGGCGGGTAAACGGGTCAAAAGTTGGACTAAGTGTAATTAGTGCATTGTGGTGTGTGAGTGTTGTTTGATGGCTGATTTAAAATGTTAATTTAGTAGCAAAAATTAGTTTTTGGGTTAAATAGTCAACTTGGAGACTATTTGGTCAATGGGGAAGCTATTTGGGTCAACTTTGGAAGTTTTTTTTTAGTCTTCTTCTTGCTTGTTTCTTCCTCATTTTCTCCAGCTGCTGGCCGAACTCCTCTTCCTCCTTTTTCCCCAAAAATTTTCTTGGATTTCAAGTAGGAATCACTTGGAAGGTAAGATTTTTGTATTTTAGCACTTTTTGGCTTATGGGCTTTATGATCCAAGCTTTAATTTCAAGTTTTGTAGGATTCTTTATGGCTGAGAAAACCCTCTTTGCAGCCTTATATGTGTTGATTTATGTATGTTATGGGTTTTTTTTAGTGTTTTCGAGGTTGGGAAGTGATTGGGGTTGATTTTTAACAACTTTCCATGGTTAGATTACAAATTTTAAGATTATAAGTTGGGGTTTTGTCTTCCATATGTGGCCTAGAGTGTTATGCTATGAATGCTTATGTCTATGCACATAATGATGTTTTAAGAGTGTTTAAAGGTTAGTTTGGATAGGAATTGAGACTTGAAACCAAGTGGAATTGATTTCCCTTCATTTTGTAAGTAAGCGGAAGTTTGGCGCAACTAGGATAATTTGGATAATTGGTTATGTTTGAAGGATCTTTAATGATCTTTTGATGGTTTTAAGTGTTTCCTTGGTAGTGGGTTGGATAGGAAGCATGTTTGAATCATGCGTGTGGCTAATCGGTAAAAACTTCAGTTTGGATCAATAAAGAGGAATTCCAACCATAGGTTGTTGCTCTAATGTTGTAATAGAGTTAATTGTAGTGGTTATGGGGTATGGATTGTTGTGGAATGCTATTGATATAGTCCCGGCTATTGCTCCGGTGAATCTTTCCGTTTATGGATTTTGTTGGTTGGTTGAATATGTTGTTTTGAGTTGGGTTGTAACCAAGGTCCCTTGAATACCTTGGAATTGGATTTTGTTGGTTGGTTGAATATGTTGTTTTGAGTAGGGTTGTAACCAATGTAGATGATTCTAAGAGATTGAATATTAGAAGAACTTAGTCCATATACACATATAGCCTACTACTTTGTGTACAAGATCTGGAAAACCAAGCTTATTATCTCCTAATCTAGCTGTAATACGAATTTGAGGGGTTAACTAAGTGTTTTGACTGGGGTTTTAGCTTGTCGAAGTTGGTCAGAAATTGTGAAAAGGTCATTTTTGACCAAAGAGCTGTTGGTGTCGTTTTCTATCGTTTCGCGTCGTTTTCACTTCCCTAGTCATTCTTTAACTTCTACATCTCTTCTAAGAGTCCTCTTATATCTGTTTTAGGTACCACGCCACCTACCGCCGGCGATCGCGTTCAGTGATCATTTGTGCAGTTTTTGCTTTGATAGGTGGGTAACATAGACCCTCTTTCACTTGTATTTTGTTTAACGACTTTCGAAATATGTTTGGATGGATTTTAAAATGTGTATGATGTTTGGAACTGCACTTTTACCAAGTTTTGAAACTATTACATATGAAATCGGGACCAAGCTATTTTATGTTAATCAATTGATATGTTTGCAAACTAAGATATGACTATGCTTTTGATATGAAAGCATTTTATAACTGTTTTGGCTCATAGGTGACCTAGGTATATAATTTTGGATGTGTTTGGAAATGTTTGATTTGGGGAGAACCGGTTCTATAGTCATCCATGGGACGCCATGGTGACTGCATCTAGATGTTATGAACTATTTGACTGCGGGGTCTTGTGATGGGATAACTTGACCTCCCGGTCAGACTAGTAGGTGTGGTAGATTACTAGATCTGACTAGTACTGTAGGTCATACCTTTGAGCCTAAAAGATACTCATGCTATTTTATTATATTCTGGATTGAAACTGTACTTGGATTTGTTCGCTATGCTTTAGCATACTATGTTTTGAAATGATTGGATCTTTTTGGCTACGCTATGCTTTAGCATACTATGTTTTGAAATGATTGGATCTTTTTGGCTACGCTATGCTTTAGCATACTATGTTTTGAAATGATTGGATCTTTTTGACTATGTTTTGGACATGCCTGACGTTTAAATGGCATGAGACATAGTAAAAAATTTAGAAACTACTTATGATTATGGTTTATTGACGTTTAAATGGCATGAGACATTTTAGAAACTGCTTCATGACTATTGTTTTCACAAATGTTATTATCTTTATGTTTTCTTTTTATCGAAATGCTTGGCCCCATTTGAAGAGCTTTTATGATATCCACTGAGCTAGTTATGCTCACCCCACGTGATTTATAAATTTTCAGATTAGGTGCTCATTTTTGACTCTCCACCGTGTTAGCAGCTTTTAGATTTTCTCCAGATTCCACATTACTGGTAGGACTCTGCGGATAATCTTCCAAGCTTCTCTTTTGTTTGGAGAGGGGTAGTGTATTAGATAGGTTTTGTATTGATGAACATTGTTTTTGTTGTAGCATCTTTTGTACTAAGAAGGAATTTTGTAATTCGTATTTTTGTGTAAAATGAAATATTCGGTTTTATAGTTAAGAAATGGTTTGATGGTTCTATTACATTGCGGTTAAGTTTGTTGCTCTGTTCGTTTGTGCCTTATTGGTGATGCAATTTGGACCGGTGTGCAATTAGCGCGGCGTGTTACGGTCCCGTTTTTGGGGCGTGACATTCTAAATGGACCAAACAATTAATTCGTGATCAATCTAATGTTATGAACATGAATAAATAATGGTATGTGTTATTATTGACTAATACTTGATGTACACTATATGGATGGTATTAAGAATAACAACCACGCAAGTCATAAAGAAAGAACACCTACAAACACTACACCATCCACACACTTGTAAGTATATAGGTACATGAGTAGTAAGTGGTGAGGGGTATCATCCCACGAGAATTGCCAATGATAAGTACTAAGGCTTTCAAGATATATGTACTATTTAGACAACCAATAAAAGATTTAAAATGGTAATCACTACTAAAATTAAGCTAAGTAAAGCAATAAACAAACAATTAACTAAGTACTAATAAGAGATAAGAGAAAAGTGAACCGGGTTAGAAAAATGCTCCCCTTACCGTAGGTATCATTCCAATCAGTTGTCTACTTAACGTAGTGGGTCCAACTAGAGGTTCATTCCTAAAATAAACCAAACCCTTGTCCCCCAATAGTTGATTTTTAATTCAATCATACAATATGGAATTCTATGAACCAACTAAACAAATGGCATTATGGCCCAACTACCATTCTTCTTAGTCTCATAATTGTTCAGTCTAGGATTAACATGCAACTGACACATCTAGTATTAAACCCATAAACAAAACTCAAAGGTTGGCCTTAACTTCCCTAAACAACATTTATTATCTAATTTTCCTCCATTTAATGGACTACCAGCTAGAATTATCCCCATATTGGTAAAGATCACATTTTTTTTGCCCAATCCACGAGCTATTTTGCTACTTATGATTAAACTTGAAAGCAAGAAAACACAAATTAAACTAAGGCTAAACATGCTTGCTAAACAAGAAATAGTAAATGAAAACCAACATTTTTTATATCAAATTCAAACTAAGAGAAAATTCACTAAATTAAAGTAAGAAAGATTTAAATTTGCATAGGGATTAAGCAAAGAAAATTAAGTGCAATAAAGTTGAAAATTTCAATTAACTAAGAAACTTGAAAAGAAAGCAATGTTCTAAACTATTCTCCTAACTACACTACATCTATGTGTCCTTTTGTACTAGTTAGGATAGTTTTTTTATAAGACCTCAACCAAAGAAGTGCAAATTTGTCCAATTCCTTTACAAAATATACTCTCAGACCGGGTATCAGATTTCCTTCTTTAGAAATGATATTGTGGTCAGAATTACATTTGACTTAAGTACTCTTAGTCTTCATTTCTTGATTCTTCCAACTCTAGTCCTTGTAATATAATCCTAGAATAGATACCCAAAATTCCATAACTAAAACTAGTACCAAAAGTCTAATGTTTACTTAATGTAAATGCAATTACAAAATGCTACTAAACTAAAGAAAAATACACATTTGGACAATTAAACCGGGAAAATACTATGAAAATGCCATAGTTTAAGACGAATAATAACTCCATTTTTCTAAAGTTAAGATCACAACCCAAACCTAGCGCTTTGCTAGTTCCAAGTAAAACAAGAAAAGAAGAAAACTAACGCATAGAATCAACAAACACCACCAAGATCACAACATAATAGTGACAATCAAATATACTTTGAATCAATAGGTTATATCTAAAAAATCACAAATAGCATATAACTTCAAAATATTCAAATTGTCATTACAACGATTCATTTTTACAAAAATTAGTTCCATTACACATAAGAGTTTCAAATCACCAACCATTTGCCTCAATCAGAAGGTTTCACAAAAGGAAACAAGTTCATGCAAAACATATTTTGCTCTACTCAAAAGGACTAAAAGTCATTCAAATATTCCCGAATAAACCATTTGAAAATGGAAGGATCGTTAGGACTCTATCTAATATGCATGTCATGAATCTAATTAGCTGTGATTGATTTGATATTGATGATGGATAGTGCACAACATAACACCCTCAATTTGTTGGCATACTAGTACCCAGTGGCATATGTCGATCTAGACATTGCTTCTACTTTCCTTTTTTCTTAAATACCGCTTCTAGGAAAACAATATTTGTGATGCGGAATCCCTTACTAGCCTAATTTTTAACACAAAACACGTTCTTGATATTTTTCTTTTATAAGCAACCTAAGCTAAGGAAGAGGAATGACACGTACCCAAGATCGTATCTTAAATTAATCTCCCAAAAGATAGATATAATACCTCCAAAATGTAAAACACATAAATAGCCTAACTCATCTCCAACCATTTAAAACATTTTTCAGAGAAATAGTTCGACAATAAGTAGCACTTTTAAACATTGAGCAAAAGATATTCCAAATAAACCGCTTTAAAAACCAATTAGTACATTAATCTTTTTGAGATTAGGAATAATGGTTTTTGAAACACGTATTTGTAACACAAACCATCCATTTTATGACTAACATCCAGAATGAACAAATAAATACCAAAAAGTTATGTACTATTACTAGGCCAAAATATCATCATCGAATACCATATGATTGGGTCGATTCTTTTTCCATCCATTTGCCAACAACAATTATTCACCAACAAAAAACTTTCCAAGAACTAATATGATTCAAAAAGAACACCACCATACTTTTCATTTTATTGAGTGATGAGTTACCAAGTCATCCTTCCACTTACTCAAAATAGAACAAAACACAAAAAAGTACTACCAAGTAAAAGCATAAAAAGATCAATGTAAAGTCTTTCCAAATCGGACCAAAGACTTAAACAAAAGCAAGAAAATCATACTAAAATCAACAAAGTCAAGTAGTCATCTCATAAACATCCATCAAGAATAAAAATCAATCAATTCATCTAACAAGAAAATACCACTTAGCCTCAGCTAATTATGCATGCAATATAAAAGGAAAAATTAGAAATCCATCAAACTAAACTAAAAATATAAGAATAAGTGTGAAAATGTAAAGGCAAACGTACTATTTCTCAATTTCAGTCAACTGTAAAAAGGGAATAGGGGTAGAAAGGTAAAGGATAGGGGATCCCACGTAAAATTGGGCAATCCATGAAGCTTAATCGTCTTCTTCGAAGTACTTCTCATCGTCTTCATCATTATCATCATCTTTATTTGCACCATGCTGGTTCTCTTTAAAGACCTCGTCTCGAACTTCTCCATCTCTACCCACTTCACTTTGATGGACTCCTTGTGATGACTCCTTGGGTATTTGGAAATATTGTTACCTGCGGTTAGGCCCATAAGTCTAAGCTAGAGGTGGACGTGGGTGAATCCACGTGATATGTGGAGTAGCATTAAGAGCTTGACCAATAAGGGTGATGTTGTTGTGGTGGACCAGGTGGTTGTAGGTCCAATAACTTTGAAACTCGTTCCACTCCTTAACAGTGAGTGGTGCATTGAATACTTTCCCCAATGGCACGTTGATGTAGGGAGCTTATGAAGAGAGAAGTGGTTGCATCGGGCTTTCTATGTTGCAGTGATGCCTCTCGAACTCTCTCATCATGTTGTGCATGTAATCTCTATCGATCCTCATTCTAACTAGAAGGTTTGAGGCTCATGGAGAATGATTGGGCAATCTACATCAATACAAAGACAAGAAACTAAATGGGTAGATCAAAGGATGGTTGTCCCATTTTCCTATTATTTTGAAAACTCCGCTGAATAATCCTCCCCAAATTGATTGTTTTGCCTTCTAAAATAGCATAGACTAAGCAGGCCCTATTCTTCTGAACATGACTAACTATGCTTGACTCCTATATGCAACAACTAACAAAACAGAACCAAATCTTAGGCAACAACTAAAGACCACTTTGAAGGAATCTCAAGTATTGGTCCTCTATCACATTCATTTGTCAAGCTACGTCATTAAAGCACAAACGATTTTTTATGACCATCATGTTTTTTCCCCTACCATAAACTCTCTAAATTCTTAATTGGATACTTTAGGAAAATTATAGAAAGTATTAATCCTTTCAAACTAAAATCAACCAGCATGTCTGTACCTTGGCATTTCCAACCACAAGTTCACACAAATTATAATATAATTTGAATTCTTTTACCAAATTATAGTGTATCTTGGATTAGTGGTATTATCAAAACATCCCCAATTGTGAGCCCTAAGTTGTGCTTCAATTTCCATTCGCACCCCTTCAAATTGCCTCTCTAATTATCTGATGAATCAAAGCATCTCCCTCTAATCACCTCATGCTTTTTTATTTTGTTGAAACATTTCTTTAACGTGATCATCCACAAAAATAGGTTCATGAATACCCCTATTACTACTCTCACCAACTTTTCTCTTTTACGTATTCAAGGATAAGCTTCACTTCCACCCCGAGCCTTTTCTCTTGTTATATTTAATTATGAATAATTTTCAGCATACAATAATCCAAAACAATCTACAATTCAAGTAAACAGCGCAAAAAAAGACCAACAATCAATAATCCTCAATCAATTTAAAGCTTAAGTAACATTCATAATTTTTGTCCAAAATACCCATAGAAAAAACACCCAATTAGAATTTATCCATGAAAATTTATGCACCTGGGCAGGAAAATTGGAACAATTTTATTGGAGGAGTGCGACCAAGGGTAACCCCTTTAAACTGCTCAATTCACCTTTTGAATGCCTTGAAAGATCACCTTGATTGTTTGTGAAGGTACAATTGACATGCGGGTTTTGGACTTTGTGGATTTTGGGTTGGATTGGTTGAATTTGGGGCTAGAAGTTTGGCATTTTTATGAAGAGTGAGAGAAGAAAGGAGTTAGGGTTCTTAAGAAGTTTCAGAAGTGAAGTTTCTACCAGAAAAATGACTAAGGAGCAATGTTTATACTTTGGAAACTTTTACTGTGGTGTCATTTTTCAAGAAGGGAAAAATGATATCGTGGTCGAACTTTGAAATACTTTTTGAATTTGAAGTTCAGACAGCGATATCGATTTTCCTTTTGCAAAATTGATATTACAGTATCGACTAAAATTAGAATTTAACTCCTTGAATTTGTCATTGATATCACGGTATCAAATTTTGATATAGGGGTATTGAATGAAACTCTAACAATTATAAATTGGCTCTTCGAAAGTTGCATTTGATACTGCAGTATCAATTTTTGATACCGCAAAATGGACTTAACTTCAGCAATACTACATTTTCCATAGCCAAATTTTTGGCTTGTTTTTCAGCTTGAACTCAATTGATTCCACCACTTTTTCAATCACCTATGAACATTAAAATCACAAATTTATAGCACATTTCCAATCACATGTCCATCAAAACACTTAATGAAGCATAGCTAATCTTATTACATCTAATTTAACTGAATTAGTCTAATTAACCATTAAAACTACGCAACATGAAAACCAAATCAAGATAAAGCATAAAAATGAAAAAGTAAATTTTGGGTTGCCTCCTAGAGTGCTTCTTTATAGTCACTAACTTGACTATAACAATGTTGAGCTTCAAGGAACACAATAAAAGACGGATGCCCATCCTTTTTTCTTTGACTTCCAAAGATAAAGTTTCCAATTATACTTGTCAACAACGAACATTTTATCACCATCCTTCATTCAGTGAATGTACCTCCTAGTGAAATGTTAGCAATGGGGACTGGACCAACCCATGTGGCTTTGCCCTTCTAGTACCAACACGGTTTCTTCTTTGTCATCAATTTTAAATTTCTAGTGCTTGGTATGTGAGCTTTTATTGCCCATCTTTTTTTTCATCAAAGTTGTGTGCCCTTCCACATAAGTGGGTGCTTGGATTTTCTAACTTGTGATGCCTTTTCCTTCAACCTATCAACATAAGGGACCAGTAAGTCGATGAGAAAACATTCATTTACATTAGCAACATTCTAATAAGTCTAAAAAATATTAAATTCAACACTTTCGCTCTTAATTTGGAGTTTAGACTTCTTATTGTTGACACCAATAAGAGCATGTGATATAGACAAGAATGACCTTCCTAAGATTAGTTGAATGCCAGCGTCTTCCTCCAATTCTAGTACCATGAAATCTATCAAAAAATAATTGTCTACTTGAATCAATACATCCTTCACTATGGCCTATGGTACCCCTCATGGTCTTGTCCACCAATTGAATAATGATATTTATGGGTTTAGCACAATTGATTTCAAATTTTCCATTGATTGCCTTCGACATCAAATTAATGCTAGCACCCAAACCACACAAAGAATGATTAATGGTGTGATCTCCAATGCTAACTAGAATAGAGAAGTTTCCCGGATCTTTCAACTTAGGTGGCAATCTTCGTTGCATGAGTACACTACATTGTTCGCTTAGACAAATGGTCTCTTCATTATCCCACATTATTTTCTTTGACAAGATTTCCATCATAAACTTGGCATAATGAGGCATTTTGGTGAGTGTATTAGCCAAATGAATGTTAACTTGAAGCTTATTGAACATTTCAATAAATTTAGTGAATTGGTCTTTCTTTCTTTTTTTTCTTCTTATGATCAATTAGCCTTTGTGGGAAAGGGACTTTCATCGAAGGATTTGTTACTAAAGATTCTTCCCATTTCTCAAATTTACTCTTATTTTTCTTTGGGCTCTTGACGACCTCATTCTTCTCATGCCCACCTTCTCAACACTTGTAACTTTGACTTGGATGTCCTCCACCTCTGGATTTGATTTTTCCACTTGTTCTTCAACTTCATGCTTCCTATTCTTCACAACTAATTCACGTCCACTTCTCAAGGTGATGGCATTACAATGTTTTGATGGATGTTAATCCCTTGGAAATGGCTCATAAGATTTGGAAGATTATCACTTGGAAGGTTATCGGTAGGTCTCTTGGATACAACTCTAGCTATTTGGTCCAAATGTGTCTCCAAGTTTTTAGTCGAAGCACCATGATTTCTTGCAAATGCCTCATGGCCCCCTTCTAATGCATCGTTATCCTTTCTAACCGCTCACTCTCTCTTCTAGCCGCCTCAAGTGTGGGCGTTAGAGCATTGAGAAGACAATTTGGATTTCTATTTAATAGGGTGTGGAGATTCCCCCTCCCACTTCTCAATGCCTCAAGCTCCCTTCTAATTTGTATAAGTTGTGCACATAAATGTGCACCCTCCATATCTCGTTGAGGAGGTGGACCACTATGCAAAGGTGGTTGTTGATTACAGGGTAGTTGAGATTGATAAGAAGTGCTTGGTTGGGAATTTTGGACGTTGGATTGAAAAATCCTTTGATGAGATGGTTGACATGGTCTAGATGCGGAGGTATGATTTTGGAAGTTTGTTTAATGGGAACTTTGAGATGATTGACCACCCCATAAAAAGTTAGGGTGGTTTCTCCAAGATGGGTTATAGGTGTTCCCATATATGTTTAGTTGGGGTCTAGATTGATGAGTTTGGTTTCCCAAATAATTCACTTGCTCATGGCCCATTGATGATCCCTCACTTGTGCATTGGCTATTTGGATGATCCCCCGAGTAAAAGTCACAAAGTAGTGGTTGTGATGATACGACATTCACCTTTCCCATAGTTTCCATTGCCTTGGTGAGATTGGCCAACATGTTTGTCATGACTCTATTTTGGACCAATATAGCATTAGAATGATCTAAATGAAGTAACTCCTCTTTGGGCTTGAGGTAGATTTGGAGGTTCTTGATATTGTGGTTGAGGAGAAATCGGTCCATGTTGGTAGTAATTGGAAGCCATGGTGTTGAGCAAACGTTGAGCTTTCTCTGGTATCTTAAAGAAAAGTGATTCACCGGCCGAGGCCTCCATAATTGACTTGGTCTCTTGGTATATAAACCATTGTAGAAAGTTTAAATTTGCCAATAAAGGGGTAAAGGCATGATGTGGACATCTTCTAAGTAATTCTTTGTATCTTTCCCATACCTCTCCAATTCCTTCCCTAGTGTCATGTTTAAATGAGGTAATTTTGTTCCTAAGCCGAGCCATCCCTGAAGGAGGAAAGTGCTCTGCTAAGAATGCTTGTACCAATCTTCTAAGTTGTGAATACCCCTTGGTTATAGCTTTGCAACCAAGTTTTATCTCTATCTCTCAAAGAAAATGAGAATGCTCTCATTCTAACACAATCTGGATGTACTTTATTAAACATGAAAGACATATGAGATCTAACACCTCTTCAAAATTCATCAAGTGTGTGTAAGGATCTTCATTTGGACTATTCCGAAACATAAGATGAGATAGCAATATTTGTATGAGTGTCGGCTTAATCTCAAACTTATTTGCTTGTATGGAAATTCCTGCTATGCTTGAGTTTGCACCTTCAAATGCCAGTAAAGCATAGTTTCTTAGTGGTCTGTCATTACCATTCAAACCATATCCCCCATTGCCATTTCCACCTAAACAGTTGTTGTCCAAAACTTCTTTATTATAGTTCTCCCTTGGATCCTCATTGTTCACTCTCTTATTGTTGTTGTTATCACTCATTATGAATTCTTCTTGCCTTTGATATTGTCTCTTTTCCTTTTAGATTTGCCTTAAGATTTTCTTCACTTCTAAATCAAGAGGTGGTAGGTTCTCTTGATCAACAATCATGCATTGCAAGGAGAAACATCAACAACAAGTCAAAAACCAATGAAAATAACACCAACTACAATGATCAAATGCCAATGCCTAAGTAACCAATTAGAACTACTTCTGAAAACTAAGGTTAAACGACTAAAAACTAAGAAAAGGTCCAAATTAGCACTATCACTAGGTCCTAATATTTCCACAAACATGATCAACCTTTGACAACGATGCTAAAAACTTGATGTGGACTAATAGATTGTATTAAGAATAACAACCATGCAAGTCACAAAAAAAGATCACCTACAAACACTACACTACCATCCATACACCCGGAAGTATAAGAGGTAGATCACGATGAGTAGTAAGTGGTGAGGGGTATCGTCCCATGAGGATTGCCGATGACAAGTACTAAGACTTTTAGGATAAATGTACTCTTTAAAAAACCAGAAGGTTTAAAATGGTAATTAGTACTAAAACTAGGCAAAATAAAGCAATTAACAAACAAGTATCTAAGCAATAATAAGAGAAAAGTGGATCATGCTATCAAAACGCTCTCTTTACCATAGTTTCACTCCAACCGATTGTCCAAATAATAGGTCTAACTAGAGGATAGTTCATTCTCAAAAACAAATCAATCCCTTGGCTAGGTTGTTGGTTTTTAATTCAATCACACAACCTGGAATTCTATGAACTAACAAAACAACCGGCATCTTGGTCCAACTACGAGCCAACTAAACTAAACAAACAGCATCTTAGACTGACTACCATTCATCCTAGTCTAATAATTGTTCAATCTAGGATTAACTCGCAACTGCGTTATCTAGTGTTAAATCAACAAATTAAGCTCAAAGATTGGCCACCCCAAATCACTTAACTTTCCGAAACAATAATTATTATCTAATTTTGTTCCACTTAATGGAGTACCAACTAGAATTATCCCCACGTAGGTACAAATCACATTTTCTTTGCCCGATTCACAAGCTTTTTAGCTACTCATGATTAAGCTAGAAAGTAAGAAAACAGAAATTAAACTAGGGCTAAACAAACTTTCTAAACAAGAAATAGCAAATAAAAACCAACAATTTTTAAATCAAATTAAAGATTAGAAAAAATAGCACTAAATTAAAATTAGAAATATTTAAATTTGCAATGGATTGGGCTAAGAAAATTAAGTAAAATACAGCTGAAAATTTCAATTAACTACGAAACTTGAAAAGGAAGCAAGGTTCTAAACTATTCTTCCAACTGCACTATTACTATATGTCCTTGTGTACTAGCTAGTATATTTTTTTACAAGACTTTAGCTAAGGAAGTGCAAATTTACCCAATTCCTTTACAAAAACACTCTTGGACTACAGTATCAAATTTCCCTTCTTCATAAATGATATCACAGTTCGATACAATCGGCTTAAGGAATTTTTGTTTGATATTGTGGTATCACATTTTCCTTTTTAAGAATTGATACGACTGTCCAAAACTGGTTTAGGATGGATTTTTGAATTCTTTTCCTTTTAGCACTCCAGTCTTTCATGATTCTTCTAGCTTTGGTCCTTGTAATATAATCCGGCAATAGATATCAAAACTCCATAAATGACAAAATTATATAAAAAATAGCTAGTGATAAACTAGTACTAAAAGTCTAATATTTACTTAATGCAAATACAGTCACGAAATGCTACCAAACTAAAGGAAAGCATAGAATTGTAGACTGGGAAAATACTATCAAAATGCCATATTTAATAAGAATAATAACTCAATTTTCTCGAGTTATCAATATTCAAATATTAATTTCTAAACATGATCAAATATCAAGTCATATCAAAAAAATATTAAGAACAATAATACATACTCTAAGGGACAAACAACATGAAAAATATTGAATTTTATTCAACATAAGTACTCATGGCAAGTAATTGGGTTACATCAATCCCTAACATAACTACTACATAAAAATTAAAGACATAAGAACTAGAAAGCTAAAACACTAGAAGGAATGAGGAATTTGAGAAAAAAAACATTGCTTTGAGCGTCTGATCGAATGAAGAATGAAACCTCTTGACAATTCTCCACAAACCTTTCTAGGGTTGTAAAACCTAAAATAAAGAAGATATTTATTCTAAGGTAACCCATCTACCCTACTTCTACACCTATTCCTATTATAACTATTAAAATAGGTCCTTAAGGGTCGTATTTATAGATACAAGATGTCTTTGGTGTTAAGATAGGATTTTAGGAAGAGTTAAGTCTATATGGGACCAAAATCGGATTCAAAAGTAAAAAAATCATGAATTGACTCGTCCATGAATTTGATGCAACACCGCAACACTAGGTTTGACCTTTACTAGAACACCGAGACATTTTGCTTTTCGAACCTCAAACTTTTTGACAAATGCCACGTCACTAGTTCTTTGTTAAATGGAACACCACAGTGTTGAGCTTGTAGAATCAGTTCTCAAAATTTAGCTCACTTCGTGTCTTCTTTGTACTTTTCAGCTACAAACTATCCACTAACCTACTAACACGTCAATTTTAGTACACTCACAAGTGCACGAGATCATATTAATTAAAAGAGTAGTGAGTTAGTAACGTTCCCACAAGGACTGGAGAAAGGAACCAAAATTATAACCCTAATAATATTTGGACAATTGATTTTGAGAGAGTTTTTGAATAATTGAAATAGAAACAAGAAATTAGCTAGAGCAAAAACTAATTAACTTGAATTTAAGGATTAAAGATGTTAGGGTTTTTTGATTTTGTTAATGGCAGGGCTTAGACTTGATTCTTGCATTTCATGCTTAACTCTCAAGAGTAATGGCTGAATTCCCAAATTATGGTTATCCATTGGTTTTGAATAAATAACCTTTCTTGTTTCCAAATTGTTCAACTTTGGTTAAGTTCAAATAATCAAGCCATAAGAGTACTTTTTCCAACCAAATTATTTATCTTCATTCAAGTGTAAATAACTAGTAGTAAAAACACAATGATTTAAAGTACAGAATTCTTAAAATGGCGACACAATTAAATATGTAATCTATGTTCTAGTATTAAATTCAAATTTGTGGCAATTATTATTCAATATTAACAAGTAAATTACTTATGAAGTCTCTTTACACATTTATTGAATCAATCCAAGAATAGTGGCCAATTATTTGAAAGCATTAAGCACATGATAATCACTCAAGCCTATATGAAAATCAACCACAAATTGCAGCAAAATCATAAACCAAACTCTAGCAATCAACTACATCTGCAAAACCCTAACTAAAAGAATTAGCTCATTATTACTACATGTAACACAATATAAATCAAGGAATTCATTATTAATTTCAAGATAAAAGTGTATGAAATACAATAGAAGTCACCATGTCGATGATCCAATGTTCTCATTCTAGAGCCTTCAAAACCCTAGTGTTCTAGAGAGCAAGACGCCTATGAACTAACGATAAAAACAAAATGAGTAAATGATGATTTTCTCTAAGATATAATGATGTATTTATAGGCCTTAAAGGGTAAAAATGTCTAGGGTTGAAATAGCTTTCAAACGGATCAACCAGAATCAAAATGGATGCTGAAAACTTAAAAAAGGCACAAAACCCTAGCAAGTTCCCGACTGCTGGGTGCTGCTAAATATGGCTAAGCGCACATAGGTACCTAGCTTTGCAGTGAGCTCACTCAGCAGTATGCTGCCAGCACATGTTGAGGGCATAGGCACCCAACTCTTTAGCCTTCCTTCGTCGATTTGCTTCTGAATGCTACGATTTGCGAGCATCCATTTGAACTCCAATTCATCCAAAACCTATAAAAACACATAAAAACATATTAATAAATGACCAAAACAAATAACATAAAAATACTAACTAAAGAAACCTAATTTACAATACAATGCATGAAAACACTTAAAAAAACTTAAGACAAACCTAGAAAATACAAAAGATTTGCAATAAAACCTAGATAAAACATACGAAAATAACACTCATTTAGGAGAGTTATCATATCCCCAACTTAGATTTTTGCTCGTCCTAAGTGAAACAAAACACATAAAGACACAAAACCCATTAACTTTATTCAATGCATCAATGGTTGTAACAACGAAAACTAAGAAAGTAGAGAAATGAACAAAACATGTATATAAAAGATCTTTGGTAGTTAATCAAACCCCAAATTATAAGTGTTAATCTCTCCACTCATGAAAGCATATATCACTTACCTCACTAATTAAAGAAAAACTCGTTGAACTAAAGTTTAACAAGTGGCAAATATGTTGGAAGCAATTAGAATGCACAACAGCCACTAATACAGATTAACCCAAACCAAAGGATTTAGTAGGTCTTTTAAGCTTGTAACATAGGTTAAGGGATAAATGTGGGATATATTTTGATATAAATAATTTATATCACCTTAGATATGTTAGTAATACCTTTGAACCATAATCCTCTATATCATTCCCCCAAATTATCATATCATATAACCAACTACCAATAAAGGCTAAATTGACCTTCTTTATTACAACTTGAAGGAATTTTCCTCCTTTATTCAAAAACACTAATCACTTCAACAATTTTTTCTTTTCTTGACATTTTTTTTACTTTTTACTTTCTTTTTCTTCAACTAATGTAACATAACAAAAGGGATTATTACAAACATTATAGTTTAATATAAACGTGACTTTGCCCCAAACATAATACTTCCTTTCCAATTAACCATTGTTGCATCATGTCCATAGTATTGATGCTCAATAAGAAGATCAAGACTAACCAACTAAGGTGATGGGTAGAAAGGTAGGAAAAATAAAAAGATAAATTGGTTAATATAACATGGCTAATCAAGAAAATAAGGCTTATATGGCTCAAAAGGGATAACTAGGGATATTGTGTAAATAAGGTAGCAATTTGGCTCAATCAATCTAAAGAACTTGCCTAAATAATCTCTTTAGCTCAAGCTTTACTCGTACTTTGCAAATATAAAAACCACATGTATCTAACAAGCTAAACAAAAATCACAAGGCAATTATGATTAACACTTATAGAAAAGTATCTAAGCTTTCACACCCTTTCTCGAGGGAATATATATGTGTATAGTGATAACACTTCCACAACTCAAAGGGCTCAAAATGCAATGAAAACTTATTTACACTTTTAATCCAACAAACTCTAAGTCACAAATAGTCCTCTTTGAAACATTTTTTTAAAACTCTTTATGCATAGTCACAAAAGTTAATGAACACAAAAACATTAGAAACAAAAACTCTTTTTTTGATCCTCAATAATACTTTAGGCAAAGAGGGTATTGAAATCCTGAAGGCTGAGTCTTTTAAAAATTCAGATCCTGCAGACTGAAGCTCTCTATTACAAAGACACTAAAAACATAAAATCCTTTTGGATTTTTTTGATTTTTTTTGATTTTTTATATAGAAAATAAACATAAAAAATTACACCACCAAAAATTCACAAACATCACATATACACATTCTAAACGTATTCCCAATAAGACCACAAAAATATAGACACCCCCAACTTAAATAGAACATTATCCCTAATGTTTCAAAGACAACAATAAAAATAACAATAAGTAAAATAAATACAGAAAACTTAATAGAAGTCGACCATAGCTTTACATATTCTTCTTATCCCCCGAGTTAGCATCGCCATGATCTTTTGGTGGTGTGTTCAGCATTGAATTTAAGGAAATGCACTCATGTCGAAATTGGAATTCTCCCCAATGAATTGTAGCATTTGCCCCATCACTTTAACATAATACAATTTATTTTCACTTCCTTCTCTAAACTAGAAATCCCATGCTCCAAGAACGAAGATGATTGTGTCGGTTCTAGTTTACAAGTTGAAAAATTGGCAAAAGTCCTTAGATACCGTTTAGCAATACGGCTGTTAATCGATCCTACAGGCTCTATCCTTGTATCCTCCTGCTCATTCCACTCAACACCTGCAATAATACAAATATCAGTGATAAAACATGGATAGGACAAACTAGTGCTTTAGCTTTTCTTTTTTTTTTTTCTCAATCAGAAATTACCAACATCAATAGTTCTACCAATTAACACACAATAGAGAAATTTTTTTCTTTCTTTCTCCATACTGGTCGATTGCATAGATAGCAAAAATTACGCATTAATAAAAGCATACAAATTTTAGTAAGTGGTGTAAGATGTTTACTAGAAAAAAGTAGCTATTCATCATCATCTTTAGCTGTGTGCCATGGCACATTCATACCACCACATAGTATTTATGGTAATTTCTTTCAAATTAGGCTCACCATGCATCAAAACACTACAATAGTCATTCTTAATGTTAGGAGTTCCAAAGAATTCATTTATAGCTTGAATACGATAATCAACCACATGACCTGTAAGAATGACTTTGTCTGTGTCATTCTCAAGAAAATTTGCTCAAAATTCCCCAATGAGTTGATCTCTAGCAAAATAGGGCTATATACAAAATTTTTCCCAACTCCTTTTTTTAATGTTTTTCTTGAACTTGATTACACAAGTCTTTTGCTATTCCATGATTTCTTGGAATTAAACCCCCTTTCCATTATAATTCTCTTTTCACTTAAGTGCAAATTATAGCGTCTAGAAGCTTCAAGGGAAGCAAATTTCTCTTTATCATAGTTGGTTGATTGTCTAGCACCAACTTTGAAATTCTTCCCTTGAGGAGCTTTCCCCTTAGAAATAGTCACATGCTTTTGGAGGCATAATTCAAGAATTCAAAAAGCTAATTCAACTAAAAACTTTGAAAATTAGACAAGAACACTCTAATTAATCTAAACAAACAACTATAAGCACAAACAAACACAACCAAAGCACAAAATTTTATCAAGAGCAGCAAATAAGACCAAAGCACTTCAATGGATTTAAATTATGCGACTTCAATTCAAATGGTAAAATTGAACATTAAAACACTTAAAAAGGTTATCACCCATGTTAAGTCCTATTAATCCCCTTTGAAGTTCTCTTGCACCCTTGCTCACTACACCAAACTTGAGTTTTTGAGTGGTTCTTGAATAAAATCACCAACAAAGTGAAAAATTGAAGAAAGTACAGTTCAAAGTTGTGATGTTTGGTTGTTAGAAACAAGATTTGTGTTTGGGATTAGGTGGGTTTTGGTTATGGAGGTGCTAGAGAATGTTTAGGACTGAATTCTAGGGTTTTTTGGAGTGCTTTGGAATAGTTTTGAACTTGAATCTAAAATGGCTGAAAATCAGATTTTACTGAAGCTACTTGAATGTTGGGCGGTTCCAAAACTCACTAGGCACCTAGGTGCCCAGTTGGGAAAAGGGCTCCTTCAGCTAGGTGCCTCCAACATATGCGCCCAACACTAGCCAACTTTGCACAGGTTTTTCATTTTTTACTCCAAATCACTTTATTTGAGTTCCAATTTAATTATGAACATATCTACAACCTATAAAACATAGACAACACTACTAAAAGACATTAAACATTAAAATTTAAACAAAATGCAAAACACAGACACAAAAAAAAAAACAAACCCTGAAACAAAACGACAAAAAACTAAAAACAAAACTCTACCTATAGACACAACACAAACACAAAATCAAACATAAAATGAACACAAACAAATCAAGCACTTAAACTAATAAAATACTCTCTTTCATACAACCAAGGCGGCTTAGCACATGTATGGTAGTCCATCAGAAGCTTACTATAAAGAGTAGCACCTCCAAAGCAACATGACTTGGGTTGTGGGAGATATGAAAAATGGGAAGAACTTATGATCTATCCTAATAGTAACCAATCCACCTCAAATTTTTTTAGCAAATTCAGTGTCCATTGGTACTTCAATTGGCATCACATTTTCTTCCTTGTAGATAACTTCAATCGGCATGTAGTAATCTTTTATGTCCTTGTTCCCTTCCATACTTCACTAGCTTGATCTTTCACTCCACTTCTAAAGTTAGAATCTCAACTTGCACACACGGAGTAGGAATGTGATCACCTTGATGCTTTTCCGTCAGTTATTGTGAAATTTGTTCAAGTTGAGCCTCCAAGTTTCAAGAGTTCCTTCTCTCTTCCATAAAATCTACAAACATTTGCTCAAGAGTGTTGAGCGCATCCTCAAATATGGTTTCGGTTATAGAGATGGTGGAGTTAATGAATAATATGCATCGCATCCCCTTTAATCATTCCAGTAAAAATTTGAATGATGATACCATCCTGTGATGCAGTCTTTAGAATTCTAGGGTCGTAACGTTCCAAATTATTTTTGCAAGTTATTGGAAAAATAGTCATTCTGATATGCAACACCATAAAATAAAAACAAAAATAGAAAGTGAAAATTATACAAAATTCAAATTAGCAATATGATTAGGTAATATCGATGTTATTAGTTGCTAGTCCCTGGCAACTGCGCCAAAAACTTGACAGGTTGATTTCACTACACTCACAAATACATGAGATTATATCAAGAAATAGTGTAGTGACTGAGTATCGTTCCCACAAGATCTGTAGATAAGCACCAAAGCTGTTATCTGTAATACTATTTGGACAATCAATTTTGAGAGATTTTGAATAATTGATATGAAAACATAAAATGAAACTAGAGCAAAAACTAATTAACTTGAATTCAAGGATTAAAGATGTTACGGTTTCTCGACTTCGTTGACTGCAGGGCTTAGACTTGATTCTTGCTATTCCTGCTTAACTCTCAAGATTAAAGGCCGAATTCCCAAATCATGGTTATTATCCAGACACTGAGTATGCATAAAATAACCTTTCTTATTTCCAAATCATTCAACTTTGGTTAAGTTCAAATAATGTAGTCATAAGTGTACATTTTCCTGCCAAATTATTTATCTATGTTCAAGTGCAAATAATTAGTAGTAAAAGCACAATGATTTAAAGCTTGGAATTCATAAATGACCACACAAATATGTATTTAATCTATATTCTAGTATTAAATCCAGCTTTATGGCAATTATTATTCAATCTTAACATGCAAATTACTTATTAAGTTCCTTTACGTATTTATTGAATCAATCCAAATAGTGGCCAATTATTTGAAAGAATTAAGCACATGATGATCACTCAATCCTATGTGAAAATCAACCATGAATTGCAGTAAAATCATAAACCAAACCCTACAACCAACCATTTCTTGAGAACACTAAGAGAATTAGCTCATGATTACCATGAATAACACTATATAAATCATGGAATTCATAATTAAATTCAAGATAAAAGTGTATGAAATAATACAATAAAAGTCACTGGGTTGAAGATTCAAAGTTATCAACCTTAAGCCTTCAAACCCTTGCCTTTTAGAGAACAAGACAGCTATGGACTAATGATGAAAACAAAATAACTAACTGATGATTTCTCTATGAAATAATATTCTATTTGTAAGCCTTGAAGGGTAAATATGTCTAGGGGTTGAAATAGCTTTCAAACGAATCAAACTGGACTCAAAACGGACCCCAAAACTTAAAAAACCCGCAAAACAGTAGTAGCTTCCTAATTGCTAGGCACTGCCAACTGTGGCTAAAAGCATAGGTGCCTAGCTATCCAGTGAGCTCTCTCAGCAGTCACTGCTATGTGCCCAGCTCTTTAGCCTTTTTTCACTGATGTTCGTCTGATTGCTCCGATTCGCGTGTAAATAATCCATTAGAACCCTAATTCATCCAAAACTTACAAAACAAATAAAGACACATTAATAAATGAATAAAATATATAAAATAAAAATTCTAACCTAATTTATACCAAAATTATAGTCACATAGCATAAAAACACTTAAAAACATAAAACAAACCTAGAAAATACTCAAGATTTGCAACAAAACTTAGCTAAAACATATGGAAATAACTTTTATTTAAGAGAGTTATCACCTGCAAAACACATAAACAACAAATGAACATTACAAAAACACATAGCAACATTAAACCACAAAATGTGTGAAAGGGAAAATGAAATTTTATCCCTCAAAGTTTGAGACATGGTCCATCTTGGTTCCTAAAGTTTCATGCAAAACACATTTTGTCCACAAACTTTCCAATTTCTACCAATTTAGGATAAATTTGAAAATTTCGTCAATTACAAATGGAAAAAAGAGACCTGAAAAGCTCGTGACTGTTAAATCTCAAGTTCCAAAAGTGGAAAAATGCAATTTTAGTCCTCAAAGTTTGGGTAATGGTCTATTTTGGTTCTCAAAGTTTCAAACAAAATGCATTTAATCCTCAAACTTTTTAATTTGTACAAATTTAGAAAAATTAAAAATTTTGTCCAAAAATTACAGATAAAAAATGTCACGTGCATTGCACGTGATTTTAAATCAATCCTAGGACATTACACTTTTTGTCCAATTTCAGCGCATTTAACTATATTTTCTTGTTTCCCTTACTATCAATGCCAAACCATTCACCATTCTTGTCTACATTATAACAATTTCTATTCGATTTCAATTCATTTTGCGACGGATTTAGTAACGGATTTTTAGAAAAAATCCGTTGCTAAATGATTTAATGATGGATTTGCCATTGAAATACATCCGTTGGAAATGCCTTATCGGTATAATATAGAAACGATTTGACTCACGAAATTTCCGCGACGGATTTTTTGTCGGCAAATCAATAACTAAATTTGGTTCTGAGACATTGTGGAAACCTTAAATTAGCGACGGGTTTTTTTTTGCTAAATTTAGCGATTAAAAATTTTTTTACTAAAAATAATAGTTGTGATGGAAAAATTGTTCAACAATTAATATTTTAAAATTTTTAAAAAATATTAGTGATGGAATTAGAAAATCCATCGCTAATTTTAAAATATTATAAAAGAGGTTCTTTATGAGCTTATGAAGTTCAACTTTGAACTAATATATTAATCATTTTATATTGTTCAACATTTGCACCTAAATATTGAGCTTTCATTTACAACTCCAAATTCGACAGATATTCCAAATATTAACCTGAATAAATGAGTTTCGTTGTATTGTAAAAAGTGAATTATTATTATTTTATCATACCTCAAAGATTAATCATGTATTATATTATTATTTTAATTTATTAGTGATGTTATTATTATCCTTTCTTTGGATATAACTTATTCAACACTTGATTGAATGGGTTAAAATTAGTTGACAGCTGTTATAACTTAGGTTAGATTTAACAGTCATATGCATAAGAAATGTTATAATATAGATAAGAATGGCGAATGGTTTGGTGTTAAATGGGTTGAAATCAGGTGGGAAGTGTTATATCTCATGATAGATTTAACAGTTACGTGTAATGCACATGACTTTTTCTGTAGTCTCTTGTAATTGACAGAATTTTCAAATTTGTCCTAAATTGGTAGAAATTAAAAATTTTAAGGATTAAATGCATTTTGTTTGAAACATTGGGGACCAAAATAGACCATGACCCAAACTTTGAGGGCTAAAATTACATTTTTCCATATTTGGAACTTGAAATTTAACAGTCACGTGCACATGACTATTTCCGTTTATAATTGATGAAATTTTCAAATTTGTCCTAAATTGGTTGGAATTGGAAAGTTTAAGAACTAAATGTATTTTGCCTGGAACTTTGAGGACCAAGATTGACTATGACCCAAACTTTGAGGGCTACAATTGCATTTATCCCAAGTATGAAAACATGAACAAAAACTTAAAAAAGTACTCCAATGTAGGTTGTAATGAGAAATGTAATGTTAGTTTTAATTCTTCAAGTTTACCTATGTTGACTAGGGGAATTCTTAGACTGGATAGGTTTTCTTGTAGTGATTTACGAATCTTGAAAGTTAGTATTTCATGATATGATGACTGGTTTTGGTCTAGTCCCCTTCCTTGTATCTTTTTTTTTTTTTTTTTTCTAAATTAATAAAATGGGTACGTAATCCCCCACCAAGGAACCAATGGTTTGCTAAAAAAAAAGTACTCGAATCATTGCAAGAATCTAGATTAAAATTAATGGAAAATAGCTTCATTTTTTTAGAGTTATTAGTACCTCTATTTATAAATTTTGATTATTGAGTCAGAAGTCCAAATCATATCAACTGAATCTGCCAATTTATATTTATACTTTCAATGAGTTGTACATGTATAGCTACCTATTAGTAGACTATGTTATGTACCATCAGTAGTCCTCTCGGGTTGCTTCAGTGCCATAGTTTTCTGGATCGAGCCGACCCATTTCATTACTTTCTTTGGGCCTGTTACCTTTGTGTTGATCGATGGTACCTCAATCTTCATTGGCTTTATATGCCCAACCAATACACACCATCATTTTGCTTAGTTACTCGATCTTACTTGTTAGTCCCCAACTTGATCTTTGCACGAAGAATCTCACTGCCCAGCCCAAACATGTTATCTTTGTAACACTTAGTGGGATTTTTCAACTTTTAATTCATGCCACGTGTTGTTCTCGTTTTTCCAACTGTCAGTATCCTACATTACCTTCTCATTCCTGCTCATGTGGATCATGTTTTTTTTTTTTAATTTCCCTAGAAAAAACATATTCAAGTGCCTCTACCCAGGATGTTTCATCTAGGCCATGCCCTTTCATTTTTGTTATAACCCTTTGAACTTCCCTGTAAATGTCTCCTTCCTTTTTATTCAACCACTTTTGCTATTTTTGCATTTCAAAACACATTTATTCACAATTAAACTGTTATATTCCCCTTGTTTTGCAAAAACTCCCATTAAATCACTTTTTTCACCTTTCTGTGCATTCTATTCACACTTTCCTTTGTCTCTGCCAATTCAAAATCAAATATTCAACACTTTTCCCCTTTTTCCATTTTTCCAAGAAGCAAGACCACATTATAGGGGTGGTGTTAATGTTATGCCCTAACACCCAATCAATATGGGGCTTCAAAGACACATTTATATTTATGCATATTGATTTGTGCAATCTTTATTATTTATTCTTCTTGTTGTTTAACTGCAATTCAAATGATAACACCCTTGGAATCAATGACCTTCAGAAGAAATCATAAGAAGTATGATGGTGAGATTCTTCTCATGCTATGGTCATTAATCCCTAAATGTCCCCAGCCATAGTATTAGTAAGAAAGGGCATCACTAATACGAATAGGCTAGCATATACTAAGTCTCTTCCTTTTGAAGGAAGTAGTTGATCTCATCGACTATGATGTAGGGACATCTAAAGTAGTAAATGGATGCTTGTGGATGACTAGTACATTGGATTGGACAATTGAGAATTCCATAGTGTCAATGGAATAAAGTCTCTACGTGTTAGTAGGTATAAGTAATCCTTAGACTTGAGATCACATAGTATCTTGAGTGTGGATTAATATATTTTGGCTCTATTTGTTGTTATTCTTAATCGAGTATGTTTTTGTAGATGTTGGATATAGTATGAGGTACGGAACGATGATGAGGTTCACCACTCCCAAATGCAGGAGAGATATCCCTATGGCCTCTTGTAGGAAATGATAACTCAATGAATCTTTACGCCGAGTGGAAGTGAAATTAAAATGTGTGTTTCTATTTTCAACTTTAAGGAGTTATATTTTGGGAACAAGGAAGTAATATATAACATAAGATTCGAAGAGAATGACGCTATTCTATGCTAGACGGGATATGTTCATGGTGAAAGGGTATTAGTCACATGGAAACTAGTTCATGAAAACATACAGTCAAACCACTTGTCTTTTTATCAAGACTTGGGTGGTCATGACACATTTCTAGATATCAATATTGATCTATGAATATGAATTGATGATAAATTAAAAGAGTTTTAATTTATCTTACCCGATTGAATTAATAAAATTATTATTCATCTTCATTACCAAGCTCTATGAGAACCTATTGGGTCACACGCAATAACACCACTTGATCAGACGGATTAAAATGATATTAAGTGGGATTTAATAAGTTAAGTGTATGACACTTAAGAGGTCATTGTGTAGAGACAAAACAATCCTCAAGGAGTAATAGTATTATTACCTACACCTATTAGGGTTTTTGGTTCTTCATTGTAAATACTTCTTAGAAGCCGTTTGAGATAGAAAGAGAGAACATATGAGTCTTGTAAGAAGATGGAGAAAAATCAGATTTTTCTCTCCTCCCACTTGGCTGAAGTCAACAAGGAGAAAATAAGTTTTCTCTTCTTCCTTTTGGTTGAAAATCTCAAGAAGAAAATCAGATTTTTCTCTCTACTTGAGCTAGCACTTTATTCTCTCGAAGTGCAATCAAACCCTAGGTGATTCCTTTGACAAGGTGGTGGTGTGGACTTCCATAGAAGCCAAACACTTGGGTAGCTTGGTAGTGACTGTCTTCCTAAAGGTGTTCTACATCTTACAACAACTATACCTTCAAGAAGAAAGTGTTTCTACTAGAGGCTAGTAATCATCTCCGATCTTGTTTGCTAGCCATAAGAACTTTCAAGATGATCCATGGAAATGGAAATTTTTTTATGTCTGCTACCCTTTCTTTGTTTTTCCTTCAAGTGGTATCAGAGCCTTCTTGATAGATCGTATGGCTACCTTGGTTAGATCACAATGAATGGTGAATTTTTCACAAAATGTGCAAGTTCTTCCACTTCCAATTACTAAATACTCTTACTATAACACAATTGCTATAGCCTACAGTTCATATGTCTACACGGGAACAATTTTTTATGTTTTTGCAAATAGTTGGTCATAACCTAAGGTTTCGAGTGGTAGGGGGTTCTTGTATAGATCAACTGATACAACCCATTGATATTTCTTTGTTGTGCTCAATGCCGTACTAAAACTATATCCAGATCTTGTCCATTTTCCAAATCATTCAACTTCTCCTGAAGTTTGCAGCAACCGAAGATATTATCCATGGTTTGCTTTAAGTTCAATATCAAGTGTTTAAACTGAAATGCTAATGAGTTTTAAGAAGTGTTATTCAAACTAATTCATCAATAAAAATAGGATTGTGTAGGAGCTATAGATGGAACACATGTTCTTGCATTTGTCCTCTTGAAATCCAAGGAAGGTTTTGTGGTCGCAAGGGCTTTTCTACACAAAACATATTAGCTACAATCTCTTTTGATCTAAAATTTACATATATGCTAGTTGGTTGGGAAGGGTCTGTACATGATTCTTGTGTTTTAAATGATGCCCTTTCAAGGCCACATGGACTTAGAGTGCCACAAAGTACTTGATTTAATTATCGTGATATCATTTATATTGTTTTTAAAATAAATGCATAAGTTTTTAATTTTGTTTTTTAATTTGTAGACAAGTATTGCCTTGTAGATGCGGGTTATGGAATTTGCAATGGTTTTATTCCTCCATATCATGGAGTTCGATATCACTTGAAAGAGTATGATGATAATCCTCGCCAAAATGAAAAAGAACTTTTAATCTCCATCACTCCTCTTTTGGTAGCTTACCACTATTGAACGAGGTTTTGGTGTTTTGAAGAAACGTTTTCATGTGTTAGATAATGATCCATTTTGGAAGTATAAAACTTCAGTGGATATGGTGCTCACTTGCTGTATCTTGCACAATCATATTGAGTAGGACTTGAATCAAATGATACATTCGTGGAAGAGGTTATCAATGAAAAGCAATTTCAAAACTCTCTCTGATGCCAGATGTGCAACTAGAATTATCACAAAGTGAAAAAAGAGTAGAAAATAAAGAGTGGGCAAGGAAAAGAGATGCAATTGCACATGCAATATTTGCTGATTACACAAGAAGACAAACAAATATATGACTGATACAGTTTATCTTATTCATTTCCTTATTTTGATATGACTGATACGTTTTATCTTGTTCATTTCCTTATTTTGATATGACTCATACTCTTTTTCTTGTTCATTTCCTTATTTTGTTTAATGTATCAGATTTTTGTTTGAAGTGTGATAGTGATGAACATTTTTTACACGTTTACAACAAGTGTAGCTTGTAATAGCTTAAAGTGTGATATTGATGAATGTTACTGTATCTTCTATCATTCTGTTATGCTTTTCTAGTATTTTTTACTGGTTTATTAAATTGATTATTGTAATGGATTACTCAAAGTAAAGATGGGAAAAAAAAGGAGAGAAGCAGTTTAGATGGTCAAAACCAATGAAAGGTGTCATGTAAGAGACCTTGGCAGAGGAAGTGAAGCTTGGTAATCGATCCAACAACAATTTTGAGCCAAGTTTGTTCACTTGAGTAACAGGGGCTATAAAAGATAAATTTGGAATTGAGTGCTTAGGAGATCATGTGGAGAATCATCTTCAGACTATGCGAGCGATTTGGTCAACCATAATAGCTATTTGTGCAAGACATGGGTTGGGATGGAATGAGAGCATATATATGATTACTGCTAGTTCTAATGCGCATCATGATTATGTTTTGGTACACTTCCATATTTCTTCTTGTTATTTTTTTTTCAATTCATTTTTTCTGGTAATTGTTTTTGTTTTTTATTTATTTTTTTGGGATTTCCTGAATTGAGGTCAATTTGAAGGGGTTTTGTTTCAATCTTTAATGAGTTGTTAAAAGTTGGAGTCTCTGACTTGTTTTTCTTTCTTTTGTATATTTTGAGCTAAACTAATCTGATTTTTTCCCTCTTTTTGAACCAACGTGCCTCTATTTTTGGCAGTTTCGTTTTCAGTCCTTTCGTTGCGTTTACACTTTACAAACACTGACAAGTAAATAAAATTTGTTTCTTAGATTCTATCGACTATAACACTTTCTTCCTTCAATATTTATTTATTTATTTCTTAATGCATTTCTATTTCAAGATCCTTTTCTTAAACTTTATTTCCCATATTTCCCATATTTATTTATACTGGATTTCTTAATGTATATAATATGGATGTTAATGCATTTCTATTTCAAGATCCTGCTTCTAGAAGGGGCTTAATTGCTTTGAGTGATTTTGGAAACTTATGATCATGAATAGGTATACTAGCGGTAACTAATTTATTATGGTTTATTTTTGTTTTTTCTTTTTTAGTTGGTAATTTGAAACTTGATGTCATTTGGGTGGTGGTCGTTTCGTTTTGTTTGGTGAGTGTGAATGACTCCTTTAGAAATGCTAGCATGAAGGGTTTGAAATTTTTGAAATTGTCTTGATTGATAGTATGGATTTGCATTGCTACCATTTTTTTAAAATTAATCCAGTTGTTCTAACTTTCTGAGTACCGCCATTGTTTATATTCCAGATTTTGATATATTAGTGTTTGTGCAGACTTCAAAGCTATATACTTTTCACCTTGATGTTTTCATGCTAGAGAGCTATGTCGTTCTAAGGATAGGAATATTCATTCTAGGCAATCTACAAGATTTTTGAGTATATTTATTTATTTCTTAATGCATTTCTATTTCAAGATCCTTTTCTTAAACTATAATGGGAAATATGGGGTCTTCTTGGGATCAATTGATGTCAAATGTTTTGCATTCATCCTCTTCCTTGTATAACTTTATTACTGTCTTTTGATATGTATGGACATGGCTTTATATGATTTATTTATATTCACGTGGTCGTGTAGCTAAATATTCTTGTCTCTTTCATCTTTTCCTTCCTCTACAGAAAAATCCGACTCATGACAAGTACATTAATAAGAAAATCGATATGTACAATGAGATGGCTCTTGTGGTTGGCAAGGATCTTAGCAATTAGAAGCTTTGCCAAGGGAGTTATAAATGCGAGGTTGGAAGCTCCAATCAGTTTGGATGATGCTATGAGCAACAAAGAGGAAGTTCTTGTGGAGAAAAGCGTACCAAGTTCAGTTGCTTCAACATCTGGTTCAAAAACAACATCGTAAAAAAAGTTGAAGCAACGATAAAATTGAAAAAATTTCAGAAAAAATTGGCAAAGTAGCTACTGCATTAACTAAATTGAGTAATTAACCGGTTGATTGTTTCATATTTATATGCCGAATTAATGAAGGTGAAAGGTTATGATGATGAATTCCTTGTAGCTGTCTTTGATCATTATTTATTGGTACAAAATGAAATGCTTGCAATGGCGTTTATGGCAAAAAGTGAAAAACTTTGTAGAATTTCTCTTGATAATTTCAAGAAAGAAAAGGATTTAACCTTTTGTAATTAGTATTAGAATATGATAACTAATTCACACTATAGAGAGGATTCTTATTTGACTATTCTGAACCATGTATGTTCTGGCTACTTCTAGACTTTTGTACTTCTGGCTAAAGCACTTGTGGATTGAGCTTCTATGGATGATTGATGAGATTGTTTTGTTTGCTTATATAATCAACTACTTTTGAATTGATTGTACTTGTTTTAGTTGAAGTTGCCTTTGTCCCCTATTTTGTCTTTACTTTCTTGGGGGTGACTTTTATTTTATTAATGTCTATTGCTACTGTATTGTTATACATGTTTGGATGGATCAATAGGCAAGATTGCTCTTTTATTTGGAATTGTGGTGCTCTGTATTTATCTTTCTTTGTTTTATAGAGTACTCGGTTGGCTTTTGCTGGTGTCTTTTTTTCCTCGAGTTACTGTATTATTAGCATTACTACTACTATCCAATATATATATATATTACCCATCATTTACATATATTATTTTTTGAACAAGGTTGTGAAGTCATAAGATCTGGGTTGATCTTAGCATATCTATATTCAGTCCAGGATATTTAACGGGTTTTTAAGAGTAGATCTATATTATCTCTATATTGGGATCCATATTATTAGATATGAAATTTGATATTATTTTTATAACTTTAACATTTTTATATAGAAACTTTATATTCTTATATATTTTTTCTGTGATTGTAATAAAAGATTTAATTTATAATTAATATTTATGCATGTATTCTACAACAAAAATATAATTTACACTGATAATTTGCGTAGCATATATATGTACTATATAAAATAACTATATTATTTTATTAGTATATATTAAATATTTTAATTAGATTCAATTATAATTGAGTTAGAATAATAAAATTCATATCCTATCCATTTATTATACTAGTTAACTCGGTAAACAGATATCGGATCCGAATAATTGAAAATTAGGCATAAATGAGTCCAGAATAGATATCATAATTTTTATTTGAGATGACACTTTTTGCTAAAAAATATTTTTATATTTTTAACCGCACTAGAAAATAGTTTGGAAAATATTTTCCATTTGCCAACCAAATATCAGAAAATTACAAGAACATTACATATTTTTCTGGAAGGTAATCTTCATAAAAAATATTTTTCATCCAACCGAACACACCCGTGTCATTCCTTTGTACCAAAAGTTAGGTACCATGTTATTAGAGATCGTACCAACTTATCCGTCATACTCATTGTGTCGGCGTGGATCAGAATCACCCATGTACAGTGGCGGGACACAGTTCAGTTTCAATCTACCATGTTATTATAGAACATCGAATTATTCATCATATTCTTCGTGTGGGCGCTGATCACAACCACCCATATACGATGGGGCAAATATTACTCGTATAAGTAATTCTTTTTGGTGCTACTATTTGTAAGATATTTGCAAAACTTGAATTCAAAATCTATTACTACAAAAAGTAGGCTTCATTACCATCTAATTGCCTGTCAATTTTATATATGCCATCGATATGAACCTTGTCTAAGATCCAACAGGTAATATATAACATTCGAAATCCAACATTGTAATCTCGTAGAGAGTGCAATGAATCACAATAGAATGTAGTTTAAGCCTTCAGAGTTCAGACTAGATACTAATGAAGCAGAAGGATGAATGGATAAATGCAATCTCTCACTGAAAAGAGTCGAACACAATGCATCAGCCAGACAGCAATGAGTTTTCATTTGTTGCTAGAGGAATAAGTTTTCATTCAATCAGCATCTACCATCTCAGGTTGCAATGTTCTGCACTTGTTTAATGCCATCATTCACCTCATTTATGAGTAAGTCAAAAAATCCCATGAGCGACGAAAGGAAGTAACAGGAGAAAATGGACCTGATGTCAGTCCCTCACTAACTCAACTAAAAATCTGTTGTCGTATTTTTTCTCCTCAAAATGACTGGAGAAGACAGAAGACAAAGGAATTGGTCCAAAGCCAATCAATCTCAAGAAAAGTACCATGATTAATATTAAACAGTTGTTGGCAGGGTCTCCAGCCATCACAAAATTTTGTAGGGAGTCGAGCAGGGAAAAGTACAAGAAACACCATAAATGCACTTAGAATTGCATTTCCTGGAGGCAGCTACGCAATCAGACATGATTCTCTTGCACATGCCTTTTGTTGTCCCTTTGTGGATAACCAAACCTCCCCAGCCTATTTCTGTTTTCTGGAAAGTCATGGACACCATAGTTTTGGGATCCCATGTAATCATGCCACTGTTTCCCTGCAGCTGGTTTGTCAGCAGGACTGCCAACCTTTCTCTTGCGACTGCTCACCTTTGGAGACTGATATCCTTGGTCAGCATTATCCAATGATTCAAGTTCACCTTCCTGTACATTATCATAATCTTCTCCACGTGATGACAACCCTTTCATCAATGAGTAAGATGTCCATCTCCAGCCTCATCCTGATGTTTAATCTGATTTGAGCTGTTGTGCTCCAGCCTGCTTGTAGTTTTGGACTCTGTTTCTGGTTTGCTCTTCTCATTCTCACCAGCTAATTCAATTCCATCTTCCAGTTCCCTTTCTATGAAGTCATCCTCATCCATAACATCATTTTTCTGAGAAACATCTGAACGTGACTTCCTCCGTTTCTCAAGAGCAGCTTTAAGCTTGTTCTTGTCTAACGTTATACCTCGTTGAGGTGACTGGCCAACTGCACCATCCTTGTGTTCTAAAATTCGACCATGATATGTGTCCAATTCTCCTTCATCCCTAGTTTCAAATCTTCCTTCACTTCTTTCCTGATCTTCGTCACTGTGTCCCTCAGAACCAAATCTCAATGCATTCTGTTCCTCTCCTGCATTCCCACCAGGTAATGGATCTCGATGACGGTGCTGATTGTCATTGATCTCACCATCTCCTTCAGGTTCTGGAATGTTAGGTGCCTTCAGAATTGCCGTAATCATTGCTCCGATTCTGAGCACCTCTTACAGGCCCCACATGATTATCAGCAAGCGACTGATCAGCATTGAGCCTAGACGATGCTGACTTTGAGGATCCTGCCTTCAAAGTAGCACCACCACCCAGTAAATGACCACTGTTCACAATGTTCTCTTCACTGGCACCAGAAGCTTTTGTTGACGGCCTTTGAATACCTCCAGCACTACCATCTGCTCCACTTGCCTGAGAAGGTGGCACTCTATTTTGCTCATACAATTCCAGCATTTGATTACTAACCTCTGCAAGGAATAAAGCTTCCATGATCAGTAAAATGTTTATGAAGACAAAACAATTGTTAGAACTTATCATTCTTCTCAGTTATGTCTTACATGCCACTCTTCATCTTATTCTTTTCTCTGCCTATCCTTCCATTATCATTTATTATTATTATGATTTTTTTTTTTTGACTTTTTCACTTCCAAACTTGAGCCAAAAAAATCAAATTTAATCATGTATGAAAGATAGCTACATTTTGGAAGATCTATTGGGTTGACAACAAGGATGCATCGGTAACCAGTTTTGTTAATTGTTGACAGCAAGGACAGTTCATTATCCAGTACCACAAAGACAAATCAGACCAATAACTCTCCTATTCAAATTAAAGTGAGTCACCAACCCTCCAATTGGCGTGGGGTGACATCAAACTCCTGCCACCAAACCTTTTCGCCATCAGATGGGAGCTTTACTTTGAGGAACTTAGCAGCAAGGAAAATGGCACCTGCTGCAATGTGGTGAGGTTTAAATTGCAAGCATAAAGATGTCCGAAGCCTGCATGCCGCTTTCCCAGGTCAAAAAGGAGGAAGTATGGCCAAGGAGGGGCATTACACAGAAAATTACAAAGAGCGAAACATCATACCCATCATTCACAAAATTCCATGCGACTTGAGCTAGGGCATTTTGAGCGACCTTGAATTTCTTTATCGCCTCAACAAGGGGCTTATATGGATGGTGCACATGTGATTAATAAGATCAAACCCCAGAGTTGCAAGAACCACCCTTTCCCCCAGCAAAATTAGTTCTTTTTGTTGCTCATAAACCTCCTGTGTGACAGATGTTGAGGAGTTAAAAACAGGCAAGACACAGACTAATCTTTCAAAAAGCATTCATAATTCGCTAAGCAACAAAATCGCATGATGGAAGACTATCACTAACAATACCTTTTGTTTTATCCTTTGTACTGCTGCAGAATCCTTTTTGCGAATTATTTCATATGAAACAAGTATAACATCCTTCAAAGGACGTGGAGTTTCTTCAACTTTGCCCGCAAGAAACATGCAAACTGTGGCTATAGTCTACAAAAGGTTATAAGATATGTCAGCAACCACATTTTGAATGCGTAAGCAAGTCAAAAACTTAAATTAACTAGATCACTTTTCCCTTGCACTACTCCCTATTGTTTAGCCCCTAAAGAACAAAGAAAAGCCCAGGTACTCTTTCATGACTGCGTGAGGTGGAGGGAATGAAAGATTTGACCTGCAGGAGGCTGAAAAGCTGTAGTAGCCCTGCCCCCTTCTTTCTTTCCCTTTCTTTCAATTCCCTTAAGCTAATGGCTGAAAATATTCAGCATTCAAAACCACAGTAGCAAGAAAAGCAATTGCTTATGTTCAAGTCCTGATACCTCAATAATCGCGGCAACAAAAAGGATTGCAGAATTCATCAAATTTGAACATGAATCACAGGTTTTATCAATAAAATTATCTTTCATTGGCTAGGGGATCATTCAGCATCTTTCCTTCAACCAGTAAATGAAAACACAACAAATGTATCAAGTAAAATGGACAATCAGTAAATGAATCACAGGTTTTATCAATAAAATTATCTTTCATCAGCAAGGCCGTCATTCAGCATAAACACAACAAATGTATCAAGTAAAGCAGACAATCAGAATATAAGAGACAAACCAAGGAGACTGATACTTTCCCTTGCAATTATCAATTCATTCAAACAGGTACCAACCATTATTCTTGGTTGCTGCTTAGCCAATTTCTTTCATTACTATGATCTTATATTAAGGAATTCGGAAACCAAAATCTTTAATCAAGCCAATGACTACGTGCCTTACAAGTCAGCCAGGATTGGAATATCAAAAAGAAAATTTTATAGTCCAGAGCTTCAACCTAAATGCAGCTTTCATTCTACCACTCTTTTTTTATTATAGTCTATTCTATTGGTGAACCTTCAGACAATGGAAAAGTTGCTCCACAGTAACCTCAAAGGTTCATGAAATCATTTAAGTAGGACCCCTTTCCCATATCTATGCTGCTTTTTAAATGCCTGAACGTTGGGAGCCTTCCGCAATGGGTCTGCTCCTCTAAATATAGTCCACATGACCCTGAGTCAACAGTTAATTGAGTGCCAACCTCTAAATTGGATGTGTAGATTTGAAGTGTAGGAAATTTGAAATGGGTGGATTTGAAATGACATGAAATTTGCGGGTGAACATCTTAACTATAAAATCCCACTCTCACTAGTGATGGATTTCAAATGTGATTCCCAACTAAATTCCTTAAGGTTGTGTTTGGATGGGTGAATTTGAATTGAAGGAAGGATTTCCAATGAATAGATTTGAATTGGGTGGATTTGAAAGGACACAAAATTTGGGTCAATTTCAAATCCACTCATTTAACTATTAAAATCACACTCGTTAATGATTTTCAAATCCACAATTAAATCAATTAACTTGTTTGCATAACTTATTATAGATTTGGATTTCAAATCAAATCCATCCAAATCCCTCCATCCAAACACAATGTAACTTGTTTAGATAATTTAAGATGGATTTGGATTTCAAATCCAAACCCACCCAAATCCTTCCATCCAAACACAACCTCAAGGAATTAGCTAGGGAGTAGCAATGTTTTTAAACTCAGACTGCGAGGTGACCCAGCCAGGTGAGCGGTTCCCAGATTTTCCAGCTTAACTGGTTCAACCAGCCTGGTCACCCTGGTTCAATATTTTTAAAATTTTTAAATCCATTAATATATTAATATAAGGTATAATTAGAGGAAAATGTCACTGAAAATCAGGACCGCCTACTGGTTAAGTGAGCCATGTTAAACTTTTGTACCAGAGTACGAATCCTCACAACACACTTTCTTCTGAACATCATATCTGTCTATCATCAGGCAGTACAGTAACAGGGGGGAAGCTGCACAGACTGCTCTTTCGGGAGAGACTCTATACGAACACACAAACACTCCTTTAATAACGAGGTGGAACCCTGCCAAAATACAAATAATCTTCTTTAATCACAATATCAGTCATACCCTTCCATTTTTTTTAACAAAATTTTTACCCTCTCAACCCTTTCTATCCCGCCTCTACCACCTTCCCCTCCACCTCCTCTCCACCTCTAGCACCTCCACCCCCCGCCTCTGCCATCTCCATACTTCCCAGGTGCCTGGCCGCCCCTTCCCCTCTCCCTCCCCCCTCAGATGGCGAAAAAAAATTTGCCAAAAGATGTTTTTTCGCTCCCCCGTCACCCTTATTCCACCATCCCTTCCCCTTCTTAATTTGTCCTCCCCCTCTCCCAGTGTTATATGGATTGCTCTTTTCCCTTGTGATTTGCCTCCTAGGAATGTCCGTACTGAAACATGGATCATTTGCAATCCAGAATGCTACTTTTAGCATTTCAAAAGAGTTGTAAGAGAGGGGGAGAGTAAGGGTCAGACAGGAAAGAAAAAAAATAATAAAAACAAGAAGTTTTGCGCTTATCAACTTCTTTTAGTGTTTCTAAAGAGTTGTAAAACAGAGGGAGAGTAAGAGTCATACAGGGAATAAATAATAGAAACAAGAATTTCAGTACTTATCACGTTCTTTTTATGGATAGGAATACAATTATTTACAGTAGTTAAATTTATTACTCGTTGGTACTTGCAATTTTTTAGCTACTTCATTCTAAGCCTAAAGAACAATCCTAAATAGCAAATTTCGATCCTGAAATAGCAACTCATCTAAGCCTACCCCTCCATACCACGTACCGGAAAAAGTCCTGTACAGTGTACCCAAACCCATACCGCTGTACGTACCAAACCGTACCATGATCCATGTAACATTGCCCTCTCCTCCCTCCCATGTCCAACCATACCCCCTTTCCATCCCCATCCCCCTCTTCTCCTCCTTAACCCACCAGTTGAGCCTCTCCCTACTCTCTCCTTCCTATTCTCCTGTTTCCTGTGGATTGAATCTTATTTGTGACATTGGTGGCTGAAATTAGTGGAATTGGTGTCTAATTCGATAATTTGGATTGATGGGTCTGATTTGGTGGTCTGATGGTGGGTTTAACCGGAGGTCACCCGTTCAACTGGTAAAATTCAAAACTGGAGGTCACCCGTGCAATTGATTTTTTACTTGCTCTCCAGGTTTGAGCAGTTTTGACTGGTTTTATGCACTTTTCGGCTGTATTACTCAAGTGGACTGGTGGCATGACCGGTTCCCAGTTAAACCAGTCAAACTGCCCGGTCCAGTTCGAGTTTTAAAAAACTAGAGAGGAGAGCAGTTTCGAAAGAACTTCATCTCTACGAATAGACAAGTTGCTTTCTAAACATGCTGTGCACTGAGGACATCTTAACAGCAAAAAATTTCAAAACAAAAGGATACACATTAGCTCAAAAACGTGCAAAAGGCAGGGGCGTGCGTAAGTCATCTATTCTTATTTTTTTCTTGGAAAATGACATGATTACACGAACAGCAACCCAAGATAGGACAACTAACCCACAAACAGTGAGGACAAACATACAAAGCTGTGTTCTGCTGCCATCTATTTTTTATTAACAAAATTGGATAAACACCCGAAGATGTAAATTAGCTCTTCTTTTTCAACTTCAAATGGACTATATTAAAAAATTGCGAGTCAAGGTGCATGGAGACATCATTTAGATGTGGGGAGAGAGAGAAGTTTTTGACAACTTACAAAATGCTATTATTTGGAGAATAAAGACTAATTTTTTGTCTGTATCTTGTTTTTTGGAAAATGAGTTTATTCCCAATCAAATAGGCATCTGGATGGGGCTTTGTGGACAGCTATAAGGGGAATTCCTCTTATATATCTGTGTGTGCGTCTTCTTTTAAAACCAATAAACTATCCTTATTAATGCAAAACAAGGGCTTCAAAATTACCATATACTTGATACCGGAACCAACAACTGAAGCCATTTCAAATTGCCCATTAAGAAGGCCTCTAACCAGAGACACATTTAAGAAGGCCCAGGTCCATGCCACAACCAAAATGTTCCATTCATGAGTCCTCAGAACTTACAAGTCTTAGGGATCTAAAGCTGAAGTGGAAGAAAAGGAAATATTTACTTCTAAAAATGCAAACACATGCTTGATTTAGATTGTTGGCATATAACACCCATCTTTCCAACTTTCAAAAAATTCATATGCAAGTCTAGATAAATATACACATGATCGTCAAAGTGAACATTCTTACTACCTTGAAACCCATCAATCCCATAAAGACTGTTTTCATATTTGCCTGCTCTCTAGAAATCATAATGAAACTACATAGAATAATACTCTGAAAATATTTAAAAGGAGTAGAAAGAAAAATTAACTTCCTCAATACTTTTAAGCTCAATGTGCTAAATGCAATATTTAGTTGATGCTTCGTGTTAAAAAGGCATCCACGATGCCTCAGCATTAAAAAGGTGTCCATGATGCCTCGCTTAGTATTTGAAAAAACAGTCGAAATTCAGTCTTTTGATATAAGAATCAACAACAGGTAGAAAACTGAATTATGGTAACGTTGAAAAGTTCAGGCATGAAAAAGACTATTTAATTTACATAATCTAGAAATTCATGAACAAAAAGAATAAGAAAATTTCCATCATCTAGACACACCAAATGCAAAGAAACATCATCCCATCCAGAGATCTTGGCCACTAGTTTGCTTCCTCTAAACATTTAATACCACTATAATAATAGGCACCTTAAGCAGCAAATTTTTAGGAGCCAGTTTACCAGTTTCTTTAACAAGGGATAGTACTAAAAGTACCATACACCTTATAAGCAGCAAGTTTAGATGAAGCATGTGTTTCCTCTCTACAGGCAAGATGGATAATAAAACATTATCCATAGGTTCTATTCAAGCATTTAAATGGTCTTTAAGCCAATTAGATTCTTTTGATGGAAAACAGCAATAACAAACGTTTTTTATATGAATTCCATCTTATTCTTTTTGTTTTGAATATTAAATTATCTTACTGATTAAAAAAAAAAAAAAGATTATCCAACAGAAAGTCAAATAGTTAAGAATATACATGTTTCCTTTTGAGTCCTCATTCAAGGTTGTCCAAATTACAGCTATTCCATGCTCTAAAAAAAGATTATCCAACAAGAAGTCAATAGTTAAGAATATACGTGTTTCCCTTCAAGTCCTTAGTCAAGGTTGTCCAAATTACAGCTATTCCATGCTCTAATAACGTCTCTAAAGCATGTACTTCTGAAATGCTGGTCTATTGTCTCCTAATCTGGCGTCTTTTTTTTAATCGAAATAACAACAAAAAATGGAATACTATGATTAAAGTAGATCACCTAAGAAAGCAATTGCTTATGTCATGTCAATTTTGCGCCAAACAATTAACCTTAAAATACAAGTATCAAAATAATTTCACATATCGATAATTTACAAACTAATAAGAACTAATTCAGAACAATATTTGATACAAAATCTATAACAGAAAGATAATAGCTTATCATCTATGTCCGCAACATGGTTAAAATTACTTGTCTAGGACTTCTGTCCAGCGAAAAATCAGAAGTTAATGGTGAGTTGTTTGTCAAAGCAAGGTATGATAATTGGTAACCAATAAACACCATCCTCAAGAAAATCCATCGGCTCGAAGGACAGGCTTTCTAGAGAATTAGTTAAACCAACAATAATAAATCAGCCACAGACTATGAACATTGTAAAGGAATGGGCAGAAAAAGAAACTCACCCTTCTGTCATTCCTTGCATGCGATTGACGTAGAAAGAAACGATGACAAAATATAATTGCTGTAGCAATTGTTACTTGAGGCCTGCAATTCAAAGCATCCTGCAAAGTATTAATATTCAGTTTGCAGACACCTTTTACCTCCAGTGACATCTAAGGCATGACTGCATTAGCATAAGCCGGGGGGGAACCAGAAAACTAAAGCACTGTAATAAGCTTGTTAAGAGAGAAATATTTCAAAGATTACTAATGCACCACTGAACCAAAGATTGAGGAATTCCTGGAGTCCCGATTTCTTTCCTTTTCTTTTTCCTTTTTGAGGAGATAGACTTCCTAGTTCTTGAAGCTAGTAGTGCGTGATGACAGCAGGAAAGAGTTGCATTATGAATTTAAGAAGAGGAAAGCAAGAAAAAGACAAGGAACAGAGAATTTCTGTTATTCTCCTAAAATGATTCAACTCAAGATGTATTTATTCCATTAAGGTATCAGTCCTACAAACATTAGAACACATAATAGTACACTACATACAGAAAACTAGGCTTGTAGGCTAAGAACTCTTCGGCACTAAGCAGAATTAATAGCCAAGGAATCTCACAACTAAGGAGACTAAAAGGGTAAAATAGTAGGAATCTATGACGTCAAATTCAACTCAAACACATAAAGTTTGACTTTATTACAAATGTGATATTCCATAGTAAAGATCAGAAGACACAATAAATTACCATGGACGTCTCAAAATGACGTAATCTTAGTCTTAGGCTCCAGAAAAGGTTGAGCCTTTTGTAGCAACATAATAACTGCTGCATCAAGTATATATACATATTAAACTACCTCTGCAATTTTTTTTGTGTGTGTGTGTGTATATTTCATTTAACCTTAATCATTGACAAAGATACCTTTCATGAAATTTTAATATTTAGGGCAGCAACCAAGTATGTGAACAACCTGTCTTAGTTCACAACTTCTATTTTTTTCTCCAACCGGAAAGAGAAACAAAAAAACCCTTTCAGATAAAAAACCACTCAAAAACAGGGTAGTGTAGTGATTGCAGCCGCAACACTGCCACAAGGAAATTAATCAGGGTATTGTAGTCGCAACAATGCCATAAGGAGATTAACAAGATTAAAGAGTATTTTGATGTTTATAACAAAGGTTAGGAAACATTTCCTGTTAATCTTACCGCAGATAATTAAACATCATTAACCCCTCCAATTTTGCTTCTAAAATCCGCAGAGTAATCTTGCATGTGAAGGCAGCACATATCATAATGAAGCACAGTTTTCTTTATGAAAGCAAATTAGAATCCCAGGTGCAAATCCACCATTATATATCAATATGGGAAAGAAACAGTAATTTCCACAAACACCGTTTCTTGAAGTAGGTCAAAAGTCATGCAGTCAATGAAGAGCTCAAAGAAAAGAAAAATTAAATCTTTTCATAGTTGTGTAGCTGTTAGATGTCTTAGGAATAGTTATTGTGAATTTTAGGTCTTAGGGGTAATTTTGTCTTTTAAATTGTCGCACGAATTTTTTAGTAGTTGACTCTTATTTCGTTCTCTCATTATATTTGGAGTTTATTTAGAGTTATTGTTGTTATAGAATAGTCTTAAAGGTCGTTTGCTTGTCTACTTAGAATAGGTAGTAGAAATCTCATCTATTCGCAATAGAATTCTGAATTTTATCTAGTTTACAGCTCTAATGAATAGCCTTGTTAGTCTATCATTTTAGCACTGAGATTGATCAATAAAGAGTTTAATTTATTGTTATTAGTTTGCTTGTTCTATCCTCTAAAATTTTCCCTCGGATTCCCGCTCTTATCTCAGTATTTCACCTCATAATACTGTTCACGACCCCGAAACAGCCGAATAAAACCCCTCATTAGTTATTCTTCCTCTCGTGCTTGTAGACAAGATCCCCAATCTTGTGTTCCATCGATTGGGTATCAAGAGCCAAACTTTTCGTCTTTTTTAACCATATCTTTCTTCTTCTTCAGTATTTCTTCTTCACTGATAAGGCTAGAAGATCCTGGTTACCAATTCCTCAAAGAATTAAGAATATAATGGAGAATAACACCCGAGAGAAATAAGCAGTTTTATTGATAGAGAGAGAGATTTACAGAAGAGAGGTTACAAATGATCACAATTCCATACTTGTCAGCCTCCTATTGTCTATGATTCCCAACAAAAACAGTTATATCAAGGAGCACTTAATCAACTAACTAATCTGAGAGCTAATGACGATCCGACTTGCTAACATCAGCCAGTAACAAACTAACCGTCTGACTTCAACTTCCACAAGATTACTTGCTCCAACTCAGCAGCCAACTCATCCTCCAGATCCAACTTAGCTCTCTTCACTTATCAAATGCCCCACCTTTAAATTGTTCTTGTCCTCAAGAACACGGTCAATCAAGTTTTATGGATTAAAGTTACGGAATTTTTGGTGCAAATCATACCAAAATTCCCAAGTAGAGTCTTTGGGGAAGGCATTAGTTCATTGAACTAATGCCTGAGTTGCAGCTACATTTCCTCTTTTCACCAACCTTTTGTCCAAAATGGCAAGGGGTTCTGCTAACAGCTGTCCTTGAGTGGTGACATTGGGAGAGAATTGAGCGGGAACCACTTAAGACTTCAAACTCTTCTTAAGAAGAGAAACATGATGTAAAGTAGGATAAAGTATAGAATTGGGTGGTAAAGTAAGTCTATAAGCCACTGCCCCCACTCTAGCTTCCACCTGCAAGGGACCATAATACATTGGTGCCAACTTCTGACATTTGTGATCCTTGAGTCTTGTTTGTAAGCCTGCAATTTGAAATAGACCCAATCCCCCACTGCAAACTCCCTATCAGATTTTTGCTTGTCAGCAAACTGCTTCATTCTATGTTGTGCCAATTTTAAGTGATGCTTGAGAGCCTGGATGATGGCCTCCCTAGCAGCTAAACTCCTCTCAACTGAATCAAACCTGTGAAGAACCAACCAAATAAGGAATATGCAAGGGAGCCTCCTGCCCATAAACAGCCTGATAAGGTGTGGTTTGGAATGCAGAATGGTAATTCGTATTGTACCAAAATTCTGCTAGAGGCAACCACACACCAATCTTTAGGATTACCTCCTGTCATACACCTTAGATACTGTCCCAAGCACCTGTTAACAACTTCAGTTTGCCCATCAGTTTGGGGATGATAGGCAGTTGATAACTTCAATTGAGCATACTGCAATTTGAACAATTCTTGCCAAAACCTGCTCAAAGAAGTGACATCTCTATCACTAACAATGGACTCAGGCATACCATGCAATTTGTAGATGTAATCCAGGAGAGCTTGGGTGACTGTCATAGCATTATAAGGATGAGACAAAGCCATGAAGTGGGCATATTTGCTCCACCCATCTACAACAACCAATATCACATCTTTCCCCTTTGATTTAGGAAGTCCCTCACAAAATCCAAGGAAATGTCAAACCAAATTCTGGTGGGAATGCCAAGTGGTTGTAACAAGCCAGGATAGTGCCAAGTAGTTGTAACAAGCCAGGATAGGCTGACAAATCAGGTTTGTTCCTTTGACAAATATCACATGCTGTTACATAGTGCATCATATCTTGATGCATACATTTCCAATACAGCACACTCTTCAACCTCTAGTAGGTTACAAGTACACCTGAATGGCCTCCTGCAGGTCCATCATGCCACTACCCAATGATTTAAGTCTTTAGTGCAGCATCTGCTCCCACAAGAAATTTTCCCTTTATTCTCAGTTGTTGGTTGTGCCTTGGACAAAGTTTGAATGATGTCCTGGAGCATAGCATCATTATCCAACCAGCTTGAATTTCCTCCTGTAAAGTAGGAGTGATCACAGAAATAGCCATGATCTGAGTCCCATGATGGTCAACTCTAGAGAGAGCATCAGCCACTATGTTCTCAACCCCCCTTCTGTATTGCAACTAGTAATCATAGCCAATGAGTTTGGCAAGCCATTTTTGCTGTGGAGTGGATATTCTTTGCTCAAGTAGATACTCGAGGCTTTGGTGATCAGTTTTGATAATGAAGTGGCTCCCTATCAAATAAGGCCTCCACTTCTGGATGGCATTAAGAGTTGTTAGCATTTCCTTTTCATACATACAGACAAATTTGATGTTTCTTGGACAATGCATTACTGATGAAAACAAAAGGTTTCCCATTCTGCATCAAAACAGCCCCAATTCCAGTTGCAGATGCATCAATTTCTACCACAAAAGGAATTGAAAAGTCAGCCAAGCCAAGATAGGTGGTTCTACCACAGCTGCTTTGAGAGCCTGAAAAGCAGTTGTGGCTTGGTTTGTCCAATGAAAGCCTTTCTTTAGTGGCTGAGCTAACTTGCCATAACCTTTTATGAATCTTTTATAGTATCCAACTACACCTAGAAAGCCTCCAAGCTGCTTGATGTTTGTAGGACAAGGCCAGTTCTGAATAGCTTGCACTTTCTTAGGATCAGCTCCTACCCCCTCTATGCCAATGCTATGGCCCAAGTACTCAATCTATTGCCTTCCAAAGGTACATTTGCTTCTTTTAACCTTTAGTTGGTTCTGTCTCAACAGATCAAATGTAATTTTCAAATGCCGATTGGGTGCTTCCCAACTACTACTATAAATCAAAATGTCATCAAAAAATACCAACAAGAACTTTCTTAGATTGTGTAAAGTCTGAACACATCATTCATCAGGCTTTGGAATGCAGAAGGGGGCATTGGTTAAGCCAAAAGGCATGACCAAGAAAGTTCATGCCTAAATCTTTGCAGCATGCTAGCACTTTCATTGATAGAAAAAGAGATTTACAGAAGAGAGGTTACAAATGATCACAATTCCAGACCTGTCTCCAATTGCCTATGATTCCGTCTTTTATACAATTGAGTTAATGCCAAAAACGGTTATATCAAGTAGAACTTAATCAACTAACTAATCTAACAACTAACAACTAACCAACTGACTCGCTGACATCAGCCAATAACTAACTAACTGCCAGACTTCAGCTTCCAAAAGATCACTTGCTCCAACTCAGCAGCCAACTCATCCTCCAGATCCAACTCAGTTCTCTTCACTTATCATGTGTCACCTTAAAATATCATTACCAAAGACTGATTGACTGTGGTCAAGTCAGAGCCTTCTGTTGGAGAAGATTTATTTGACAGCTTTCTCCAGACCTCCGTTTATGGAAAAGCATAAAAAAAAAAGGCTCAAATGATAGCCTAAATTAGCGAATTCACCTCCCTCTGAGTCTGATTAGAAAAACAGGGATGAAAGGCCTAGCTTTCGGTGAGCTGGTTTGTAAAGGCATAATGGGCTAAGGAACTCTGCTAAGTCATTTCTGAGGTTAGCAAGCTTTCTTCAAAGTTTGATGCTTTGTCGAAGGATTATGCATGTTATAATGAAAGTACCATTGTACTTGTAAGATAATGACAGAAAATTACAAGATATTGACAAAAAATTAGAACCATGCAATACTTCCTGAGAAGTTGTTCTATCTAATCTGCCTCCTACTAATCTGCATTTTAGGAGGTATCCCATAGCAAGAAAGAAAAGAAGACTTTTGTCCCAATTCATTGACCCTACGAATTCACCAATTATGAGTTGGGAGTTTTACCATTCAGCCATGGATGCTTAAATTACAAGATATTGACAAAAAATTAGAAGCCTTGCAATACTTCCTACCCGTAGTAGTAGAAGGGGTTCTATCTAATCTGCCTCCCGACAGGCAAACAAAGTTGTCGATGATAAAGTTATGGCTGTCGACCAAGAAGTCAGTACGGGGGTCACCGTGCAAGATGATTGCGCGACAAAAGAAAATCTAAATTTAGATATTTTCGAACCACAAATTGAGCAAGTTCAAGATCAAAGTCAAGAAAAGTTTCCTAATATATTCAACTGTTATTGGGCATCTTCATCCAAAGAAGTCCAATATTTACTTGTTGCTCATCAAATTAAAGACTTGAGCAGCTTTTGGAATTGCAATTTATCTTTCTACCTCATGGACCGAAAATCAGACATCTGTTTTCTTCATCCTATCGTTCTTTAAAACTTGAGGTTGAGTTTTTTCCAAACAGAGGAGAATGAATCAATGATGCTGTCAATAAGAGCTCAAGGAAAAGTAAAATTAAAGCTTTTCATAGTTGTGTAGCTATTAGATGTCTTAGGAATAGTCTTATTGTGAATTTAGGTTTTAGTTAGGGGTAATTTGGTATTTTATATTGCTGCAGGAATTTTTTAGTGATTGAATCTTATTTAGTTATCTTATTATATTAGGAATTTATTTAGAGTTATTGTTGTTATAGGAATAGTCTTAAAGGTTGTTTGGTTGTCTATTTAGAATAGGTAGTAAGAATTCTATTCCCAATAGAATTCTGAATTTTATCTAGTTTTACAGCTCTTATGAATAGCCTTGTTAGTCTATTATTTTAACAGTGAGATTGATCAATAAAGAGTTTAATTTACTGTTATTAGTCTGTTTGTTCTTTCCTATTAAATTTCCCCTCAGATTCCCTCTCTTCTCTCAGTTTTTACCTGGTACTGTTCACAGCCCCGAAACAGCCCCAAAAACCCCTTATTCTTTCTCTCCCGCTTGTAGACAAGATCCCCAATCTTGTGCTACATCAAGAAGAACTGTAATTCGTACTATCGCTACCCTTAACCACTCCCCCTAAAAAAAACTTTCCTCCAACTTGTCCCACACCACAAGATTGAGGATGTGAATTACAGTTAATCATCAACTAAGAGGACTTTAGTGGATGTAAAATCAACCACTATATATTGGAAACAGTAACTTCCACAAATACCATTTGTTGAAGTAGGTTAAAGAACACATGTAATTCATACTCATCCGACCCTTGTGCAACCACTCCCTATAACCGTTTTTCCTTCAACTTGTCCCACACCATTCACCAATTAAGGGGACTTTAGTGGATGATACATAGATTAAAATCCTGGAACTTTCTTCCCACAGTATTCATCCACAAGTTAACATACATAGTCTTAACTTTTTGGGTTCCAAGACATTAATATAAATATCCACAGACTTATTAGTTTAATTTCTATACTGCATATGCATCCAGTTTGCAATGCAGACTGGCTAATTAATGTACTGTCCCTCATCTAGATGGCCAGAAATTTTCCCTAAAGGCCACAGTTATTCTAGAATTTTCACCTGAGTAAACATCCTAGAATCCTGATTTGCCATTGAAACTAACAAAATGATGTGTAAATAGCTAGGACTATTTTATTTTATTGGCATCAAGACATAAGTATCAAACAAATTTTTTATAATGGCAACATCGATTTAATAGCAGTTAAAAGTGCTTTTTTATAATGGCAACACTGATTTAATAGCAGTTAAAAGTGCTAAGTTCATTCACTTAAGCTCAAAGTGAGGAGGGGTGCAAACCTTTCGATTTTTCTACTGAACTAATTGCACAATATGAAGTGCAAGCTAAACGCCCCAAATCACAAAAGAAGCTTGCTTTTTTTCAATAATTCCTCTCAAAACCCAACCCGTAGTGCATCCCACAATACAACGTCAAACTTCTTGATGCTTTCCCTAGCTTTGTTGTTTTTTAAAACCATTGGATCTCATTCTGCCTTATTTTTACCATTTACGAATGAGTTGCATGATAACTTTCTGGACTGAGATGCATTGAATAACCCATTATAACTAAGGTAAAGGCCCATAATTTCATCCACTGTCAAGCCATCAACACTCGACACACATAACGACCATCTGACCACCCCCCCAAAAAAATAAAAAAAGAAAAGAAAAGACTAGTATGTTTCTGCCTCCCCTCTATCTTTTTCCCCATTATCCTTCTCCCATCACTTCCTAGTATTGCGTCTTCATACGCTGCTTGTCGTCTCTCTCTCTCTCTCTCTCTCTCTCTCTCTCCCCCTCCCCCCCTTTATTTTTCTCCTTTGCCCTCCTCCACCCCTACAGCATTCTCTTCTCACCTCCTCCTCCTCCACACGATTTGCAGTTCCATATGAAGAAACATGAGATAGAATAGGTTAAGGGTTATGAATCAAATGATGAAGATTTTCATTTAGCTGATGATGATGATTAGGAGCTTAATAGACTATAGATTTTAGAATGCTTTAAATGCTTGAACACATGGGAGTGTTTATTTGCTATGTTTGTTTTATTTCTTTTTCTGACCATATATGTTATTTGTTATAGTATTATGCTTTGTAGTTCTAGACTTTGTTGCACTCATTTGCAATGCTTTATAGAATGAATAATATTTTACACACACACAGACATACATATTTACATTATTGGATTTCTTTAATTAATGTGGTTGCATATGTTCACTGCATAATTCTCGTAAAAATCATATGATTTCTATAACTGTGTCCTTTGCTTCAATAAAGCATGGTGCTTATGACCCAGAAGGTCCATTACAACTACTGTGATTAATTCTACTGTGCAGAAAATTGAGACAAAGTACCACAATTCTATCACATATTTCAACTCACGATTAAAACAGCTTTGGATTCTGAGATGGAGGACAATAACTGCTAACATAACAAGAGACATCAAGTACTGTCTAATGAAAGCAGATAAGTGGTACACAGTTTCACCAAGAAGACATTTAAGATTAATTGATGGGATGAAAATGACGTCAATTATTATTCAAAAGTTTCAACAAAGAGAATTCAAGACTCAATAAAAACCCATTTTCTGATAACCTAAGAAAAGGTAAATATAATTGAAAGAGAAGTTCAAAGCCAAGTTTACAATTTGTCCCATGTAAACTAGGAAGTACAAGCTCCGATTTATTTTACTACAAAAACAAAAAAATTCTTCCCCAATCTGAAGAAACTGGGGCCCTCTACTGATGGAAGGAGTCTTCTACATATTCTTCAAATGCCTAGGACAAGCCTCTAAACATTTCTCCTTAAAACACTTCCTTTTTCTACACACGTCATGCCAAGGTCAAAGTTTCCTTTATTCCCATGTCTTCAATTATGTTCATTAGCTAACCTTCCCTAGTAGCTGTCTTCAACCAGCAGTTGATTACTAACAAAAATCTCTTACTTGTATCCTAATCTTGTATCCTTACCAAGTCTTATTCATACGAAGCCCATGCAGATTGCTAACCAAATTCATGCTAGCCCCGAGGAAACTTAAGAAGTTAAACAAGAAAAAACAGCACATAAAATGGAGACGCAATGTAGCCTGGATGATGAAAATTGCACTTCCAGCGGTCTCGAAGAAACCAATTTCGTAAAGAAGCTTAAGAAAATGTAACGTGCAGAAAGTTAAAAGAGACGTATCAGTTTAAACAACAAAATACATTCACTTTTCTAATACTAGTTGAAGAAACTTGCTTCTCTTATTTACATAACATAGCTATTATTTGGTGAAAGCATGGTTATTTATTGAGAAACAAAGAACACTGAACTAATGCAGCAAACTTGTAGTGAGGAATTGGGCTGTTGTCCATGAAGATTGATTCACATGTATGGTCTAATGTAGTTGAATTAAGAAATGCATACACCATTTGTATAAGAACTTTAAGAAAAATAATGTTTTATCCCAAAGGAATCATGAAGCCATGCAATAAAAAGTGTGAATAAAATTCCACCATTTGATCTTATCTGCAATTAATCAAGCTCCCCTTCTCTAAAGCTCCTCACCAAAATACCATTGAAACCCAATATAGAACAATGAGAAAGGTGATATCAGTTTTCTATACATTGAGATGGAATTTAACTTTAAAGCATGCACTGAACTTCAATCACCATCTAATTAGAGACAGAATGGTGGCAGACACCTTAACAAAAAAATCTGCAAGTTATACAAATAAAAATAGTAATAACAAAAATGAATACTAACATTAACTAAAACAAAAACAATGGGTAAATCGAAAGATTCTAACTCAAAAGCAAAACCTTACACTTTAAGCCTCATTCCTAGATCTTGCAGTAATGTACAATATGACTTTTGTAGATAGGTCTCTTTCTTCAAATCAATGCCATCTTGTCTTGATGGGGAATTTTCTTCAATTTCTTTTCTAGAAAAATACCATATACCACCAGCATCTTCTGGCTTGTCCTGAGAACCTTTATAAATTCCAGCTTCATCTACTCCATGATGCGAAGGATCACCAGGTAACAAACCAGCCATTGCTACCTCCTTTTCATCAGCCAGATATAGCTAACAGAAAATAAAATGCCATGCTTAACATGCAATAAAATTTAGGTCCATATCTTAAAGTACGGAACAAAAAACTCTAAATAAAAAATTAAAGCTGAAACTTGAGTAGTATATCCAAAACTAGCAAAACAATTTTAATATGAAAAACAACAATGACATCAATTTGAAGCTGCATGTACCAGCAAAAGAGCATGTGCTCTATGCTATTTTCAGAGTGAAATTTTACCACCTAGGATTACAACAAATACGTACAAGAATTATAGAAAAGCAGAAGCAGTCAGATCCATTTAAAACCGTTTGATTTCTAGCAGCCTATATATAACAGTCACGCAAGAATAATTCTCAATTTTAGTAAACTTAACCCTTCCCTGTTATTCCCCCCTCCTTCCCATACAACCCCAAAAAAAAAAAAAAATTCAAACCTGTTCGTCTTTTACCCTTAAAAAAAAATAAAATCAAAACCTCTTCATATTTTGCCCTGAAAATAACATATTGAAAGTCTACACCATGGAATATCAATCTTTATCCACTACAATAAAGTAGCAGAGAAGTTTAATTTCCTCCTCCCATTCCCATTATGAGTTATCACAATTTATCCTGATCCTAACTACTTATCAAGAAAAAGCAAGCAAAAGTTCCCAATTTTAGCGCATCTTATTCTAACTGCGGTGCCCTAATTTTCTTCAAGGATGATAATGCAGCGGAGGATAATACCTGGGAAGGAAACGGAGACGGCTTGGATAGTACCTGGGTCGATCTGGGTTGCTTCTTCCACGAAATTTGAGAAGTAAGACAAGGGCTTGATGGTTTTTATGGTGGTGGATTTTGGGATACAGTGAGGACCAGTGATTACTGAATAAGAGGGAGGGAGGGAGGGAGAGGGAGAGGGAGAGGGAGAGGGAGAGGAAGAGGAGGGATTTTTTTATTGGGGGAGGATAGGGAAGAGGTGGAGGGGAGGTAGTAGGAAGTGCTGGGTAAGGCCTGTTTGGCTGTAGAAAACTAGTGAGGAAAGTAAATGAAGGAAGAGCGAAGTTTGGAAATGTTTAATTGCTCACTTTGTTTGATTAGGAAGACCAACGGAAACCTTTTCCTTATAAACAATTTCCCATAAGTGGAAACAAAGCGCACACATAGTATTAGAAAAATAAAGTGAAAGATATGAGAAAAAGTTATTTGAAGCTTTTTAAAAATTTAAAATATTTAATAGGGATAATAATGATAATTAAAAAATGACGAACACGAAATATTTCTCAAACTTTATATTTAGTATAGATATTTGGTTATGGAGGAAAATCATATAAAAAAGTGTTTCAAAGAAATTAGTAGAGAAAATCACACTAGATTTTTACCCATATTCCATTTCCTCACTAAATGTGAGTAAATGGTGAAAAGTGGAGTGAATTTAGGTCAACACACGGACTCCAATACGGGTTTAAGTAAAAATCAGGTCATCAATCAAAATCACAAAATAGAGGATAGAAAAAAAAAATGGAGAGAGATTGAGAGAGTAGCATGCATGAGAGAGAGAAAAAGAGAGCTAAAGGGAGAAAAAGCAATGGACGAGAGAAGGCCATGGAAGATTTGTTGCTGGCCTAGTCAGACGTAATCATTGCTGGAATTTGGAAGTAATTAGGGGGTGTTTGTTAATGTTGAATACTAAATTCTGAATTATAAGTTTTGAAAGTATTAATTCCTAAATTAATAAATTTATTTCTGTTTGATAATCAACTGAATTTAATTTCTGAATTAAATATGTCACTTCATACATATATTAATTTATTATAAATAATTGTCATATATGCGTAGAAATGAAATTGAATAATTAAGGATAATATAAATATTTATGAGATAGAATGTGTGTGATAGGGTATGTATGTGTGTGAGAGAGAATTTGTGTGTGATAGAGTGTGTGCATGTAAGTGAGAGAGAATATGCATGTGTGTGAGTCTGTGTGAATAAGAGTATGAAAAAGTACAAGAGAGAATATGTGTGAGAGATTAAGTGTGTATGTGTGTGAGAGAGAGACAATGTATATATGTGAGGAAGTGTGTGTTTCTATGTGTGAAAGAGTATATGTTTGTGTGAGAGTGTGTGTGCAAGTGAGAGAAAGTGTGTGTGAATATGTGTGAGAGAAGAGTATGCGTGTATTAGACTATGCGTTTCTACATTTATTTAAAATTCAGTAGATTAAGTGAAAATATTTTCACTTAAAATTTTGAATACAAATTAAGCAGTGCTTAATGTATTAAGTGATAAGAGAATTCTATTATCAAACATGTTGAATTCAAAAATCTCTTAATCAATTAATTTTCAGTATTAAGTTGAGTTATCAAATAGATCCTAAGTGCAGTAGGGTTAGAAACATCGAAGAAGAAGAAAGAAATTTTCAAAATTTCATGTTTGTCTCAAACTTCTGGCCAATCTAGTTAATCCCACTAATGAGGTTTAGCTTATACTTTCCCCCTTGATTTCATTTTAACCATTAGACATGTCCATTTGGTTTGGAAAAATGATTTATTTGTTTAATGGAATTCTATATAGGCTTCATTACGAATAAAGTATTTCCAAGTAACTACTTTATATCTCGTACTAACTTTAGTTTATATGTTTTCTTTCCAAACTTTACTTTTTTGAATTCATACATTGACTCATCAAAAACTGAAAATGATTAATTGAAGTAATCGACTTATAATATACTTAATTAAGATTAAATTAAACCCAATTAGCCACTTCATAGCTTTGATTTAGACCTTTTATTATTATTGTTAAAATTTCATTCTTTAAGTCACTTGAGATATGTTCGTAAGAGTTTTTTGGTTTAAAAAAAAAAAAAAAAAAGAATCTCTAGATCTTTGTATATTTCTTGGTGACTTGAACCCGTGACTTAGGTCATAGGAGAAGTATAGTTGTACTATTTGGACTACACTTTGTTTGTAAGTTTTTTTTTTTTAATAAAACTTTTAAAATCCTACACATAAAAGTCTTGAATTGTAACCTTCACACATTTGAATTGTAACCCCCATACTACAGTTAGTATGCTTCTTTCTTTTTAACAGGGAATTAAGATAATTTTTCAAATTAAAATATTTTAAACACTTATTTCAATTGATTATGCTTACTAATGTTTTAATTTAAAAATAAAATCAAACTCTTTAATTGAATTTATAATATCTACTAATTTGTTAAATTTCAAGAGAAAAATTCCTTTTCATTGCTTATTCAAAATCCACAAACCAAAAAATCACTTCCCCTAAGAATTACGTCTCTTTTCTTATTACTTTCCTCATTAACTAAACAAGGTAAGGATTTTACATTTCTAATGATTTTAGTTTCTATTTCCTTCATTTTCTTTTCCTTAGGCTTAGTTTGGGAGTTAAGAGAGAAAAGAAGAGAAGGGAAAAACTTAAGTGAGAAGAGAAGAAAAGAGAAAGGGAGGGCTTTTAATGTTGTTTGGAAGTTTAGGAAAGGAGTGGAAAAATTTGGGATTTATATGTGAAGAACCCCAGTTATGTTAATCATGTTTTGATGATGACCAAATCATGCTAATGGTTTAAAGACAAGTGTGCAGAAAAACAGGGAGGTTCAAACGCAAATGATCGTCCGAACAATCCCACTTGTGTAATTCTAACATCTAGATGTGTATAAGAACAGCGTCCGATAAATTTCCAGAAGACTCCTCGGACGAAGAACAGCGTCCGATAAATTTCCAGTAGACTTCGCTTCTATCGGACGCATGTTCGGACGCATCCTCGGACGTCCGAACGAACACCCTCAGAGAACGGACGCAGTGTCGGACGCACACTGCGTCCGTCCGAAGCGTCCGAACAGCGTCCGATAGAAGCGAAGTCTACTGGAAATTTATCGGACGCTGTTCTTCGTCCGAGGTCCAACGGCTAGTTTTCCAAGAGAGAAAATAGCCGTTGGGAAGTTGTTGAAAGCAGATATTTGGCAACTATAAATACCCCAAGGTCCGAATTAAGTAAAACAAGGACTACATTCAATACAAACACTTGTAAGAGCTATTTGAGGAGAAATAGGCTAAAATATTGTGGGTTGTATTGGTTTGAGAAGTCTAGCTTTCTTGGCTCAACTAGTGGGAATTAGTGTGAGCAAGAATAGACTAGTGAGTGATCTTCAAGTGCTTAGTAAGAGTGGAGGGATAACAAGTGTACAAAAGTGAGGTTGTAGTGTAAAACCCTTTGGCTCAACTAGAGGAACTTAGTTGGTGCAAGGGTGAGCGTACTTTGTGTACAAGAAGGTTATTGCCTCACCTTCTTTGAAGAAGCACTACTAGTGAATGTACTCCAAGCTTGAGAAGCTTGGGAGTTTGGTTTGATATTCTTTATCTCATTCTTATTTGTTCTTTAAGCTTAAACTGTTGAATATCTATTATATTTATTTGTGCTTAAGTATTCATTTGTTGCATAAAGTTTTGAATTTCTATTAAGCACTTAAAAAGGTTTGTCTTTAGAGATAACCTAATTCACCCCCCCTCTTAGGTTGCTTTTGGGGCCAACAATATGGAAATAAATTTTGGTTGTGTAAGTTTTTTTAAGGATTGAGTTGGAATTTTAAAATATTTATAGAAGAATTTTTAAGTTTCCTTCATTTTCTTCCCACTTTTGGGAGGAAAAGTTTTGATGATGTGGAGGGATATTAGTCCCTTCCATTTCCTTTCATTTCTTTCTCCCCGAACTCCGAAATGAAGGAAAAAGTGTATTTTTCCTTCCAAATCCTTTCCTTTCCCTCATTTTCCTTCTAAGTAAAGTAGTGAGGAAAGGAATGAAATTCTAAGAAAAGTGATTTTTTAGTTTGATTTGTGGATCTTGGATTTGAAAGATCACTCCAAATAACAAATATTAGATACTATCAACTGTTACGAACATGCAATTTTTTTGGAAAAAATTAACAAATTAATAAACTAGTGTTACGAAGTTATGTAAAACATTTTAATTTTCAATTCTTTCCCCTAACGAATATTGTGAAATTTTAATTACAATCATAAGCATACTTTCTAACTATTATCATATGAACAATAAAATATATATATTGAACCTAAAACTGCAATACATTAGAGTAGCAATGTGTAATAACAAAGAACAACAAAAATCTAAGTAAACATTATGACCTCTTCTAATATTATTATAAACATAAGTAAATAAATTGATTGACATTTTTTAGTACGAATATTGTCTCTCCACATTTCACTAGCAATTTTTTGTCTTAGTTCCCTATCTATATTCATCTACTAATCTTGACTCAAATGAATTATCTATGGATTGATGTAAGAGTTCGCGATCAACATCCACAACGATATCTTTAAAGGGTTAACACCCTTATGCAATAAAGTCAAAGAATCACAATAACTCCAAGTCTAGGATGTCCAACCCCAAACTCTACAATACTTGTAAATCCAAGTCCTCAATACTACACTCATATCAATAACATTTCAATTAATAACTAGACACAAGATCATCAAACCTATGTCTGATACCACTAAATGTCATGCTTCCAAATTGAGACAATGACATGCCTTACCTCGGGCTCACCCTGAGCATGCATGGTACTATACGAAGAGTAGCTAGTAACCATAATCACAATAAACACTTCCAATCATTTTTAAGCTAACCATAATTTACCATTTTACAAACCAAGGTATAGACAAAACACAAAACAACCTATCAAGAACAATTTAAATCCTAGCATACTACACTGGCATGTGGGTCAAGACAAAGGGTAAAACAAACATCAAGTAACAGAAGTAAAACATTCTCATACCGTACCAAGATCCTCTTCCTGGCTCAAATCCACAAACATGATTAACAAACACTTCAAGCAAGTCCTCAACTACTCAAAATAATATCAATAACTTGGATGAGAAAAACAATGCTTAGTAAATAGTAATTAAACCTAATTACTGAATGTGAAGCATATAACAAATGCATCACTTAATCATTCACTTTAATGCAGGAACAATAACATATATTTAGAACTTATAAAATATGCAACTGACCATTTCCTATTAGATATGATCCAAATATACCCAATTATGAACAATGTAAAGCATTTGTACAATCGCGGCGAAGCAAAGACAAATACTACTCGTGAAACAATCCAAGATACAAGAAAAATAATGCTTTTATACCAATCGATCGCAGGATGAGTACCAACCCATGTATCATTAGGAACAGGAAGAGGATACTCGTTTATTAATTGACAGGATGGGTGTCACGCCCCAAAAACGGGACCGTAACACGCCGCGCTAATGGTACACCGGACCAAAGCGCAAGGCACAAACGAACAGAGCAACAAACTTAACCGTAATGTAATAGAACCATCAAGCCATTTCTCAACTATAAAACCTATTTCATTTTACACAAAATACGAATTACAAAAAGAAAGCTTAGTACAAAAGATGCTACAATGAAAATCTAGTTGTCAATAAGAGACAGCATCTCTTACACTTTATAGAGGCTTTGTGTAAAGAGAAGCTTGGAAGATTATCCGCATGAAGTTTACCAGTAATGTGGAGTCTGGGGAAAAATCTAAAAGTCGCTAACGTGATGGAGAATCCAAAACGAGTACCTAGATCTGAAAAATTATAAGTCACGTGGGGTGAGCATAACTAGCTCGGTGGATATCATAAAAGCTCTTCAAATGGGGCCAAGCATTGCGATAAAAGAAAACATAAAGATAATGACATTTGTGAAAACCATAGTTATGAAGGTTTCTAAAATGTCTCATGCCATTTAAAAGTCAATAAACCATAATCATAAGTAGTTTCTAAAATGTATCATGCCATTTAAACGTCAGGCATGTCCAAAACATAGTCAAAAAGATCCAATCATTTCAAAACATAGTATGCTAAAGCATAGCGAACAAATCCAAGTACAGCCCAGATTTGATCCAGACAATAATAAAATAGCATGAGTATCTTTTAGGCTCAAAGTATGACCTACAGTACTAGCCAGATCTAGTAATCTACCACACCTACTAGTCTGACTGGGAGGTCAAGTTATCCCATCACAAGACCCCGTATCAGAGAGTTCATAACATTCACAGAAATCACCATGGCGTCCCATGGATGACTATAGAACCGGTGCACCCCAAATCAAACATTTCCAAACACATCCAAAATTATATACCTCGGTCGCCTATGAGCCAAAACAGTCATAAAATGCTGAGTTTCATATCAAAAGAGTTTGCAAATATATCAATTGATTAACATAAAATAGCTTGGTCCCGATTTCATATATAATAATTCCAAAACTTGGTAAAAGTGTAGTTCCAAACATCATACACATTTTAAAATCCATCCAAACATATTTCGAAAGTCGTTAAACAAAATACAAGTGGAAGAGGGTCTATGTTACCCACAAATCCATCCAAACATATTTCGAAAGTTGTTAAACAAAGTGCAAGTGGAAGAGAATCTATGTTACCCACCTATTAAAGCAAAAATTGCACAAAGATCACAGAACGCGATCGCCGGCGGTAGGTGGAGTGGTACCTAAAACAGATATAAGAGGACTCTTAGAAGAGATGTAGAAGTTAAAGAATGACTAGGAAGCGAAAATGTCGCGAAACGATAGAAAACGACACCAACAACTCTTTGGTCAAAAATGACCTATTCACAAAAACCGACCAACTTCGACAAGCTAAAACCCCAGTCAAAACACTTAGTTAAGTCTCTTATACACATCAAATTCGCATTACAGCTAGAATAGGAGATAATAAGAGGAATGCTATTGATATAGTCCCGACTATCGCCTCCCTAGGCTATAAGTAGGTTATCCTCCCCGCCAACAAAATCCAATTCCAAGGTATTCAAGGGACCTTGGTTACAACCCAACTCAAAACAACATATTCAACCAACAAAAATCCAATTCCAAGGTATTCAAGGGACCTTGGTTACAACCCAACTCAAAACAACATATTCAACCAACAAAATCCATAAACGGAAAGATTCACCGGAGGAATAGCCGGGACTATATCAATAGCATTCCACAATTTTGGAAAACACCTAAAACCATCAAAAGATCATTAAAGACCCTTTAAACATAACCAATTATCCAAATTATCCTAGTTGGGCCAAACTTCCGCTTACTTACAAAATGAAGGGAAATCAATTCCACTTGGTTTCAAGTCTAAATTCCTATCCAAACTAACCTTAAAACACTCTTAAAACATCATTACAAGCATCTTTTAAATAGACATAAGCATTCATAGCATAACATTCTAGGCTCATATGGAAGACAAAACCCTAACTCATAATCTTAAAATTTGTAATCTAACCATGGAAAGTTGTTAAAAATCAACCCCAATCACTTCCCAACCTCCAAAACACTAAAAACAACCCATAATATACATAAATCACAACTTATAAGGCTGCAAAGAGGGTTTTCTCAGCCATAAATAATCCTACAAAACTTGAAATTAAAGCTTAAATTATAAAGCCCATAAGCCATAAATGCTAAAATACATAAAATGATACCTTGGTTTGATTCCTACTTGAAAACCAAGAAAATTTTTTGGGCAAAATGGAGGAGAGGAGTTCGGCTGCTGCTGGAAGAAAATGAGGAAGAAAAAAACAAGAAGAAGACTTAAAAAGAAATTCCAAGGTTGACCAAATAGTACCCCATTGACCAAATAGTCTCCAAGTTGACTATTTGACCCAAAAACTAATTTTTGCTACTAAATTAACATTATAGCATTAATCAGTCATCAAACAACACTCACACACCACAATGCACTAATTACATTTAGTCCAACTTTTGACCCGTTTACCCGCCGGTACCGAAATCGAGTAAATCGAAAAATTTGCCGAATTGAAGAACGAATAAGTTGAAGTACTTTATGACTAAAAATAATATGAAAAACATTTTAAACCAATTAAAATCAAAGAACAAGGCTATTAAAATACTGGGTTTCACAATGGGGTTCTCTAAATATTAGGGTAGGACAAAAAACTCACGTATCCCAATTGACAGGACGAGCCTTTCATATCAAAAGGGTAGGATGAGAAATGCTCGTATGTTAAACAACATGGCAGGGTTCTTGTTTCAAATAGGGCATGATGATAGCTACTTGGATAGTCAATAATAGGACGCGGCTCTAGTGATAAACAGGGTAGGACAAGAATCACCTATAAACTAAATAGCAAGACGAGCCTCTGGTATCATATCTATAACACCTGGACTTTTCCATTTCTTAACGTCCATGGCTGTGTATTTGTTCTTATCTTCTAAAATATCCATTTATAACCTTCTCTCACGTCTATTGAAAAATTTGTCCTTTTTGGATGTTTCCTAAGTTGATAGGTCAAAGTGCAATTAAGTGAAACTTGAGAGACCAAAGTATAATTTTTGAAATTCTTTAAGGCTTTCTTAGCAGGCCATTTTTGCAGCTGCTACTACTACCTTATTCTCTCAACACTTAGAAAATTTCCTAAAATTCTTAAATCCTTTCTAAACATCTACTTCACAAATCTTCAAAACTAGGCTTGAATCTTGTTGCCCAGGCTTAAGTTGAGGTGTACGAGTGTTCCTAATCTAATTTTCCAGCTTATTAGCTATGTTATACATGAATTTTATCAAGGTTTTAGTAGTAAATTTTCCTAGTTCTTCCAAGAATAGAAGTTGTTCCAATCTTGTTTTTTATGGACGTTTCTTGTTATCAAATGTATCCTTGTGTTATATACATTTGGTTTATGGTTCTAAAACTTCAAATAACATCTGAAATGAAGGATTTGAATAAGACTTTCAAGAGTTGTCCCATGAATTAAAATACTTAAATCTTGTTGCTAACCCTGATTTTTGTTGCCAAATTATTTCCTACTTTGTTCAGCCATGATTTATGATTAAAAACACTTCTTAAACATGATTTGAGGGTTGCAACTTGGACAAATTTTACATCTTGATGTTTAAGCCTAGAGTTTTGGAGTTTAATCACTCTTTCACTTGCCTAGAATTTCCACAACTTGTTCATGCATATTTTAACACTTGTTTCTAAGCATTTGGAGTGATTTCTGAGCATCAATTTGAGCTACATCATGCCTTCCCAGAATGACCAACTAGCTTATTCATAGTTTCCTACTACCTTGTTCATGTTCACGAGCTAGTTTAGTCATCCAAAATTTACTTCTTGTTTTTGCTTCCTTTTTAATTCTATATTGTACCTCCAGGTCTGCACTTTTGAATGGTATTCCTTTCCCTTAATTACAGTGAAGATAGTCACCAGGGTTTTTGACCAACCAAAGTCAGAGTTCCAAGGCTGTAGATCGCAAGGTAAGTAGTGTTTATACCTTTCGATTGATCGTGTGGTATATGATTAATGTACAGTCCTATATTATGTTAAGTGAAGGTAAGTATGGCTAATTATTAGTACGATTTGTATGTGATAAGTTTACTTGAATGGCTTAATCATTTCATATACATTGTTCAATGTCATTTCATGCGAATTGTGAATGGGAGCTCAATAGATCATCCAATTGGACTTAGTTTTGTTTTTTAATGTTCTATGTATCATGGAGTACTCTGCCTCATACCTAATTGATATGTGGTGAAAAAGTTAAATTACCCAACTTGCAACTTCCCACTAATCTTCAAGTGCACGATATCAATGTAGCAGAATTAATAGGAATCGTTCTCGCGAGGAAATACACAGACAAGTACCAAAAGAGCAAATGTTTTAAAACTTTAAATGAAATTTCTAAATTAACAAAGCAATGAAATAACAAAACTGAATAAAAAGATTGAGATTACAAAATATTAGGAAAACAGGTAAGGTACTAGACTGGTAATTTTCCTGAATTAATTTAACACACTGACCAATCAACTCAATTATACATTATGGAGATTCAATTCCCAATTATCAACTCACCCCCAATCTCTCATGTTGATGAGTCCTATCAATCTAACTAATTCTAGGCGTAGATTTCTTTAGACCTAAGTCAAATTATGTCAAGTAATTTTGTTTATGGAATTACTATGAGCCATTAGAAATTTACACTAGTCATGACTATAAATTAACTAATCTAACAATTACTACTGATCCATGATGGAGGCTCGACTCCCATGTTACCTCAACCAATCTAACAAAAGTGGAGTTAGCTACTCTCTAGAATTGTCTCGCTTGTGATGATTGTTACCCATATGTACAATTGATTCAGTTGATGATTAATTAGATCGATTCATAGGAAAATCACATCATCCATACCTAATGCTCATAGATTTAGTTCATGATAATGATGGAATAAAAACATAGAAATTGACAATAATGCTAGAAAATCAAATAACCATTAAACTATGGTTTTGTATAGATTGTATAATAATAAATAACAAAAGAAAGAATAGAAATTAATTTAACAAGTGAAAGGAATTACCAACAATTATTTCAAACTAGAAACCTTGAATTAACTTGAACTTGTCTCTAAAAAAAAACCTACAAAAATAGTGCAATGAAAGAAAAACCTAAAGAGTACTAAATACTGTTGGTCCCAAAGCAACCTAAGAGGGGGGGGGTGAATTAGGTTTCTAAAAATACTTTTAGAAATATTAAACTTATTGAGATTTTTCAACTAATAATTAATATAATAGAATCAATGAAACTGTGAAGTAAGAAAGAGATGAAATTAAACAACTAATACTTCCAAGCTAACAAGCTTGAAGGATTAATTCACTAGAATGGTTCACACACTTGGTGAGCCAATAATCTTTACAAAGTAGGAAAATTCTTGCTCACACTAAAACTCTTGAGTGATTTTAGTTGAGCCAAGAATTTTACTCACAATCTCACTTTCGTACAAGATTATCAGTCCACTCAAAATTGAATTGCACTCTAAGCTGCACACTAATACAATAAAGTACTATAGCCAATTTGTACTAAAATGGCTCTGTTCTAAGGCTTGTATTCAATGTATTAGATGATCTTTACAGAATAGTAGAGCAGTTATTTATAGGAGCAATAAATGGTGGTTGCAACTACTTCCTAACGGCTAAATAATAAATGCACAAAAAGTAGCCGTTGAGGTTTCGAACGCCTGAGATAAGTAGGATGCGTCCGACACAGCGTCCGATCTCCATGCAATTGGTGAAGAACATCGTTCGGACGGCCGTGCATGCGTCCATTCCATCGTCCGAATGGATCTTCGGACGGTTATGTTCGTTCGAAAGAGACTTTGTTTGGACAGTTGTGTGCGTTCGTAGAGAAGCATTAAGAACCTTGCTTTCTGCCTGTTGGTTCGGACGGTGAAATGTGTCCAAGAGTTTTCCGAAGCTTGACATAGTTCGGACGGTGTACTGCGTCCGAACACCCTGTCTCCAGCAGAACAAGTAACAGACCTGCAAAGCTTGTTTACAGAGTTTAGTGCTTATGTCATCATCAAAATAAGGTTTGGAAAATATCAAATACTAGTCGTAATAATGATGTCTTCAATACTAATCCTTGCTCCCTATGTAAGTTTAGGAGTTCACAATTTATTGCCTACTCAACTCTTAACATTTAGGAGATTTTCCTAATCATGTAAAATGCCAAAATGGAGGCCTATTACAAGTAGGAAACTGGAATCCCACCACAATATGAAATTTCCAAAATTGAGCTCCTCAAGTTGGTTTGCTGTGGCAAACAAGCCTTCCGTTCCCTGGATTGTATGGCTTGCCTTGGCGAATAAGGCCTCTGGCTAGTCCGCTATTTCAATTTCTTCACTTGTGTTTTGACTTCCAACTTGGCCATTCTACCTTTTTACCTACATAGAAAATAAAATAAACATAAATAACTAAGACTTACTTAAACTCAATTATATACTATAATTACTTAAAAACACACAAATTAACCTAATTAGACTTCTGATACAAAACATTACAAAAATACAATAATAAAGACGTAAAATACTAAAGACTAATTCTAAAGAAGTACAATAATAAGCTTAATTCTAAGTTTCTTAAACTCCCCCAACTTAGCCTTTTGCTTGTCACAAGCAAAAGAGAGAGCTTAGACCAAACAACCAACAAGAAAATAACCTAACTCTAATAAAACTGTATGAACAATAGTTAATGCATTGAAAAGAAAAGTTAGATTAGTTTCATGCATAAAGGAATTTGATCAACGATCCCATAGTCATCATAAAAATGCCATATGCTTATACTCACAAGAATAGAAGGAAATAGAATCACTCAACTCACCTATCTTAACAACTTACATCAACAAAATTTAACCATACAACAACATGGTTGGACATGAAGTGTAATCATCCCATAATCACTAATATGCACTAATCTGAACAAAGGAGGATAATCAAATAGGATTTTAAAAGCTTGTAATGTAGGTTAAGGGATAAGGTAGGATGAATATAGGTAAAGTAGCTAAAATCACCTTAGTCACATTACAATTCAACTTTGCACCACTTCCCATGTCCACAGTAAACACCACCATAACTAGCCAAACTGAAAATTCACAAATTACAACGCATAACACTTAGATGAAATAGTTAGTATTATAATAGCTACATTATTAACACAAGAGGAGTAATTCTCTTATTTACAATTCCAACAACACATATAACTATATATATATATAACAATTATATAATAATGCCATACATCTCCTTAGCTATCCATCATACAAAATCAATATTACAATGTCAATATAACATCAATGCCAACCAAGGTATGGGTAAAAGAAAAGTTAAACATATGAAAAGATAAATTGGTTAATCATGTGGTTAAAACAATAAAAATAGGCTAAGAAGACCCAAAAGGGGACACTAAGGATATCATTTAACAAGGTAGGTAATTATATTAGCTGGCTCAAACAGTCTAAAAGGTTGCCTAACTCATTTCCTAGATCCAAATTTAGCCCATATTTTTCTCATACAGGAGTACCTCAACCCATTGTCTCAAGAAAAATTAAGTTATGTAAGTTGTCAAGATTATCACTCAAAAATTAGAACTAGGCTCCCCACTTGCTCACGTATACCTAGGCATGTATATGTGGGGTGATAGCATTTTCATGAATCAATGGGGTAACAACCCAAAAACTTCTATGCACAAAAAAATTACCAATTCAAATTAATCAGTTTTTCATTCACTATTAAGGACACAAAATTCATAAAGTAAGTTTGTGCACTATTACCACAAAGATACTTAAACACAAATTAAAGACACATAAAAAAATATAAACACATAGACACAAAACTAAAGACTAAACATCACTAATTTATCTAGAATAAAATTAATTGCAAAATTAAGAACACGTAACATAATCCAAAGCATAACACAATATGACAATAACACCACCAAAACAACAATTCATTAATACCACCTCCAATACCTTCAACTTGAACACAGCATTTTCCCTAATGCTTGCCATGATGGTAATAAAACAAGTTTAGAAAGTAAAAGAAAAAATTGTTTGATTTCAAGAAAGTGGCAAAAGAAAACTCCTTCAAGAGGCCCCAGATGGACTAGCCTCATCATCCTTCTCATCAATAGAATCCGGTGTAAAATGATGTAGTTGGTGCATCTAGCTTGACAGGCTATCAACTTCTATCAAATGGCTTTTCCAGATTTAGTGGCCATGCTATGATGTCTAATTTCTTGTGCAAGCTGTGCAAACTTTTACTCTGGCAGTGCATAACATCTCGATTATCTTTTATTAAATGGAGCATAAAAAGATATGATCAAGATCACCAGGTCAAGGAAGTTGAGGAAGAGAGCCCTTAGGTGGATCTATAGAAATGTCATCATTCTCATCATCATCACTGTTAGAATAATCTATAAGAGAATCCCGATCAAGATAACCGCCTTTTACTCGGTGTCCACTTATACAATCTTGATGTTATTGAACATGTTTTCCAAAGCATAGAGGTGTAATGATATTTTTTTTGAGGTAATCTTCAGTTTTCCTGCAGAGGTCACACCTTCCTAAGCATATGAGGTTGTGATAACACTAGGAAAAACGACTTCCATGTCTATCTGGAGCCATTCCTCCTAATGATCTACATATCTCTGCTCCAACATCAATGTCCCATCTTTTGACTAAGGCGTATAAAATCAATGCTCTTTCTGTACTGACCATGGTGGGATGGGCTACAAGCATACGATTCATGCAAGCAAAATGATCCAAACTCTTGCTTTTAAAGTTAGGAACCATATCTTGAACTATTTGCACTCTCCACATGTGCTTTTACTCCAAGTACCCCTTGAATTTGTGAGAACATTGATCACCTCTTCGAAGTTAATATCACCAAGGATGAATTCTGTAATTTCATTGGATGGAATGTTAGTTGTGCCAAAAATTTTATTGACCATAATAGAGGTAATATTAATTTAGGTCTTTGTCGAACCTAAACAATATTAGATTTCAATTCAAAAGTAATGCCTAGAAATTCACAAACCAAATCAAATCGCCCAGGTAGTCCTTGACTAAGGCAAAAATTATCCCATATCTTCTCTTAGTTTCGTTCAAAAAGTAATCTCGAAGTTCATTAGTTTCATGACAATTAGACCACTTTGTTGCACTGAAATCAAAATAGCACTGATAGCAAACATGTTTTTCATTCATTAATTTTAAGCTGCATATTGAGCATTCTCACTAAAAAATTTATCTTGGTTTCAACTATTCAATTCGCTTTTATTACCTGAAGACTAAGGGTATCAATGGGTGGGGTTATCAAGTTATCATGTCGTTTCAGGTGTAACCCATTTCTTATCGTGTCGTGTTCGTGTCATGTAGGGCTCGTTTCTAATCCTGTCGTATTCATATCTAACCTGTTCGTGTTCGTGTCATGTTCGCGTCAGACCCATTTATTATTAATAGAAAGTGTCAACATATTTGATAGAATTACATAACTTGTGATCCATTTGAATTAAAATCTCAAATTTTAATTATTAATAACTTAAGTAATTAATACCAACCTTATTATCGTAGTAATTTAAAACACATAATTAAAATTATTAAAATCTTTTAGACAATATTTAAAATAATTATTATGTTTGGTTTAATAATCTAATATCATATGTATTATTTGCAATTTTAAAGTATACAATATTAAATTATAATAAATAAAAAAACTTCAGCAAAATCTTCTCATACAGTAATTTAATGGGTTATCATGTCAACTCATTGGTTGGTCCAACTCAACTCGTTTAATTTCATGTCTAAACGGGTTGACCCAATAATTACCCAATAAATTTTGACCCGTGTCATAACATGTTAATTTCATGTCGTGTTCATGTTGTGTTATCTAGTCATGTCATAAATTACCAGCCCTACCAAAGAAATGATGCAAGAAATAAAACCACATAGTATAGAAATAGATACCCACTTTTCAAGTTCAAGTATGCTACAGAGATAAGAAAATTCAAATAATCCACAATTTAACATTCTCCAAATGATGCAAGAAGAAATTTGATGAAAAGTCCAGAATCTAACAATTTACTCCCCTGAAGTTGTATAAATCTCCCTATCTGCGGTCTAATATAGACACAAAGTACGTTCGCAAGTATGTGGATCAAACAAGTAATATAGAGTAAGTAAAGATTGTTCCCAAGAGGATTATGCTTGACACAATTGACAATTACCAGAGCGACACGTACAAAACTCTATCTAAGCAATGAAATATTGGATTAGTAATGAAAACAAAAAAATGCTTGACTAAAAAACTAGATACAAAATCAATATGTATTAAACCTATGGTTTATTCATCATTTATCAATCCAATTAATTGCTTTGATATATTATTCTTTCGATTTCATAGTTTGTTTCTAACCTAGGGTTCCTGTTGTAATTGCAAGTTCCTTTTGAAATTATTGCAAATCTACTGACCTTGACTAGTCTGTTATATTTCTATTTAGTGTAATTAAAGTCCCAATTAGTGCATAAATGTGATCCTAATTGAATACCTAATGTGAATAGGCATATTTCTATCCATACCCACAAAATGGTTCAATATATGGGCGATTGTTCCAAACAAAGGCTATTTGAACCCGTCCTAACCTTAAGTTTCCTCTTTTGATTTCACTTAAGATTTATAATTCATTCTAGAGGGTGGCTAGTTATCTAGATGTATTAAGAACAATTCAAAAAAGCAAACATACACATGAAATTAAAAGGAACGTATAAAATCTCAACAATCAATTATCGCTACAAAATCTAAATAAAACCCTAGTTAAGAGTTTAGTGCATAATCATAGACATAAAAACATCAAAATATTGTTTTACAATTGTTAGAGAGTATGGATTCATGAAGGAAAGAAAAAAGGAAGAAAAACTATGCTTAGTCATGCTCTTTGCTCATTCGCCTTGATGAATCTCCTCTTGGAAGTTGATCTTTAATCTTCTGATGATTTTCTCTACAGAGCGGTTACAATTAGTTTTAATCTACTCTAACCAACTCTACATTATATTCTACCTTGTGTTTCTAACACCCTAAGACATATATATTTGTGGTGGTCAATAGGGTTTTACAAGTTTGTAGGTCAAAAATGCCTCTAAGAAACCTTAAACATTTCAAACACGTTTTTTCCCGTTTCTGGCTGTGCGACTGAGGTTCCCCACCTTGAAATTACTTGTTTGATGATGGATGAAGATATTTTTGGTTGTGCATAAAGGGATTTTGGGAAGAAATTGTGGTGATTTGTGGTGTGGGTGGAAGATTTATAATGGTTATTGTGGATTTAGAAGGGTTTTTAGCTGGGGTTTGAAGAGTTATAGTCGTTGTTATGGATTTAGAAGGGTTTTTAGTTGGGGTTTGTGGAACAAGAAGATAAGGAAAGAAAGAATTTGAGGGGAAGGGGAAGAAAGAGGATTGGGTGAAAGGAAGAAATAACGGGTTATAGTACGGCTAGGGTATTTAAAAATATGGTGTGCCCCAGCGATGTGAGCATTTGCCATGGTGAATGAACCTTGTGTTTTCCCAATTGTGAAAGTTCACCGCAGCGAACAAAATAGCCCTGTGTTCATTCTCATAGCGAAAACCTTCTATTTATGACGTTCATTTGGTTTGCGATGGCAAAACAAAGGCTTTGGTTTGTTTGCTACTTCTGTTTGAATGTTTTTTTGGACATACCCAGCATTTTTGCCTCTCCTATCCTGCAATTAGCTCAAAAGGAAAATTTTAAATATCTAAACACTTTAAAAAAAAAATTACTAACTAAAGTTTAAAAAAAAATGATAAATTGCTTGTGTTTCCTCCCAAGTGGTTCTTGTTTAAAGTTATTAGCTTGTCTCCCATTCTTGATCATGCTAGGGAGATAGTTTCATGTCCCTCGTCAACTTCTCCTCCAGATACAGTTTGAGGCGACTCCCATTAACTTGAAATATGAATCTTTTCCTTTAAGCTCTACTACTCCATAGGTAAATTCTTGAACTATCTCATATGGTATTCCATTTCATCGGGATTTCAGTTTTCTAGGAAACAGCCGAAGTGGAGAATTGTAAAGCAACACATTGTCACCGGCATGAAATTCTTTGTAAAGGATGTTTCAGTCTGCCACCTTTTAGTCCAATCCTTATAAAGCCGTGCACTGTCATAGGCCTCTTAGTGAAATTTGTCAAGCACACAAAGTTCCAATAATCTCTTTTCATCAGCTGCTTTGTAGTCATAATTGAGGCCTTCATTGGCCAAAATACCTTATCTCTATTTCCACTGGTAAGTGTTATGCCTTCTTGAAAACTAATCTGTTAGGTGACTTACCAATATGAGCTTTGAATGTTGTCCTATATTCGCATAATGTATCACCTAGCTTGTGGGACCAATTTTTTCGAGAAGCATTGACTGTCTTTTTCAAGACTCTTTTTAGCTCCCGATTTGATACCTCAACTTGCCCAAAAGTTTAGGAAAGAAACTTTATGTGTCCATCAAATTTGGACAATAGAGTTTCAAATTGAGGAAGTTTTTAAGGTGCAGTATCACTAATAATGGCTCTTGGAACTCCAAATCTAGAGAAAATCTTGTGCTTGATGAACTTGGTAACCACTCGGGCATCATTGGTTGGTAATGCAGCTGCTTCAACCCATTTTTAGACATAATCTACAACAACCAAAATGTGTTTGTTGGAGAATGAACTTGGGAATGGACTCATGAAGTTAATGCCCAATACATTAAATAACTCCACATCTAGAATATCGTTAAGAGGCATTTTATCCTTCCTAGATGTATTCCCTATTCGTTGACAAGCATCACAATACTCCACAAATGATCTGGTATCCCAAAATAATATAGACCAGTATAACCCACTCTGAAGTATCTTTGTAGCTGTGTGGTGGTTCCCATGGTGTCCTTCTACAGGAAAAGTGTGACACATGTGTAACACATTTTCCATATCTTCCTCAGGCACATGTTTTCGAATCACTTGGTCTCCATACTGCTTGTACAAGTATTGTTCATCCCAACAGTGATTATAAATTAGAATTTCAAATAAGAGAAAAATTTCTTCTTTTGATTACAATTCAATTCTAGTGGGAGAACTTTTGCCGCCAAATAGTTAGTTAGATCCGCATGCCATGGTTTGACACCTACTACCATCAATCTTTCTTTAGGAAATTCTTCCCGTGTTGGTAATAACTCCACTTCATTTCTTGTGGTAGTTCTATTTTTGACAATTGGTCGACTACTTATCATAGCTGCATTTCTTGTCTACCACCTCTCAATCAATTAATGTAACAACAAAATCTAATGAATCAATCGTTGTTTGGCATCAAGCTTAGACAATAAGTATTTTAATGCATCGTAATTTGTATAAAAAATCACTTTAGAAAGTATTAAATAAGAAAAAAATTTGTCAAAAGCAAAAACCATAGGTAGAATTCTTTTTTAGTTGTAGATTAATTAATCTGAGATTCATTCAAACTTTTCTTAGCATGGTAAACATGTAAAAAATTTTCCTTTTTCTAAAAAAGGACTGCACCTACAGTATAGTCACTGGCATCACACATCAACTTGAAAGGTATAGACCAATCGGGTGATACAATCACAGGTACTATCAATAGTACCTTTTTAAGAACCTCAAATGCTTGTAAACAATTTTCATCAAAGTTAGAAACCGCATATTTTTTGTAACAACTCATAGGGGCTTAGAAATAAGGGAAAAATTTCTTATAAAAAGCCTGTAGCATGCCCTAGAAAACTCCTGATTCCTTTTATAATACTTAGTAGAGCTAAATTTTCAATTACTTCAACTTTGGCTTTATATACCTCTATCACTTTGTGTCACGCCCCAAATGAAGGCGAAACAATTGCCACGCACCCAAGGGATTGCCCCTTAAATGCATAAGGCTAAACCTTGTTCACAAGCAACAAATTGCACCATTGTGAACTTTACTGGTATAGAGCATCTATACCTCAATCATTAATATAAAAACAATACATAAGTTTGACAATACAAAATTACACAATTGGTTTTAATTCCCAAATAAAAAACTATAGTCCCTCCTACAATTTTGACTGCTAGCAGTCAAAATCATTGTTACTTACCTGTCTCAAAACCAAAAAAAAAAATTAAAAAATAAAGGAAACGTCAACGACAAAGGCCTCCTAAATAGTGGGAACTGCATAAATTATTCACTACAAAAATAAACAAGGAAAATTAAGATGCTTCCTATGCTGTTCCACCATTCTACAGCTAGCAATTGAGTCAACTTTATGAATTTAAAAAAAAATTGTAAATATCGCGGGGTGAGCTCAAGCTTAGTAAGTTACCAAATTCTGAACCAATTGGGTCAAACAGTGGCATCAAATACTATTATAATAAAATTTAAACAATAACATTGGTATTTCCAAATTATTTATACAGTATCAACATGTCATATGTATCAATTAAAGGAGCACCTCTATGAAATACGTGAAACACCAAACAGACATTATTAACCATCAAGGAAACCTAGGTCATGAGTCAAGATTAACCCTCTCAACTTGGGTCGTGGATTGGCAGTTTACTTTACCCCTCGAACTTGGGTCACGACTACACGCTTAACCCCGGTGTAGTGTGGTTGCCGTGGTTAGTTCTAGAACGACCAACAATTATGATACACAAGTCACACATGAATATCCAAAGCATCCAACTTATTCAACCACTACACATAAATCATAAACCAATCAACCATTATTGGGTAACATATAATTTCGCAACAACCACTATCACACACTTGATCCATTTTAAAATTTAAACAACTATTAACAAGATTTTTTTCCAAAACAAAATTTACCATAATACAACTACGCGCGCACACACACACACATATATATTTACAAAAACACTAGTTCGGAATAAGACCACTTACCTCAACCACATTTATAATTAGGACTTCGAGTACTTCGCTCAACAATCTCGTGACAAGTTTTTTCCAGGAAAATCTAAGCAAAATTATTCAATGAGCAAGTTATTTCAACCACTGGAAATTAATATAGCAGCCCAATCCAACTCTACAACTCCTTTATACAGGATTACCAGTAAAGTACTTTTTATCTAAGAAAATAAAAGCAAGACTACAGCAACTAGTCAGATAGCAAACGACCTGAAAGAAGTACTATGAATTATCAAGATAGACTACCAAATACATTTTGAATCGTAAAAGTTGGTACTAATCTATACTAAATGACTAGACTTGAAGCCTGGAAGTCAAACAATATATTAAAAACTTCAACCCAGTGATATAATTAATACTTTAGTAGTATAACTAATGAAAGAATGATCTACAATCAAATTTTATCTTTCTCGAATATATTTGACTAACACTATTTTTAACATCCAATATAAGTACACAAATAACTTATTCATACGATGGCCCTTCAATCAAAATCATATAACTCGAATACAAACTTATGATTAATTATCATAAGAGTTGTGTATGCAAATTCAAAAATCTTACAGCAACGGAAAGGATCATCATTTTTGTTTCTTATTTTTCCTTTTATTTGACCTTGGAAACATATGTTATGAGTCATAAAGACTTTACCAAAAGTGAGAAATTTCCTTCCTCCCTTATGAATTGTAGCCTTCAATTCCTTCCTCTTGATTACGATGAAGTCTGCTTTGTTGTTGCCTTCACTGATGTCATGAAAAAGTAAAGTTTTTAATTAGGTTTTATGAAAACTCCCCTTATCCACTTAATAACCCAACTTAAATAATAATTAGAATATTAAGCCCCAAATTTACTTGAAATAGGAATTCAACCCCATTTTAATTACCTATTTGCAACCAAAGACCCCTACTATTAATTAATTATTTTATTTTATTTTTTTCTGGGCATCACATCTTCCCACCCTTATAAAAAGTTTAGTCCTCTAAACTTTACATACCTGTTTCTTCAAAGAGTTGGGAATACTTTTCTTTTATCACCTCTTCAAGCTCCCAAGTTGTCTCTCTCTCATCATGGTTTCTCCATTGTACTTTGACATAAGAAATTATATGACACCGTAACACTTGTTCCTTTCTATCCACAATTTTCACAAGCTGTGTTACTCTTTGTAGGACAAATCCTCTCTAATACAAAAAAGCGTATACTCCACCACTTGACTCAAATCAAAAACATATTTTCTAAAGCATAGACATATGGAAGACACTATGGACACCAACCAAAGAAGGTGGTAATGCCAATCTGTAAGCAATTTCTCCAATCTTATCCAAAATTTCGAATGGTCCCACATACCTAAGGCTTAGTTTTCCTCCCACACCAAATCTTATTACTCTTTTTGTAAGGGAAACTTTCAAAAACATATGATCCCCAACGTTAAATTCTAACTCACGCCTCCATATATCCGCATAACTTTTTGCCTACTCTAAGCTATATGAAGTCTCTCTTGTATTAACTGTGTCTTTATTGCTAGTTGTTGTACCATATCCAGCCTCACCAATTTCAAACCAACTCAAAGGTGTCCTACATTTTCTCCCATATAAAGCCTCATAAGGAGCCATCTATATGCTGGCTTGATAATTATTGTTGTTTGCAAATTCAACTCAAGAGGTAAGTGATCATCCCTATTCCCTTTAAAATCCATAACACAAGCTCTCAACATGTCTTCAAGCATCTAAATTGTTCTCCCTGATTGACCATCCGTTTGAGGTTGATAAGCAATGCTAAACGTTACTTTAGTTCCCAAGGCCTAATGTAAACTTTGCCAAAACTGTGAAACGAATTGGGTATCTCTATCCAATATTATACTAATAGGAACTCCATGTAACCGAACAATCTCATCTACATAAAGTTTAGCTAACTTTTCGAAACCCATACCAGGTTTAATAGCTAAGAAGTGAGTTGCCTTTGTCAATCTATCTACAATCACCCATATCCCATCATGACCACGAACTGTTTTGGGTAGACCTTTCCAAAGTTCATGGTAATATTTTCCTATTTCCATTCAGGAATAGGAAGTGACCTTAATGTACCAGCTAGTACGTAATGCTCCGCTTTTACTTGTTGGCATACCAAACATTAAGCTACAAAATTTGCAGTTTTTCTCTTCATATAGTTTCTCCACCAAAAAGTCTCATTTAGATCCCGGTACATTTTCTTGCCACTAGGATGGATCGAGTAACCTGCTCTATGGGTTTCCCCAAGTATCTCTTTCTTCAACTCTATATCATTCGGTACACAGACTCTGCTATTGAACCTCAAGGATCCATCTTCATGAATGTTAAATACTGACAGGCTACCCATCTCAATCTTACCTTAGATCTTCTACAGCCAAGGATCATTGGCTTGACCCAGTTTAATTCTATCAAGAAGTGTGGGTTGCACCCTTAAGTTAGCTAACATTGCATGATCTTTACTGCACCTAACTTCTAACCTTAACTTTTCTAAGTCTCTCAAAATATGCTTCTGAGTAGTAATCGAAGTTGCCAAACTACCGAAGACTTCCTACTCAAGGCATCAGCAACTACATTGGCTTTTCCCGGATGGTACTAATCATTGTATCATAATCTTTTAGTAACCCTAGCCATCTTCTCTGTCTCATATTCAACTGTTTTTGAGTGCAAAATCATGTGTTTTAAACTTTTGTGGTCTATGAAAATCTCACATTTTCACCATACAAGTAGTGCCTCCAAATTTTTGGCGCGAAAACAATAGCTGCAAGTTCCAGATCATGCGTTGGATAATTTTGCTCATGAGGCTCCAACTGACAAGAAGCATAAGCTATAACTCTGTCTTTTTGCTTCAAAACACATCCTAAGCCTTTCTTCAAAGCATCACTATAAATAGTAAAATCTTCACCGCTAGCTGGAATAGTAAGAACTGAAGCAGAAACAAGTCTTCACTTCAACTTTATTCTCACACTCATCCGTCAATTCAAACCTAACTCCCCTTCTGAATCAAATGGGTTAGAGGCATAGCTATACGAGAGAATACCTCAACAAAACTCTTATAATAACCTGCAAACCCAAGAAGCTGCAAATTTCTGTAACTGTAGTTGGTCGGCTCCACTCTACCACTGTTTCTATCTTCTTGGGATCTACGGAGATACCATTCTCATCAATCACATGCCCAAGAAATTTAGCTGAAACATTGTCCAACCAAAACTCACATTCGCTGAGTTTTGCATACAATTTCTTATCTCTTAAGATCTGTAGCATACAATTTATGTGCTCCTTATGTTCTTCCTTACTTTTTGAATATATTAATATGTCATCAATGAAGACAATGACAAATTGATCCAAGAATGGCTTAAACACTCGATTCATCAAATCCATAAAGGCTTCCGGTGCATTCGTGAGCCCAAAAGGCATCACCAAAAAGTCATAATTCTCGTATCTAGTTCTAAAAGCTATTTTTGCAACATCCTCTTCCTTTATTTTCAATTGATAATAACCAGATCTAAGATCAATTTTGTTGAAATATCTGGCCCTCTTCAGCTGATCAAACAAGTCATCAATTTTAGGTAAGGGATACTTGTTTTTCACAGTTACTCTATTCAATTCACGATAATTAATATAAAGACGAAGACTACCTTTTTTCTTCTTCACAAAAAAGTACTAGAGCTCCCCACCATGACACACTCAGTCTAATTTTAAATAAAATCGAGGTCCAGCAGTTTCTGCAACTACTTTTTTGATTCCTTCATTTCTGTGGGAGCCGTACGATATGGAGCTTTAGAAACAAGACCTGTGCCTGGTAGCAAATCTAAGGTGAACTCGACTTATCTATCTGGAGGCATTCTTGGTAATTCTTTTGAAAAAATATCAAGATAGTCTTTAACAGTAGGGATTTCTATTAATTGTAGCTCACCCGTTATGATATCGACTATGGTAGCTAAGTAACCATTATAGCCCTTCCTCAACATTCTTTTTTTCTGGATCGTGGAGATAGAAGAAGTAGGAGAATCAATTCTACTACCTACAAATTGCAAAGTAGCTTCTCTGGGAATTTCAAAGTTAACAACTTTGTTGCAAAAATGAAGAGTAGCATAATTACTAGACAGCCAATCCTTCCCAAGTATCACATCAAATACCCTGAGGTCTATCAAATTTAGATTGGCTGGCACTCTTTTTTTGACCACCTTAACCATACAAAACTTACAAACATAATTACCAATCAAAGTATTACCAAGTGGAGAATCGATACATAAATCAACATCCAAAGGCACATATGACAAATTTAGTTTCTTAGCAAATGGAATGAGACAAAAGAATGAGTAGCACCCAGATCAAATATCACGTAGGCATAAGCTGATAAAGCCGAAAGTGTACCTATCACTACCTCATTAGAGGCCTAGGCATCCTGTTGGGTAAGCTCATAAACTCGTGTTTGAGTCTTAGGCCTTGAATATCCTCGTTTGTTTTGCCCAGCTGAATTTGCTTAACTATTTGCTAGTACTTGAGTTGTCTGAGAAGGACCTTTCCCCTTATTAGGGGAAGAAGCAGCTACATGACCCTGTTGCCCATAATCGAAACATGCTCTATTATGCCAGGGACAATCCCTTTCTGTGTGAGGACGACCACACCTGGTACAATGAGTACTTTGTCCTTGGTCAAGACAAGCTATTGCATGGTGTCCCTGGTTATCACGTTTGAAGCAAGCCCCCGTCTTCCTCTAGGAAAAGTACTTGGACAGTTTTGCTCCAAGTGCGGCTTCCGACATTGGTTACTCCAATCACCTCTTTCTTGTTGCTTATTGTGCCCATCATTTCTATTATGCTGATAATTCCCTTTCTTAACCTTTTTACTTGAACCTTGGTCCACCTGAGTGTCGGATAGTCTAGCCCTTTTTTCTGGGTTCTTGGGTTGTCCCACACTTAGCTTACTTTCAACATTCAGAGCCCGATTCAAGGTTTTAGCATAAGTACTTAGCTTGTTTATAGCTAAAGACACATGTATCTCATCTTTAAGTCCCTTCATGAATAATTTCATCCTCTTTTGTTCTGTACTTACTAAATCAGAAGCATAACGAGAGAGTTCAGAGAAATTGGCCTCATATTGACCGTCAGATCACCTTGTTTCAAGTTCAGGAACTCCATCTCTTTTCTGTCTTACACACTTTCTGGAAAGTACTTTTCGTTGAAATGCTCCACAAAACGATCCTAGGTCATCGGTGCACTATCCGCATTTTGCATATGCTATGTCAATCGTTTTCCACCAATGATCAGCCTCTCCTTCAAGTTTATAAGTTACAAAAAGAAACCTTTTGTTGATTCGTATAGTTTACTCGTTTGAAGATCTTATTCATTATGGCAATCCACTTTTTAGCTATTGATGTGTTAAGGGTCCCATCAAATGAAGATGGGTTAGCCTTATTGAATTGCTTAATAGTAGGATCTCTAGGATTCTGGCTCTGCAGCAATGCTACCAAGTTTTACAAAATATACAACATAACATCACCCTGTTACCCAGTCTGGGCATTTCCAGCAGCATTATTCGTATTTTAAGCCCTTTGAATACGTCTTGGTGCCATCTGCCTATATTATAACCAGATTAAAAGCTTAGTCCCAATAAAATTTCTTAAAACATAAGGATGACATCCAATGTTTCTCAATGAATTCAAAGATATCCGGCATCAAGTTCATTCACATACACTCATTAATTTTATCACTACCATAAAAATACTATATCTTAAGAACATAATGTACAAGAAATCTTAACCAAGGCTCTGATACCACTTTAGTTGTCACGCCCCAAACGAAGGTGAAATAACGGCCACGTACCCAATGGATTACCCCTTAAGTGCGTAAGGCTAAACCTTGCTCACAAACAACAAATTACACCATTATGAACATTACTGCTATAGAGCATCTATGCCTCAGTCATTAATATTAAAATAGTACATAAGTTAGACAATACAAACTTACACAAGTAATTTTAATTCCCAAATAAAAATCTATAGCCCCTATAACAATTTTAATTGCTAGCAGTAAAAATCACTGGTACTTATTTTTATCAATATGTCTCAAAACCAAAAAAATAAAAATAAAATAAAGGAACATCAACGACAAATGCCTCCCAAATAGTGGAAACTGCAAAAATTATTCACTACAAAAATAAACAAGGAAAATTAAGATGCTTTCTACGCTATTCCACCATAGTATAGGTAGCAATCGAGTTAACTTTAGGAATTTGAAAAAAAAATATAAATATCGTGGTAATGAGCTCAAGCTCAGTAAGTAACCAAATTCTGAACCAGTTGGATCAAGCAGTGGCATCAAATACTATTATAATAAAATTTAAACATTGAAATTGATTTTTCCAAATTAACTATATAGTATTAACATATTATATGTACCAATTAAAGGAACACCTCCATGAAATACAAGAAACACCAAACATATGTTATTAACCATCGAGGCAACCTAAGTCACGAGTCAAGCTTAACTTTCTCGACTTGGGTTACAGGTTAGACTTCACCCCTCGAACCTGGGTCATGAATAGACACTTAACCTCGGTGTAGCATGGTTGCCGTGGTCAGTTTCGGAACAATCAATAATTATGATACACAAGTCACACATGAATACCTAGAGCATCCAACTTATCCAACCATTACAGATAAATCATAAACCAATCAACCATTATTGGGTAACATATAATTTCACAACAACCACTATCACACACTTGATTTGTTTTAAAATTCAAACAAACATAAACCCGATTTTTAGGGTGTCCAAAACAAAATTGACCCTAATACAATGATAAGCAATTGAGGATTTTAGTTAATTTCTTTCACATCTATTTGTATTTTCGTTCTTGAATTAATTATGATAAGTTTTTGTTAAATTTTTAGTTTAATTAAGTGCTTAATGGTGTTAATATTATGCAGGTTAAAAATTAAAGGTTGGAAGTTGGAAGGAACAAAGCTCAAGGGACTAGATTGCAAAAATGGATGTAAATGAAGAATGCTGGGAGGAGAGTCGAGATCGCGATCTCGACTGTTCCAGACCGTGATCTCGACTCGGGAAATGGTCTTACTATATTAGGCCATCTATGATTTGGGGGCAAGCATAAATATCATGCCGAAGGCCATCTATGACAAGTTAGGGATCAACAATGTCAAGCCAACTAATATCACACTCCAATTGGCAGATTTATCCGAGAGGAAACCATATGGCTTGTTGGAAGATGTGCTTGTACAAGTTGAAAAGTTTGTATTTCCAGTTGATTTCTTTTGCTGCTAGATACGGGTGAAGAGAGTGAGATTCCATTGATTCTAGGGAGGCCTTTCTTGTCGACCGCTCATGTATTAATTGATGTGAACAAAGGGAAGTTGATCTTACGAGTTGAAAATGAATCAATTGAATTTGATGTGTTTGAATATAATGACAATATTCCTATTGTTAAAGAGAAATGTTCTAATCAATCTCTTAATTTTATCCTTGATAGGTCAAATGAAGAGCAAAATGAAGTTAACCAAGGCAATTCGCTCAAGCAAGTGTTGGAAATAAAGGAGGATCCGAGAAATGAATTGAAGGAAAAATCACCCGATACGGGATGTGTGTTGATGAAGGATGAAGAGAGTTTTGCAAAGAATAAGCAAAATGGTGATATCAAGAAATTTTGAAGGCACAAAAAGAAAAGAAAATGGTTTGAGAAACAATTGGAGATGTTAATTGGGGTACTAGCGATGGCTAAGGTTAGAAAGAAAGGACTTGTGCTTTGAAAACCCGAAAGCATCAAGCTTTAATCATGAAGAAAAAGGGGATCAAACTTTTTCCGTGGAAACCAAAAGGGAAAGGAGGATCAATCATCCTCAATTACTTGGAATGAAGTCCATGCCATAGACAAGCTAGTGACTATAAAAGAGCGTTTCTTGGGAGGCAACCCAAGTCTTTAATTTAGTTGTTATTGCTTTCTTTTGGTGTGATTTTTAATTGGCTTGATTTTGAGTAAATTGGTTTGAATTAGGTTAGATTTAAAAAAAAAAAAAAAAGAGTTGAGTTTTTGAGTTAAATAAATAGTGCTAAAGAATGAGTTAAAATTGTCATCCTAACTTGTGAATTTTTTTTTTTGTAGGTTACCCTTGCAAATGGAGAAAAATGGTTAAGAGTGAAGCAATTTCGGCTAAGGGTGAAAATTCACTTTGCAGAAATTGAGCTTGAGACAGCGATCTCAAATTTGAGATCGCGGTCTCAAACTTAAACTTCTGGAGGGCAGAATGGTCATTTGGGTTGAGATCACATGACTGTCTCAACTCCAAACTTCTGTAAAGGCTATTTTTGCACCGAGTTGAGATCCCGGTCTCAAAACTGAGACCGCGATCTCGACTGGCTGAAATTTTTTAAAAGAATCGATCTTTCTTTTCTTTTCACAAATTTTCCCTATTCTTCTTCTCTCATCCGAATGCCCTAACCCCAACTCCTCAAATTCTTCCCTCATCTTCACCAAAAAATCACTTAAAACTCCACACCCATCACTAATATCATTTTTTTTTCACTAGGAACATCAATACAAGCATCTTTTTGAGGATTTTTTGAAGAAATTTGGCTTCAAGGAGGATTGACACACAAGCAATTCTTGGAAAAATTTCAATCCGAAAAAGAATGGGTAATATCCTTCCTTGGAATATTAGTTGTAATTGGCAATTTTTGAAGACATTTGTGGAGTTTTGTGGATTAAATTGTGGCAAATTTGTGGTATTGAATTATTGAATTGTGGACAAGTAATTGGTGCTAATTTGTTTTAGAAGAACTTTTGTGATTTTGAATTATCCAATTATTGGAATTATTGGTTTGATTTGTGACCTAAGTTGAATTGAAATATTCAGAAAATTTTTGGGAATTTGTGATTGTGATTTTGTGGTGTTGGTTCTTGATTGAAGGTTGGATTTTTAAATTGGTGATTGAATTCCATTTGCATAAATTAAATGACGAGAGGGGTATATGGCAGTGCTGAAAGAAGAGTTAGAATGAGAAGGAGAGGAACTAGTTCTAGAAAAAAGAAATTCGGAGAGGGTACGAGCGGAGAAAGGGGATCGAAACAACCATTTAAGGGTGGTGGGCAAATTGAACCTCAGTTCTCGAGTGATAAGGCTCAGCAATTATTCAAGAATAACGAGAAGCATGAGGTGATTAGAGAAAGGAATTTTTTACCTATCTATGCATTGGGGAATATATGAAGATGCTAGGCGAGCGATAGAGGAACAAATTAGGTCAAGAAATTGGGAGGGTTTTAACACTCGGTTGACCCTGGGGCTACCACCATGATAGTTAGTCAAAGAGTTTCATTGTAATTTATGTGATTTAGAAAATGGCAAGGTGCGCATACGGGGGGTTTTGGTAGATTTTAGTACTGATGTGATTAATGCATATTTCAACATACCCCTTGTACCTTCTAGTCAGTATTTGACAATTTTGAAAAATAAAAATAAGGATATGAATGCAATCAAAGATGCCATTTGTGATAGAAGGGTAGAGTGGATTAAGAGTACTTCGTCTGTCACTGAGTTACAATTTGCTCATCAAGGACTCTCATTAGTGGCTAACTTATGGTTTTATTTTATCAGTAGCTGCATTTGGGTGTCCAATGCTGTGAGCTTTATCCAAAGGGACAAAGTACTCTTAGTTTGTGCCATCATGACTGGGGTCCCAGTGAATGTTGGTCATCTTATTAGACAGGAATTTTTAGAGAGTAGTAGGTCTGGACGACTTATATTTTATGCCCCTAGTCTAATTCACCATCTTTGCACCATAGAGGGTTGCCCGATTAGTCATTTGGAACCATTGACACATCCTAGAGGAAGGATCAATCGGGAATATGTCTATATGATGGTGAGAGAATATGAAAAGCACCACCAGGAGGAGCACCCTACCCAGCCACAGCCACAGCCACCACCACCTCAGAGAACTTCAATAATTCCAATACCCCTAGGTTTGGTATTTAATGCTCCAGTAAATGAAGAAGACAGGAATGATCTACAAGGGTACTGGTCGTATAGTCAATTGGTGATGCACAACAACTTGACCATCATTGGAGAAGCTTTAAAGATTACTTCATTAGGCACTTGGGTCCAGCCACCATTACCTCCGGCATGGCACTTTGGTCCACCTCGTGGATAGTACTACACACCATCGACGGCTACCACACATCATGAGAGATCTAGCTACGCGGGTGCGACTAGAGGGTGTCAAACCCCAGTTATGTTAATCGTGTTTTGGTGATGACCAAATCACACTAATGGTTTGAAAACAAGTGTGCAGAAAAATGGGTAGGTTCGGACGCAACTAATGATCCTCCGAACAAAACAACCAGAAGACTCCATGGACATAAATGACTGTCTGAAAGACAGAGCTTCGGACGATGGTAATCGCCCGACACAAAGAATTTGAAGCAAGTCTCGGACGAAGAACATCGTCCGATCATATTTCCAGAAGACTTTGCTTCGATCGGATGCATGTTCGGATGCATCCTCGGACGTCCGAACGAATATCCTCAGAGAACGGATGCAGCGTCTGATGCAGGGATTAGCAGCGACTGTCTGAACGGTCCAATGGCTAGTTCGTTCGGATGCACACTTGCTGCATCGGCCGTCTGAAAGGTCCAACGGCTAGTTTTCCAGTAAACGGAAAATAGCCGTTGGAAAGTTGTTGGAAGCAGATTTTGGGCAACTATAAATACCCTTAAACCTGAATTAAATATGAAGAGACTTCTACATTGATTACAAATAATACTTGAGTTATTTGGGAGAAATAGTGGGTACAAGTGTTGTAAAAGTGTAGGTAGTTTTGTGAAAAGGGCTTAGAATGTGTAAGAGTTCTTCAAGTGTAATAGTGGAGAGATAACAATTGTAACAAAGGGAGGTTGTGAGTGTAAAACTCTTGGCTCAACTAAAGGAAATTAGTGTGAGCAAGAGTGATCCTCATTTGTGTAAGAGGTTATTGTCTCACCTACTTTGAAGAGACTTTTGGTGGGTAAACTTCAAGTTGTGAACTTGGTAGTTGCCTTGTAAGAAGCTCTTTGCAGTTGTAAGCTCCAAGCTTGAGAAGCTTGGGAGTTTGGTTTGATTCTCTTAATCTCAATATTCTTATTTGTTCTTTAAGCTTAAATAGTTGAATATCTATTGTATTCATTTGTGCTTAAGTTTTTATTTGGTGCATAAAGTTTGAATTTCTATTAAGCACATAAAAAGGTTTTGTTTTGGGTACAACCTAATTCACCCCCTCTTAGGTTGCTCTTTGGGGCCAACAGAGGGGACATGGATGATGATCATGAAGAGTCCCTGTCACGCCCCAAAAACGGGACCGTAACATTGACGCCGCGCTAATGGCACACCGGTCCAAAGCGCAAGGCACAAACGAACAGAGCAACAAACTTAACCGCAATGTAATAGAACCATCAAACCATTTCTTAATTATAAAACCAAATATTTCATTTTTACACAAAAAATACGAATTACAAAATTCCTTCTTAGTACAAAAGATGCTACAACAAGAACAAAGTTCATCAATACAAAACCTATCTAATACACTACCCCTCTCCAAACAAAAGAGAAGCTTGGAAGATTATCCGCAGAGTCCTACCAGTAATGTGGAATCTGGAGAAAATCTAAAAGCTGCTAACGCGGTGGAGAGTAAAAAACGAGCACCTAATCTGAAAAATTATAAATCATGTGGGGTGAGCATAACTAGCTCAGTGGATATCATAAAAGCTCTTCAAATGGGGCCAAGCATTTCGATAAAAAGAAAACATAAGGATAATAACATTTGTGAAAACCATAGTCATGAAGCAGTTTCTAAAATGTATCATGCCATTTAAATGCGTCAGGCATGTCCAAAACATAGCCAAAACGATCCAATCATTTCAAAACATAGTGTGATAAAGCATAGCGAACAAATCCAAGTACAGTTTCAATCCAGAATATAATAAAATAGCATGAGTATCTTTTAGGCTCAAAGGTATGACCTACAGTACTAGTCAGATCTAGTAATTCACCACACCTACTAGTCCGACCGGAGGTCAAGTTATCCCATCACAAGACCCCGATCAAATAGTTCATAACAGTCATTGCAGTCACCATGGCATCCCATGGATGACTATAGAACCGGTTCTCCCCAAATCAAACATTTCCAAACACATCCAAAATTATATACCTAGGTCACCTATGAGCCAAAACAGTCATAAAATGCTTTCATATCAAAAGAGTTTGCAAACATATCATTTGATTAACATAAAATAGCTTGGTCCCGATTTCATATGTAATAGTTCCAAAACTCGGTAAAAGTGCAGTTCCAAACATCATACACATTCTAAAATCCATCCAAACATATTTCGAAAGTCGTTAAACAAAATACAAGTGGAAGAGGGTCTATGTTACCCACCTATCGAGCAAAACTGCACAAATGATCACCGAACGCGATCGCCGGCGGTAGGGGGCGTGGTACCTAAAACAAATATAAGAGGACTCTTAGAAGAGATGTAGAAGTTAAAGAATGACTAGGGAATCGAAACGACGCGAAACGATAGAAAACGACACCAACAGCTCTTTGGTCAAAAATGACCTTTTCACAATTTCTGACCAACTTCGACAAGTTAAAACCCCAGTCAAAACACTTAGTTAACCCCTCAAATTCGTATTACAGCTAGATTAGGAGATAATAAGCTCAGTTTTCCAGAAAAACCGAAAAATAGCCGCGGAGCAATAGCCGGGACTATATCAATAGCATTCCACAACAATCCATACCCCATAACCACTACAATTAACTCTATTACAACATTAGAGCAACAACCTATGGGTAGAATTACTCTTTACTATCAAACTGAAATTTTTACCGATTAGCCACACGCATGATTCAAACATGCTTCCTATCCAACCCACTACCAAGGAAACACTTAAAAACATCAAAAGATCATTAAAGATCCTTCAAACATAACCAATTATCCAAATTATCCTAGTTGTGCCAAACTTCCGCTTACTTACAAAATGAAGGGAAATCAATTCCACTTGGTTTCAAGTCTCAATTCCTATCCAAACTAACCTTAAAACACTCTTAAAACATCATTATGTGCATAGACATAAGCATTCATAGCATAACACTCTAGGCCACATATGGAAGACAAAACCCCAACTCAATATCTTAAAATTTGTAATCTAACCATGGAAAGTTGTTAAAAATCAACCCCAATCACTTCCCACTAACCTCCAAAACACTAAAAACAACCCATAACATACATAAATCATAACATATAAGGCTGCAAAGAGGGTTTATTTTCAGCCATAAAGAATCCTACAAAACTTGAAATTAAAGCTTGGATCATAAAGCCCATAAGCCAAAAAGTGCTAAAATACAAAAATCTGGCCTGAAAAAGTGATTTCTACTTGAAATACAAGAAAATTTTTGGGGGAATATGGATCTAGAGGTGTATAAGCTATTTTAATAGACTTGTTCTTTGAAACAACAAGTTTAAGACTTTTTTAAAATTTTCCAAAGTTGACCCAAATAGTACCCAAGTTGACCAAATAGTCTCCAAGTTGACTATTTGACCCAAAAATTAATTTTTGCTACTAAATTAACATTTTTTTCTGAATAATTCAGCCATCATACAACACTCACACACCACAATGCACTAATTACACTTAGTCCAATTTTGACCCGTTTACCCGCCGGAACCGAAATCGCGTAAACCGAAAAATTTGCCGAATTGAGAGCAAAACGAATAAGTTGAAGTACTTTATGACTAAAAATAATATGAAAAACATTTTAAACCAGTTAAAATCAAAGAACAAGGCTATTAAAATACTGGGTTTCACAGTCCCAACCTAGTGACGCTGAGGAGGGTCAAGAAGAGATGGAATGAAGAGATGAAGCCACCATTTGCTTGAGCATGGATGAAGACCAACCCCGATCACTGGATCGATTTGATGGATGATGATAATTCTCTCTGTTTTTATTGAACACCATAACTTTTGATTACTTTGGATTACTTTTGTTTTACTTTAAGTCTTTGGAATTGAAGTATTTTAGTTTTTCTTTTTAAGTAGTTTGGCTATTGGCCTTAAGCTGATGCCAAGTTGATACATTTTGTGCTTTATGAATGGAATTTCTTTTGGATTCTCATGTTTGACACTTGGTGAAGTTTGGTTATTGCTTAATAAAAGTAGAGTGGCTAAGGGCCCTAAACTGATGCCATCTTTGCATTAGTTGATGAGTTGAATTGAATGCCGATTTTGTTTGAAGCTTGAATGGTGAGATGCATGGCACAGTTTATCACTCTTAGCCTTTCTACCCAATTTAGTTCTTAGTTAATAGTTATATCATGATTTGGGTAGTTTTTGTTATTTTTGGGTTTGTCTTTGTGTTTAATTTTGGGTGAGTGGAAGGATGATTTATTCATCAATTAGAATAAAAGAGACAAGTTTGGGGGTGTTTATCTTTTTGTGTTGGAAATGGTCATTTTATACATTTTGTTGCCACTTGATGATTAATGGATGGAAAATTGATCAATTAGGTACTCAATGATGATAAATTTTGATATTTAAGGCTTTGTGATTGAAGTATATGATTGATTCATTTCAAGAATTTTTGTGTGAGTGAGTAGTTCGTTTGCAACATAAAGATTTCACAAAATTGGCATGGCTATTTTTCAAAAAGAAGTGCAGAAATTTTAGGAAAATTTATTTGAAATGTTGTTTCTTATCAAATCACTTATATTTCATTTGGTTGATGAACTATCTTTTGGAAAGAAATGAGTTAAATGAAGTAGAGGGAATTTTGGGACATAGGGAATGCTCTTCTAACTTGTGAATAATTGATATTTGAGATAAATTTTAGGTACATTTCATGCATTTTCCTTGGTTTAGGACCGAATTTTTTTTTTTTAGGAATAAGGTGAGTACGAGATTCCAACATGTACCCATGTTGTTTCTCCGAAATAAGCCATTAGAGTAGGAATAAGGCGAGTACGGGACTCTGACATGTACTCATGTTGTTTCTCTGAATTAAGCCATTAGGAATTGCATTTTTAGTATACCAATAAGTTAAGGAGTAAATGTTTGCAATACTTATCGTTAATTTCATATTACTTATTCCTTGTTAGAGGTTTATTTCCGTAATGTGTGACATTTGGATTTAAGTTGATTCCTAATTGAACTTCTATCTTCATGATGCCCAGTCGAGATAGTTGATGAACTTCATGATATTTGTAATTTGAGAAGTAATGTAGATGTTTCAAATGAAAAGAACTAAAACTTTTGGTAACTCTTTTTGAGAATGGTAATGCTTGGTGATGTGAAATCTTGTGTAGTGAATGAATGTGTGCTTCTAAGAAGAACAAAATTTTAATTTTGGATTGATTTACTCATACACTTCACATATCACGTAGTGTTGAACATTTCTTGGGAGATTTCTTAATTGTTCTAAGTACATCCATGATTCATCAAGTGTCACGTCAACTTTGGAGGTGTTTATATGTTTGAATGTTAGTAGGTTTCGTGTAATGTTAATCTTTGTTTTGCTCGGGACTAGCAAAATGCTAAGTTTGGGGGTGTGATAACTCGACTAAACTATAGTTATTTTCCTCTAAATTATAGTATTTTGATAGTTTAAATTCCAAAGTTGGATAAGTAATTGAAGATTTTAGTTAATTTCTTTCATATGTATTTGTATTTTCGTTCTTGAATTAATTATGATAAGTTTTTGTTAAATTTTTAGTTTAATTAAGTGCTATGTTCTTTAATGGTGTTAATATTATGCAGGTTAAAAATTAAAGGTTGGAAGCTGGAAGGAACAAAGCTCAAGGGACCAGATTGCCAAAATGGATGAAATGAAGAATGCTGGGAGTAGAGTCGAGATCGTGATCTCGACTGTTCCAGTCCGCGATCTTGACTCGGGAAATGGTCTTACTGTATTAGAGTCGAGATCGCGATCTCAAATGTTCCAGACCGCGATCTCGACTCGTAGATATAATTTTTATTCTCTTTCTTGTCCAATTTAGTAAGAATTTCTTTACTTGCAATTTAGGATTTCTTAGGTAAATTAGGGTTCTTGATAATTTCTTGCATTTCTAGTTAGAATTTTCAATTTCTTGCATTAATTCCTAGTTAATTCTTAGTTGGCTTTCTTTATTTCTATCAAAAATCCAAAAATATTTAGATTTCTAGTTTAACTCTTTACAATTTATAGTTTAGAAATGGTTGCTTTTAGTATTCAAGGTTTCTCATTTGTAGTCCTTTTCAGTTGGGTAATTTGCTTGCTTTTAATTTTAGTCTTAATTTGGTTAATTTAGGTTAGAATTAAGTGCTTTCCTTTACTTGCTTTTACTAGAATGGATTAACTAGTTTCTTAATTTCGTAATTAGTTATTGTCACTTACTTACTTTTTAGTTAATCTAGCTTTAATTTAAGTTTTTATTGCTTTCGTTTAATTATGTTTTTTTATTAGAGTAGTTCTATCACCTATCGCTTGATTTGGCTTAACTACACAAGTATTCGTAGATCGTGGTAATTGCAATGTTTTGAAAACCGGACCGGCCATTCAACCGGTGGCCTGTCCGGTTCACGGTTGAACCGGTCCGACCGGTTCACTAATTAAGGTTTTTTTTTTTTTTTTTACCAAAGTGTGATATAATTTAAAATGACCTAAAATATATTTATATAAAATCTAAAATATAAGCCCAATCCAACTCTAGAACTCTTTTATACAGACTGGAAAAGTACTTTTATCTAAAAAAATAAAAGGCTAGATGCTATAGCAACTAGTCAGATAGAAACAACCTGCATGAAGTACTATGAATTATCAAAATACACTACCAAATACATTTAGAATTGTAAAAATTGGTACTAATCTATCCTAAATGACTAGACTTGAAGCCTAGAAGTCAAACAATATATTAAAAACTTCAACCCAATGATATAATTAATGCCTTAGTAGTGTAACTAATGAAAGAATGATCTACAATCTAATTTAATCCTTCCCGAATGTATTTGACTAACACTATTATTAACATCCAATATAAGTACACAAATAAGTTATTCCAAATGATCCTTCAATTGAAATCAGGTAACTCGATTACAAACTTGTGATCAATTATCAAAAGAGTTGTATATGCAAATTCAAAAATCTTTCGGCAAGGGAAAGGATCATCATTTTTGTCTCTTATTTTTCCTTTTATTTGAACTTGGAAACATAGGTTATGAGTCGTAAAGTTTACCTAAGAGAGAAATTTCCTCATTCCCTTCTGAATTGCAGCCTTCAATTCTTCCCTCTTTACAGCCAAGTCTGCTTTATTGTTCCCTTCACTGATCTCGTGAAAAAGTAAAGTTTTTAATTATGTTTAATGAAAACTCCCCTTATCCACTTAACAACCCAACTTAAATAATAATTATAATATTAAGCCCCGCATTTATTTGAAATAGGATTTCAACCCCATTTTATTTACCTATCTACAACCAAAGACCCCCCACTATTAATATTTTATTTTATTTTTCTTTTCGGGCATCACACTTTAGCAGATATTTTGTGTTCCAAAATAATTGCTTCTTGTACCATAAAATGGGACTTTTCCTAATTTAATGCAAGATTAGTGCATTCACAATATTGAAGAACTAAGAACAAGTTATGCATACGGTCATCAAATGTGGCTCCAAACATAGAAAAGTCATTCATAATGACCTCAATGAACTTTTTGATCTTATCATGAAAAATAACACATAAGCATCTTTTATAAGTGCCTGGTGCATCACATAGACCAAAAGAGACAGGAGAATGCATCTACCTCAAGCAAAAGTGCCATTGGAGCAAGTAAAAGTTGTCTTTTCTTGGTCTTCCAGGGTTATAGCAATTTGAAATTATCAAAATAACTGTCTAACAAGCAATAAAAACCATGCCCAGCTAGACATTCTAGCATCTGATTAATGAAGAGGAGGGGAAAGTGGTCTTTTCTGGTGACATCATTCAACTTTCTATAATCAATACAACTACAAACCTACCATCTGGTGACTACTCTAGAAGGAATTAATTCGTTATTATCATTGAAAATTATAGTCATTCCCTTCTTTCTAGGAACCACTTGAGTAGGCTAACCCATTTACTATCACCGTTCGTATAACTTATGCATGCGTCTAAAAATTTTATTGCTTCCTTTTTCACTACTTCTTTCAAAGTGGGGTCATGGTTTATAAGCATTAATCAATAAAATTTTATGCATGTAGATAGCAGGGCTAATCCCTTTGATGTCACTTAAACTGCAAGCAGTTGCAAATGTATGTTTTCGCTGAGTACATTCAATAATTTTTGCATTTTTTCATCAAACAGATATGCATTCACAAAAACAGGTAAAGCACCATTTTCTCCTAATGATGCATACTTTAAATGAGAAGGGACTTTCTTGAACTCTACCTAAGGCGTGATAGCTCTAGTAAATAAAATTATTTTACCTCTAAATACCATGCAATTTTGACCATGTCAGTCCCATTTAAAATGCTTTCATGCTTTTTTAATTGAATTTTATGTTGAGTAGTAGTTTTAATGGTCTTAGAGTAATATTAGGACTTTTGGTAATATTTATGCAATAAAATGGGCTCAATTGGCATTTAATGGTAATGGTGCATATTAAATTAATGATTGTTGGTAATTGCGGTCTCAGAGGCAAAGTCAACGAATTGAGTACCAAACTTTTGAAATAACCCTAGCATATATCCCAAAAATACATAGTTGTAGATGTAGGTAGTAGATAGTAGTCTTATCCTAGTTGTAGTGTATTGGACTTTAAAAATGTTCTTATTCTTTAATACAAGTTCTCTTTTAATTTAATCTAATGTTCTCATATTTAATTTCTTGATAGCTTAATTTTTTTTTTGTTATTAATTTATTAGGCTTTTTATTATCTTCAAGTAGATATAAAATTTACCTATTTTCAATCTAATTTCTTGCAATTAAAGTGCTTAAAGTTTTAGATTTCTTTAGGAAAAGTTCTCAGTGTTCTTGCTAGTAGAATGACTTTCAAATTTAATCTTTAAATTCTTACTTTTAATCCAATAGAAATTAGTAGGCTTTAATTAAGACCTCTTCTTTAATAAAAAAACCCTTTGTTTTAAATCCAAAATTTCTTGTCATTTCTAGGAATTCCATATTTTGGTAGAAAATGAAGATTTCTAAATTCCTTAGTGCAATTAATACTTTCTTAGCTAAAGTTGTTCTTAATAGTATTTTTAAGCTTTTCTAGTCCACATTTCTACTTGCTTTGTTATATTCGTTTATTTATTTTTATTAGACTAAAATTTATCTTGCTTTCCTAATTTAGTTTTAGTTTCTTTATTAGGGTAAATTTTACTTGCTTTCTTAGATTAGCTTTTAATTGCTTTCTTAGGCTATTAGTTATTTTCTTTGTAATATATTTTTAATGGCTTCTTTTTGTTCCAGCATGTTCCCTAGTGTAGAAACTAATGGTAATTTTTACTTGCTTTCCTAGTTTAGATTATTTATTAACTTTCTTAGTTTTGTTAGTTGAATTTGTGTTTCATTAATTGCTTCCTCAGCTAAATCTTGTAGTTAGTGACAACGACTTTCTAAGCCTTGTACTTGCCATCTCAATCCTTGTGAGAATGTGGTCATTCACCGCTAACCTATGAACCTACCTCATATACTTGCAAGAGGGAAGGTATTGGTTAAGTTTTGAAGGATTTTATTATCACTTGTTTGACATCCTAAACCTTAACAAACTTTGAGTAAACAAGTTCTTTGTGCCGTTGCCAGGAATTGTGTTTGTAATGACAATATTGATACTTCTAGTGTAATAACAAGGTGTGGGTCATGCTAGATTAGACGTTTTTCTTTGTTTAGTAGTTAATTGTAGTTTACATTAAATGTTCCTTTCTTATTTTTGTTTACCTTCTGCATTTGGTGCTTAATCTTTTGAACTTGACTAGTTGATTAATTTTGTTACGTAGTTTATGGTTCTTGGAGGGAAATCTTTATTACCATTTGACTTGGAAATTGAGAGAACCTTAACCAAGATGCAGAAAGATAGAATAATGCCAGAGTACTTAATAGAGATCCTAGAAATGAAGATAATGAAAATAAAGGCAGGGTACAAAACAATGGAATTGGTGGCAATGGAAATGGAGAGTTTGGTAACCATGAAAATGGAGATCATGTTAATGGGAGACCGCTTTGGGACTATGATATGCCCAACATTGATGGTGCAAATTCGAGTATTGCTAGGATGCCTATTCAAGCAAAAATGACTTTGAGATCAAGTTGGAGCTAATCCAAATGCTTCAATCACGTGCCTTTTTAGGGGAGGGACAAAACATGAGGTCCCATAAACTCACCTTATGAATTTTGAGGAGGTTCTCGACACTTTCAAATTTAATGGTGTGCATTCCGATTGTATGTGAATAGAGTATTCCCCTTCTCCTTGAGACACCGAACGAAGTGGTGGCTTCAATCCCATGAGCAAAGCATCCCTTTTCTTTTTTTTTTTGGCAAACACCCGTGAAGGTGAGTTTTATTGAAAAGACAATCAAGCTTTGCAATGACAGATGTATGGGCAGCCCCTAGCATCCAAAGACAATAATCCTTTTACAAAGCTTGGGATTGAGTCTTTGGAATATTCAACAAATGATCATTTTTTAATGCCCTCATTTGCTAACCTATTTGCTATTTGGTTAATCTCTCTAAATGCATGAGTAAATGTAAAACTTTTGCCTTTTACAAAATCGATAATGAACTGAATTTGGGGTCAATACTTAGATGGTGCTTTTGCTTTGCCAACCAGGATGTTTACTAGGATTTGCGAGTCAATTTCCACCTCAAGCAATTGACTTGCTGAAGCCTTAATTTTCCACGTAGCTTGAGCCCATCACTGAGTGCCAATGCTTCTGCTTGCAAATTGGTTTGATGGTTGTAAAAGTTGCAAAAATCCTTGAAGCTGTCCATTATGATCTCAAATAATGCCACATCCTCTACCATCCCCGGGTTTCTTTTTGAAACTCCATCCACATTCCATTTATTGGTTCCACAATTAGGACAAGACCAAGAAACTGATATTTCTCTTCTTGATTTGGTTTGTATGAATTGGTGGATTTCTCCTTGAAATAATAGCATGTCATTAGCCACCCCCATCCTTTTGAAAGGCTTGATAAATGATACATCCTTCAAGTGAGAACAAACCTCCATAAGAACTCTTCGGTGGGGAAATACTTTGTGCATCATAGATAACCTTATTCCTTGCTTTCCGTACAAACCAATATATGAAACAAGGTATGATTTTATAGAGAATACCAATGGAATCTGAACTTGATGACTGCCACCACCATAGTTTAGGTTTGTCCAAAATGCAATTTGTTGGTGGATAAATCAGCTCCATAAAATTTTCCAAAAACTTTTGCCTTTTACAAAATCGATAATGAACTGAATTTGGGGTCAATACTCCATGGTGCTTTTGCTTTGCCAACCAGGATGTTTACTAGGATTTGCGAGTCAATTTCCACCTCAACTTGCTGAAGACTTAATTTTCCACGTAGCTTGAGCCCATCACTGAGTGCTAATGCTTCTGCTTGCAAATTGGTTTGATGGTTGTAAAAGTTGCAAAAATCCTTGAAGCTATCCATTATGATCTCAAATAATGCCACATCCTCTACCATCCCCGGGTTTCTTTTTGAAACTCCATCCACATTCAATTTATTGGTTCCACAAGGAGGACAAGACCAGGAAACTAATATTTCTCTTCTTGATTTGGTTTGTATGAATTGGTGGATTTCTCCTTGAAATAACAGCATGTCATTAGCCAACCCCATCCTTTTGAAAGGCTTGATAAATGATACATCCTCTGATCCGCTTCAAGTGAGAACAAACCTCCATAAGAACTCTTCGGGGGGGGGGAAATACTTTGTGCATCATAGATAACCTTATTCCTTGCTTTCCGTACAAACCAACATATGAAACAAGGTATGATTTTATAGAGAATACCATTGGAATCCGAACTTGATGACTGCCACCACCATAGTTTAGTTTGTCCAAAATGCAATTTGTTGGTGGATAAATCAGCTCCATACAATTTTCAAAAAAATCCAGATTGGCTGTGCTATTTTGCAATCCACAAATAAGTGATTGGCTGTGTCAATGTTATTACAGAAAAAGTACTTTGGGACAATGGAAAAGCTGATTTTTGTAAGGGCATCATCTAGGGGAAGACGATTATTCAATAAACACCACATGCAGATAGAAATTTTTAATTGGATTCTTTCATCCCATATCATTTTCCTTGTGAATGAGACTGCCCGTGGAAGGACTGTTTAGGAGATGGAAAAAGTGCCTTTCAGGGTCAATGTCCATACTAATCTGTCTACTAAGCTTCTCCATTCAACACAGGAGCTTTGTCTTCAAGACATTTACTAATGTTAAGCAGCTCCAATTTGGAATATCTTGTGTCTAGCAGTGATAGGTACCATGTGTTTTCTCTCCAAACTTGTGAAAGCCGAATTTGTCCATCATATACTTGTTCTAGAAGTTGAGATAGTGGCCCTTGGTCCATCCACGTATCATACCAGAAGGAGCAACTTGCATTCCTTGTCAAGAAATGCATGTGGTTTTCAGCATATTCTCGAGCTGTTAGCATTCTTTTCCATGTGGATGAGTCACCCAGATTAGGGGTATTAAACTGGGTGAATGCTATTCTTTAGGTACATTCCCTTGATAAAATCACTCCATAAAGAATCTTCTTTGCGGAATTTCCACCACAGCTTGGTGCTAAATCCATTGACCATGTCTGAGATAGAATTTTTGCTGAGGCCATTGGAGGATGTAGGCTGGGAAATGGTGCTCCAAGATATCCAGTGATGCTTGTGTTGATTTGCCAGCCTCTCCCCAAAAGAAATTGGCAAATTGCTTCTCTAATTCCAATATGATTGCTCTGCGCGGATCAAGAATAGCCATGAGGTACACTGGGATGCTGCGAGGACATGTTTAATGAGAATTAACTTGCCTCCCTGTGATAGGAATTTGGTTTTCCAGCCATGAATCCGAGAAGTTACTTTATCTAACATTGGTTGAAATAGGGATTTCCTTTTTTTTGTCTTTCTGAATTGGGTAGCCCAAATAGAGGATTGGCAAAGATTTTTGCATGAAACCTGTTAAGTTGTGAGTCATTCGAATCCGGCTTGTTGGAGCTTTTTTTGGCAAGTAGAATGATCTTTTTGCCTTGTTGTAAAGCTGCCTAGATGAGGTTTTGAATTTAGTAAAGAGATCCATTAGATTCTTGATGGATTTGAGTTCTTCTCTTGTGAATACCACAATATCATCTGCAAATGCTAAATGAGTGATGGCTGGACAAGGGGAAGTCTGACACCTTGCCCAATCGAAATTGTTTTTACATGTAGACCTCTAGAAAAAGCTTCCAGCATAATAGTAAAAACAAGGGGTGAGATAACTTGAAGAATCCCTTTGGCGCTTCATTGATGAGAATAGAAAACCAGCAATTTTCAAGTATATTTTTCACCAAAGAGACCCATGCATCTGCAAAACCAAACCGATGCATAACAGCATACAGAAATGCCCATGAGAGTTTATCGAATGCTTTGGTTAGGTCAAGTTTGATCAGCATGTTTCCGCGACGTGTTTTCTTATCAAGAAAGTCCACCATCTCCTGCATAAGTAAAATGTTGTCTGCAATTTCCCTCCCATTCACATCAGCCACCTGCTCAGGAGAAATTATTTTTGGCAAAAGAGAAGAAAGTCTATTTGCCAATATTTTGGTGCAAACTTTATTGAAAAAAGTAGAAAGATTAATGGGACGAAAATCATTAAAAGTAGAGGGGTTAGCTGATTTGGGAATAAGTGCAATACTTGTACTTGTGAAAGCTCTTGGTAGCTTTACCCCCCTTCAGCTCATAGAACTCATTTGCAGCCAAGAAAAGATCTTGTTTGATGATGTTCTAGCAAGTAGTGAAGAATACCCCATTAAATCCATCAATTTCGACAGCACCATCTGGATTAAGTAAGAATACTACCTCCTTTAGTTTGGATAGAGAGAGCTCCGCTAGCAAGTTTTTATTATCTTCCCTTGTGATTGATTTTGTGATGACTTCCAACAACTCGTGATCAATCTTTAAGGGAGTGTCCTCGATCAAGAGGTTCCAAAAGTAAGCAATGCCTTCATTTTCAATTCTTTGCATGTCATCCGTCCAAGAACCATCGACCTTAATTTTTGATATGCTCAACTTTTGTCTCTTGGCCATGAGAGAGGAGTGGAAGAATTTGGAGTTTTTGTCTTCTTCTTGCAGCCACTTCATTCCCGATTTTTGCCTCCAAAATGTTTCTTCCTTCGCAAGGCATTTGGTGTGAAATTCAAGTGAGTGAGCTAATGCTAGTTTGTTGGTTTGGGTATGAGTTTGCAAATGCATTAAAAGTGGATTCCTTTTGTTTTATGTCCAACTCTACCCTTTTGACTTTGGAAAATACATTTCCAAAAATTGTGTGACTCCAAATTTTGAAGCTCTACCTTCAACCTCTTGAATTTGCTAGCTAGAACTTACATTGGTTCACCAACGCAATGGAGCTGCCAATTTGCCTCCACAACATGCAAGAAATTTGGGTGTTTAATCCGTATATTTAAAAATTTAAAGGATTTCGACCCTACATTTGGCTTATTCGCTAGCTTGAGGAGCAGTGGTGAATAATCCGAACACGTTTTTCGAAGATTGTCAAGAGAAAGGAAGATTATCAAGAGAAAGGCACCTTAACAACTTGGAACAACCTTGCCTAAGAGTCCTTAGCCAAGCATTTTCCACTATAGAGAATCGCCACATTGAGGAACAGGATAACTTTATTCAAACAAGATGTAGGAAAAGGGTTGAGCGAACATGGGAACATTTCAAGGAGCTGCTTCAAAAGTGTCCTTACTATGCGTAATCCCATTATGGCTCCAAGTTTAGACATTTTATGAAGGACTTTATCATAACAAAGTCTATTGTGGATGCTTCAGTGGGGGATTCCTTATCTTTCAAAACATTGGAAGAGGCCCAAAGGCTTGTAACCATGATGGCCCAAATTATTACCAACATAGCCCGGTGGCATTACAAGATTCTCAACCACCTCAAATGCCTCAAGCTCAAAGGGGTGTGCTCCATTTGAATCACAATGATACTTTGTTGTCACAGAATGGGTGAAGGTTAACATGAGAACTAATTTGACAAGAGCTATAAAGAACTTGGAAGAGGAAGCAATGTGAGTGCCGTATCATTCTTTTCATGAGGGCTCTAGTGTGTGACTTTTGCTCTGGAAACCATTTGAATGGACAATGTGAAACACCTGTGGGAGGAAATGAACAATAGAACTACATCAACAACCAAACCTCTACCTCAAGGGCTTAACCAAATGTATATAGAAATACATACAACCCTTCTTGGAAGGGAACCACCAGAACTTTTCATGGAGTAATAAACCATCTCACTCAAATGCCCCTCAACAAAATTTCTCCAACCAAGTCTCATCTTCAAGAGCATATCAACCTCCATACTAAAGAAATCCTCAACGCAACTTTCAATACTTCCATCCCAATTCTTCCTACTAAAACAATTAATCAATTTCATCATATCAACATCCAAACCTTTCCCAACCCATGAATAATGCTTAAAACTTCAATAGAGAGGGGGATGATCAGCAAGCTCAACTTGCAGAGTTGAGGAGGGAAATTGAAGCATCAAGGAGGGATAGGGAAAACATGAGGAGAGAGTATGAAAATTTGAGGAGTGAGAATGAAACTCTAAGAAGGGAGCATGACTCATTTGTGAGGAATCAAGGTGATCAACAAGGAACTTAGAGACCCAAGTGGGTCAAGTGGCTAGGCAAGTGAATGATAGGCCAATGGGGACACTTCCAAGCAATACACTTCCTATCCCAAGAGACAACCATGCTCCATCTCGACGTGAACAAGCTCAAGCTTGCTTAGGAGTGGTAAAATATTGGATGATAAGTTTGGAGATAGTTCAATTTCAATGGTTGGAGAAGGTAAAAAGTTAGTGGATAATGATGTGAATGGGGAACTTCAAAGGGCAAAGGCAAGTTGATTGAGGAGCATTCTAACCCCATTAACCTACAAAATGATAGTAAGGATCCACCACTATAATTAACCAAACAAGTAAGGATTCGATTCCCTCAACGGTTAAAAGGAAATGAAAAGGCCAAGAAATTCAAGAGATTCCTTGAGGCATTCAAGAAACTTGAGTTTAACATGCCATTCATGGTGGCCTAGAAAATATTCCTACTTATGATAAATTTATGAAGGAAGTCCTATTTTGAAAGAGGAAGCTTCATGAGTGGAGACCCTTTGTCTAATGGAAAGTTGTAGTGCATTGATGACAAGAAAGTTACCTCCAAAGCTAAAAGATCCGAGTTCTTCCATAATACCTTGTGAAATAGAAGGTCGTTCACTTTGAAAGGGCATTATGTGATTTGGGAGTTTTAATGAACCTCATACTTTATTCAATCTACAAGAAACTCAACGATGGGGATTTGAAGCCCACTAATGTATCTTTGCAACTTGTGGATTGAAGCATCACGTTTCCAAGAGGAATTGTTGAAAACATCATCATCATCACATCTGACAAAGTCTATCTTCTAGTATACTTTATAATTTTGGATATGGAGGAAGACAAAGATATGTCGATCATACTAGGAAGACCTTCCCTAGCCACCGGACGTGCTGTCCTAGACATTCAAGAGGAGAAGTTGGAATTTAGAATTAATAATGAAACCGTTGCTTTTAATGTCTTTGATTCATTAAAGCTTCCTTTTACTTATGATGACCGAATGAATATTAGTGTGATTGATGATTTAGTGCATGATTTTTGTTGGTAAAAATTGGCAAAATATCAATGGGAAAAGGCAATGATTAACCCAACTAAATTGAGCCAAGATGCTGAAGGGGCAGTGAAGTGCTTGAATCTCCTAGACGAAAATGGTCAATTGCAAAAGGAAAAAAGTGGTGAAGATAATATAGGTAGAGGGTGTCTCCGACCAACGAACCCCCCAAGGTTGAATTTAAACCTCTTCTTTTTGCATTTATAATACGTTTACCTAGGAGAGAATGAAACTTTTCCCATAATTGTAAATGCTTTCTTGACTTGTGAGCAGCTTGGTAGATTAATTGTTGTACTCAAATTGCATAGAAATTCCATTGCATGGACCATTGTTGACATCATAGTTCAACTATTTGCTTGCATAAAATTCTCATGAATGAGGGGCATAGGCCGGTTAGGCAATTTCAAAGGAGGTTGAACCCTATCTTAAAAGTGGTCGTTAGGAAGAAAGTAATGAAACTACTTGAAGTCAGTATCATTTACCAGATTCGTGACAACAAATGGGTTAGTCCAACCCAAGTCGTCTTGAAGAAAGATGGTATTACCATAGTGCTTAGTGATACTATGAGTACACTTCTTCCTTCTAGATTGGTCATGGGCTGGAGAGTTTGTATCAATTTTAGGAAATGAATGAGGCATCCCAAAAAGACCATTTTTCTTGCCCTTTATTGACCAAATGTTTGAGAGATTGGTGCATTTGCATGTTATTGTCTTCTTAGTGGTTACTCTGGGTATTTGCAAATAGCCATATGCTTGGAGAATCAAGAGAAAACCATAGTCACATGCCCTTACGGTACATTGCATATAGGAGAATGCCCTTCGAGCTTCGTAATGCTCCTAGTACTTTCCAAAGGTGCATGTTTGCCATCTTTCAGGATATGGTTGAGAAATGCATTGAAGTATTCATGGATTTTAGTGTTTTTGGTACATTCTTTAATGAGTTCTTGTTCAATTTGTCAAATGTTTTGCAAAGATATAAGGAGACTAACTTGGCCCTCATTTGGGAGAAATGCCATTTTATGGTACAAGAGGGCATTGTGTTGGGGCATAAAGTATCATTGAAAAGGATAGAGGTCGTCTTGATAGATCGAAGTTTGAGGTGATTGAAAAATTACCTCCACCCATATTAGACATGCGGGTTTTTACCATAGATTCATAAGAAAAATTTCCCATATTACTTGACCTCTAAGTTATTTGTTACGAAAGATTGAATTTTATGATGCTTGCTTGAATGCCTTCAATGAATTGAAGCATGCGCTTGTCACCACACCCATAATTGTTGCTTCTAATTGGTCAATACCATTTCAATTGATGTGTGACGCAAGTGATTATGCTATAGGGGTGGTGTTGTGCCAAAAAGTGAATAAAATTTAGCATGTAATCCATTATGCAAGTAGAACTTTAAATGAGGCTCAATTGAATTATTCAATTATAGAAAAGGAAATGCTTGCTATTGTATTTGCATTTGACAAATTTTGTTCTTGCTTGATTGGCTCCAAGGTTATTGTGCATACTGATCATTCCACATTGAAGTATTTGTTCTCTAAGCAAAATGAAAAACCTAGATTATTGAGATGGACTGGACAACTTCTTTTGTAGAATTTAATTGGGAGATTGTAAATAAGAAAGGGTGCGAGAATGTGTTTGCAGATCATCTTTCGAGAATAGAAGGATCAAGGCTAGTGACTCAAGAGGGAATCCCCATTCAAGAAGAGTCTCCACTGGAGAAGTGGGTTTTCAAGGCTGCACACCCTTGGTATGTGAATGTGGTAAACTATCTAGTTGCAGGGATGTGCCAAGTTGCTTTAGTGTGAACCAAAAGAGAATTTTTTTCTCAGAGATCAAGCATTTTTGTTGGGATGACCTTAGTGATCAAGTCCTTAGAAGATGCATTCTAGAGGAAGAAGTAGAAGATGTTTTAATGCATTGCTATTCTTCCCCGGTTAAAGGCCATCATGAGACCTGAAGAACGGCCTCAAAGGTCTTGCAAAGTGGATTGTATTACCTAAATATCTTCAACGATTCGAGAAAACTTTGTACTTAAGTGCGATGAGTACCAAAGGGATGGCAACATTTCAAGAAGGCAAGCTAAATGCCCCTAAATGGAATTGATGAGCCAGATGCCTTTGATGCATGGGGCACAGATTTTATGGGGCCTTTCCAAACTTCATATTCCAATAAGTACATACTGGTTGAAGTCGACTATGTCTCCAAATAGGTGGTGAGGATTGCGACACCGACCAATGAAGCCAGGGTGGTTACGAAGTTCCTTAAGAAGAACATTTTCTAGGGTTCCATGCACAATCATAAGTGATAGGGGATGTCACTTCAAGAATTCTCAATTTGAGACCTTGATATCCAAGTATGGGGTGAAACACAAAATTGCACTAGCATATCACCCCTAAACTTTGGGTCAAGTAAAAGTGTCCAATAGAGAGTTAAAGAGAATCCTAGAATAGACCTTCAATAACTCAAGGAAAGATTGGTCAAGGAAGCGAGAGGTTTTTTTTAAACAAACCTAATTCAGGAAAGCCCTTCTAACCCATTTAGAATCCCCATCTCATACCCTTTCTAAGGAGTTTCTGTGATTACTTCGTATGATAATATGAGTGTTGAGTTCTTGTTGTTCTTGTTGTTTTAATTAGGGTAAGGGGAAGGGACTTAGCCCTCGGCGTTTGTAGTAGAAGAGATGGAAACGCAGAGACATCCTTTAGCTTTAGTGGATCCAACTATGCGCCAGCTAGCAACTAGGCTGGTATAGACCCCGTGGTACATCAGGATCTAGAGCCGGATGAAAGCCAATGTACTTTGGCATACTACACTACATTCAAGACCTCAATTGGAATATCACCATATTAGATGACGTATGGTATATTTTAACACCTCTCGATGGAGCTAAAGCACCGAGCATACAGGACCATCAAAAGATTGAACTTTGATTGGAAGGGAGCTCGTGAGAAGTGACTCTTGGACTTCAATGAATTGGATAAGTTTAGAAGGGATGCATTCGAGCTCTACGATCTATAAGAAAAGAACCAAGTCTTGGCATGAAGCAAAAGACTAGAAAGATTTCTCCACTGATAATCATGTTTTAGTCAGTCATTAGAATATAACTCTAGAATCATATTATTTTCTAAGAAGCTCAAGTCTAGATGGGATGGTTCATATGAATTGATTCAAGTATTCCCACATGGAGTTGTGGAGTTGAAAAGGATGCATTCGAATTTCAATGTCAAAGGGCACAGGTGAAGCTTTATCTTGGTGATCCAAAGGAGAAAAGGTGTACCACCATCCTTTATGTTGATACCTAATTCCCTCATGCCATAGTCAAGCTAACGACTATAAACAAGCACTTCTTGGGAGGCAACTCAAGCTTTTCTTTCATCTATTTATGCTTCATTTGATTTTAAATTATCTAGTTGATTAGGTTTTGATTTGGGTCAATTAGCTTAAAATTAGGTTTAATTTGGTCAATTTCTTATCTTTGGATGTTTAGTAGAATTGCAATTGGAAATGATCTCTAAAGTGATGTTTTTGTGATTTTAGGTGAATAGAAAGTCAATGGAGGAAGTTGGCTAGATGATAAAAAAAAGCAAATTTACTTAAGTGTTTCCTGAGGTAACCATAGTTACCAATCTAGTGACCACGATTACCAAGCAAATTTAGCCCTCGGAAGTTTAATCGCGGTCTGGTAACCCTGGTGTCTAGATGCCAAGCTTCAAAATTTTTATAAGTCGAAGTAACCGCAGTTACTAGCTCAAATAAGGAATTCCAGCAACCGAAGTGATGAGCAGACCAAAAGGAAGAAATTTTTTTCTAAGTATTGGTCATCGCGGTGACCAATATGGTAACAACGGTGACCAGTAAACTTTGGGAACTGTCAGTTTAAGTGCACCCCAACGATCACCAAATGTTCAAGAGAAAACTTTACTAAGTGTTGGTGATTGTGGTGACCAGTTTAGAGATGGAATTTTAGTGACTGCGGTTACCAACCAAATTTTTCAGAAACCTAGCTGCTTCTGGTAACTGTGTTTACCAAATCCAAGAAGGAAAATTGGTAACCACAACGCTTCTTGCATTGAGTATAAAGATTTTTTAGCCATTTTTTTTCCAGAAAATACTCAGGACTTTCCTCTACTCTCTCTAGGCCAAACCTATTTTACTTCCTCTCTTTTCACATGAAAGTCCTAAGTCCAAACACCACAAATCAACCTTCTACACTTCATGGAGCTCCAAGTGCTCAAGGATTTTACAGGGAGAACTTCTCAACCGCAACTCTCAAGGCTATAATTGTTCCAATTCATACAGCTAGGGTTGTATGTACTCTAAATATTTAGGATTGTAACTGTAATGTTTATTGATTAGACTTGTTGCCTGGACTATTGTTGGATTAGTTTTGGGTGATTTGTGAACATTTTTATTCCGTACATTCTTGATAAATCTTAGGACTATTAATATGGAAAAAGACAAAGGGTAAGTGAAAACTCTAGGAAACTAGAGTTATATGTACCCTAAAGTTGATGGTTTTGCTACTAGTTTCGAGCATTCTTAGTGTTTTCGTGTTTGTTTTTATATATTTTGCTTTTATGTGTTAGAATGTGTTAGTAAATGTTTATTAAGTGTTTTAGAACGTTATTTAGGTATTAATTAGCATATTTTATTAGGTTTTTGTGATTAGAATTGTGTCGTGTCTTTAACCTAACTTCGTTGGGAGTTAGGTTTTTGTTCATCTTTGTTTGTCTTTCGTCTTTTTGCTTCTTTTGTGGGAATTTTATTTAAATGTTTAAGAGTTATTTTAAGTGTTCATTATAGCGAATAATGTTCTTCTATGTGTTAGAATCACATGAAAAAAAAAAATGGGAAATCAACCGAAAATCGGATGAAGATTTTTTAAGCAAAAGTGTGAAGTATTGTAGAATTTGTGGTTGGTGTCGCGACACCGAATTTTGATGTCATGACACCGAGGCAGCTAGGGCAAAAATGACTTTGGTCAAGGTTGATTTTTGTTGCACTATTACCCCAGTAGCCAAGCACTATTTATTCACCTTTTAAGCCTCATTTGAGCATAAAAGATCCATTAGATACCTAGTAGGAGTGGGCTAGATTATAGATTAGTTATCTTCCTTTTTCCTTCCCATCTTGGGGAGGCTTTCTTAGAATAGAGTAGATTAGGGTTTCACTTTCCTGTAATCTTAATTTGGTAGCTAAAGATTGAACCATTTTAGTAGTAAGTTCCTTGTTTTGTTAAAAATCCTTTAGTTAATCTTTAATTTTGTTGGCCCAAAGCAACCTAAGAGGGGGGAGGGGTAAATTGGGTTTCTTAAAACTAATTTTCAAATGATATGCAAATAAAATCTATCAAACTAACAAGTAATTTGATAGCAATATAATCATTTAAGCACAAAATGAGCAGAATAAGTAAAGAGAGATTAAACAAACAACAATCCCAAGCAAGCAAACTTGGAGTAGTAACCCACAAAGATGCTTCTTCAAATTTGGCGAGTCAATAATCCAATTGTACACAAAAGTAGGATAACCCTTGTTGACACTACTTCTCTTTAGTTAAGCCAAGGATTTTATACTCAACCTCTCTTTTGAACAAGATTATCACTCCATTCAATGCTTTTGAATAGCACTCGTAAGTGTATACACACTAATACAATATTACGAAAGAGCTAATTTGCACTCAAATTTATTTTGTACTAGCTTGTATTCAATGTGTAAGTTTATTTTCTTAATTATAGGTAGCTTGGCATTCATAGATGCAATAAAACAGCTTCCAACCACTTTCCCACTGCTAAATAATAAATTCTGAGAAGCTAGCCGTTATAGGTTTTGGACGTCCGAGATCTTTTTTAAGTGTCCGAACAAGCGTTCGATCAACAATATCATTGAGTTGAAAACTTCATTTGGACGGCCGATATTGCGTCCGTTCCTACGTTCGAAGCTGCTAGGTTGATGAGTCATATCCTCAGACAGAGTAGTGCGTCTAGAAGATTTCATTCTATCCAAGTGTTGCTCTTTCTTCGAACGGTCAAGCGCACCTGATTGAATTTTCCTCAGACGATAATGAGTGTCCATTGTCAATACCTTAGATCCTTGCTCTCTTTCATATCTTTCGGATGGTGTATAACATTCGAGAAAATTTTGTTCTTGACGAAGTCCTGCTTTCGAGCAACTTTGTCCCGTTCGGACGGTGTGCAGCGTCCGAAAGCTCTATTGTGACATAAAAATAGAATTCCTGCACAACTCATGTTCAAACCATTAGATTGTATTTGTCATCATCAAAACCAAGATTGTAGATCAACAATCTCCCCATTTTTGATGATGACAAATCACAAGGCAAAGCAAACTGATCATAACCAATCATAGCTCAAACAATCAAACCACAAACAACCATAAATCAACCACATTTCTCCCCCTTTTTGCATCATCAAAACAAACAAGTACAAAGCAAGCTCCCCCCTGAGATGATGCTTCCTCGCACTCAAATTACAAGAAACAAGGACGGACAAGAATTGATAAAACAGAGACAGAACTAGCATCATTAATAGAAGAAATAGTCAAGAAATTACATTTAAGTTCAACCACATTTAACTGTGGACAAACTAATCAAAAGTAATCTAAAAGATGTAAACTAAGAGGTTGAGTCTAAATCATTTTTCTTCTTCGATCGCTCCTCATGTTTTCACTTTTTGGAGGGCAAATCATCATCCGTAGCCTCATTGTAATGTTCACTAGTTTCTTGAGGATCACGGCATTGCATGATATAATTAAATGTGTCATGACCATCCTCATCATCATCAACATCGACGCTTGGAACAGTAGCTTCTCAGGATTTAATGCACCAACTGGATATTCATGGGCTTCTGGCTCAGGATTGGAGTGGTCGATATCTTCAATGTCGTCGTTGTCACTGCCAGAGGATGACTCGAGAATGTATTGCAATTGAATGTTGGAAAATTGGACCGGAGCAGAGACAGAAATACCTAAACTTAAGGCTTCTTGAAGAATGGTTAGTTTGGTCTCCAACCTTTTTAATTTCTGAAGTGTGTGGCATTGAAAAGTACTCATTTGATTTCCTAGATTTGTGACAAGGGTGCACAGTTGAGAAAGGAAGGGTTTCGAAGAAGAAATTTGTGAAGGATTGGGTAGGGAAGGTGTGGAAACTAGAAGGGTTGAGAAGTGGAGTGAGGGAGTGCTTGTCCTAAACTTGATGCATGATCCTTCAATTTTTCAATTTCATAATAAGTTTTAGTGAATCATTATTTATTGAAAAAATGCAATCCTTTACGTTCAATATAAGCTTTATTAAAATATGGGGGATATTGTTTTTTCCTAGTAGAGGGAATGTCAAAATGATCAAAAACTTTAGTTAAAAATTTCCCAAAAGGAATGTTTATTCGGGTATCAGTCAGGAATAATTCCCACGAAGAACAAAATAAATATCCAGATTTAAGTTGGATTCCCTTAAAAACACAACAGAATAGATACAATTGCATTTTCCCGGTTCAATACGATTTCTATCAATTGGTAATAGCAAATTTGTAACCAATGTGTACAAAATATTGAGCTCAGGACTAAGCAAAGTGGTTTTGGCTTCCGAAGCCTATTTAAAATCAACATGAAAAATTTGTTTTATTTCCTCGACATCAAATATAGTATCAACAGCAGGCCGATTTGTCAAAAGAAAAGAAATATGAGATTTCATCGGAATAATGAATTTCACATTCAAAAATCAAATTAATGATAAGTTTAATTCGTCAAACATGCTTTGAGAAACAGGACGTTGCACAATAATAGATTTGCTAAGAAAGGATGTATACCTATCAGATGCCTTGGCATCAATGAATTTGGGCAAGGTGGGAATTAGAGATGGTTGAGGATTTGTTGAAGTTTGGCCTTGCATTGGAGCCTTCCCCTTCGATTTCTTGCCTTTGGTGCCTGTTGAAGAGCCCCCGTGTGAGTGAGCCATCTAGAATCAAAGCTAGGAGTTCGAGAGAGTGAAAATGAGAGTGAAGAGATTTGAAGGAAAGGGATGTCAATAAGGTGAAAATAGTTCAAATAGGGTAGGTGAAGAGATAGGAAAATGAATTTCTTGATGAATTTCAGAGAAGAAAAGACGAATTGAATGAATTTGGAGCTTCATCTTATTTCGCCAGAGCTACGGTTCAGTGGAGGAGGTAACTTGTCCGAAAAAAGGAAAATGAAAGGTTTTAAGGGAATAGAACAGTCGTTCAGACGTTCGAATGATTGATATACTTCCAATTGTGCGTCCATTCTCAATTGAACGGATGACAGAAATTCTTAACCAAGCGTCTTAAGGGATATTGGATGGTTGTGATCGTCCGTTCATTTTTCCAGTGAGTTTGGTGAAAAGGATGAACAGTTCGGACGAAAGGAAATGCTAGAGACCAAAAGTAATAAAAAAGGAGTTTGGACAAATATTTTCGTCCGAGAGTACATAGAGCTTAGGATGCATATTTGCATCCGAAAACACAACTCACAAGTTTTGAAAGCTATAATGTCCATGCAAGTTATGAGAAACTCAAAGCAATCCAATGGTAAAGGTTTAGTAAAAATATCAGCCAATTGATCTTATGTGCAAACAAATTCAACACAAATTTCTTGTTTACAAATAAGATCTCTTTTAAAATGATGCTTGACATCAATATATTTTGTTCTAGAATGCAAAATAGGAATTCTAGTGAGATTGGTTGCACTTGTATTATCGCATCTAATTGGCACACAATCAAAGATAACACTAAAATCTTTTAAAGTATATTTCTTCCAAAAAAGTTTAGCAGAACAATTTCTCGTAGCAATATATTCGGCTTCAGCTGTAGACAATGAAATAGAGCTTTGTTTCTTGCTAAACCAAGACACCAAGCAATTACCCAAATAGTGACACATACCATTAGTACTTTTTCTATCAATTTTACAACCAGGAAAGTTGACATCCGAGTAGCTAATCAAATCAAAAACTAGTGGATTTAGGGTACCAAAGACCATAATTCAATGTCCATTTCAAATATCTAAAAATTCTTTTGATAGCAATCAAGTGTGATTCCTTTGGACAAGATTGAAATCTAGCACAAAGGCAAACTGCAAACACAATATCTGGTCTATTTGTGGTAAATAAAGTAAATTTTCGATCATATCTCTATAGTTTTTTTAATCAACACTATTACCTCAATCTTCAGCTTTGTCAAGTTTGGTTGAGGTATACATTTGCATTCCAACTTGCTTACAATCCTCTATTCCAAAGAGCTTGAGTAGCTCCTGTGCGTACTTGATTTATGTGATAAAAGTTCCTTTCTTTGTTTGGTGAACTTGAAATCCAAGGAAGAATTGTAATTCTCCCATCATACTCATTTCAAATTCCTTTTCATCAAACAAGAAAACTCCTTGCACAAACTTTCATTAGTTGCTCCAAATATAATATCATCAACGTAAATTTCAACAACCAACAAATCATTAAGATTAATCTTGGTGAAAAGAGTACAACACCCCTTTTAAAACCATTTTCAATCAAAAAATCACTTAATTTTTCATACCAAGCTCTAGGAGCTTGTTTCAACCCATACAAAGCCTTTGATAGTTTAAAAACATGATTTGGAAAATCTTTATTTTCGAAACCAGGGGGTTGTTCAACAAAAAATTCTTGATCAATGAAACCATTTAAAAAGGCACTTTTCACGTCCATTTGAAATAATTTAAAATTGCTAAAGCATGCATATGCAAGGAATATACGAATAGATTCTAAACGAGCAACAGGTGTGAAGGTCTCATCAAAGTCAATTCCTTCTTCTTGAGCATAATCATTCGCAACTAGTCTAGCTTTATTTCTAATTATCTGACATTTATTTTTTTGTTTGTTTGTAAAACCCATTTTGTTCCTATTATGGGATGAATTGAGGGTCTTTCAACTAAAGTCCACGCATTGTTTTTCTCAATTGACTAAGTTCTTCTTGCATAGCAAGAACCCAAGATTCGTCTTTCAAAGTATCATCCACACATTTAGATTCAATGTGAGAAAGTAAGGCACAATTATTATTCAAAAGTTTATAAGAACGAGTTTTTACCCCATCGGATAGAGCACCTATGTTTAATTCTCGAGGATGACTTGAGACAAATCTCCATGCCTTTGGAAGGCCTTTTGGTGAATCTTCTTTTCTTTCTGCTTCTTCATCCAAGTGATGATTCATCTAGTATTGCCTTCATTGATTTCCTTGGTCTCTTGATGTTCTTCTTGAATATTGAGCTTCTCAAGTTTCTTTCGCACACCTACATCTTCATCTTCACAAATATTTCTTGAAATAATGTCATTAGCCTCATAAAAAGTAACATGCACAACTTCTTCAATAACAAGAGTTCTTCTACTGTATACTTGGTATGTTTTTTTGTCACTAGAATATCCTAAGAAAATCTCTTCATTTGATTTTTCGTCAAATTTTCCAAGATGCTCACTAATTTTCAAAATAAAACGTTTGCACCCAAAAACTTTGAAATAGCTCACAACGGGTTTATTACATAACAAAATTTCATAAGGAGTTTTGTTCAAAATAGGCCTTAAAAGAATATGAGTCATGACATAATAAGCCATGTTAATTGCTTCGGCCCAAAAATATTTTGGTAAATCGCATTCATTTATCATGGTTCTAGCGGCCTCTTGAAGTGTTCTACTTTTCCTTTCAACAACACCATTTTGTTTGAAGAGGCACTCTAGCAACCGAAAATTCATTTAAAATACCGTTGTGATCACAAAATTTAGAAAAACCTCCAAATTTAAATTCGGCTCCGTTATCACTTCTCAAATGAACAATTTTCAAATTCAGCAAATTTTGTATTTTGGAAAGCAATTTTACGAAATTTTCAAAAGCTTCATTTTTGTGAACAAGAAATAGTATCCAAGTATACCTAGAATAGTCATTAACAATCACAAAAGCATATTTACTACCATCGAGACTAGCATGTTGAGTTGGACCAAACAAGTCCATATGCAATAATTTCAAAGGTTTAGAAGTAGACACGATTTTTTGGTTGAAAAAAAACTTTAACTTATTTACCAAATTGGCATGCATCACAAATTTTGTTTTTCGAAAACTTCAATTTTGGCAAAAGCTCTTACCAATTCTTTCTTGGCAAGATTATCAATCAAATCCATGTTGAAATGACAAAGCCTTCTATGCCAAAGCCAAGGATCATCTATAGAAGTGGTTTGTAAACACTTTACATTACCATTATCAATATTATTAAGATAAATACATAAACATCATTAAGCCTTCTCCCTTTGAGCAAAACAACGAAGTTCTTATCAAGAATTAAACATTCATGCTTAGTAAAGAACACATACAAATTTCTATCACATAGTTGACTCACACTTAAAAGATTATAATTTAAATTATCAACTAAAAGCACATTTTTAACCAATGTCTCACCATTTTTACCTACATCACCTATGCCAATAGATTTTACTTTTATGTTATCTCCAAAGGTCACCTTACCACTGTTTTTTAACTTGAGATTGGTAAAAAGAGATGCATCACCGGTCATGTGTCTTGGACGCCCACTATCAATGAACCACTTAGCATTTTTGGTGGTGTTCTCTGCCTGCACAAAGAATTTAGAGATAACTTTTGGTACCCATATTTTCTTGGGTCCATAAGAGTTAATAAACTGACTACAAATCCATACAGAATTTATTCCAAGTTTTTCATTTCTCTTGTGGACATAACAATTATTTTTCACATGTCCATATTGTTGGCAATAATTGCAAATAATATTCTTATTTCTATATAAAAAATATTTCGATTTTACAAAACATAAATCATTCATTCTAAAAGTGACAAAGTTCTTGCTGATCAACATATTTCTATTCTTTTTCATATCAACAATTTTTTATCTTTTTTCTATGCAAAAGTACATCAAGGTCATCCAATCTTTTCTTCAAAGAGGCTTGTTCTTCCTTGACCTTTGTTTTCACATGCATTTTTTTCTTCAAATAAGTATTTTCTTGTGATAACCTATTATTTTCATTCACAAGTTTGGAGTTAGCATTCAATAAGGCATTAGTTTTTTTAACTAACTCCTCATTTCTGGCATATGATTCCTTTAAGCTATCATGCAATTTTAAAATAAAGGACTCAAGATCATCATTATCATCATTAGAATCATAAGTAGTTGTTAACTCATCATCACCAATAGCCATAAAGGCCATTTGTGCGGATTCCAATTTCTTCTTCAACTTCTCCTTCAAAGTTGCAATCACCCATGTAATTTGAAAATTATTGAAGCGGGGCTTCCTTCCTTCTTTTTTTTTCTTGGAAGGACACTCATTTGCAAAGTGTCTTGGTTGTCCACATTCAAAGCACTTTTCATTTTGCTTCTTAATTTCCAGCTTGGTCTTCCCTTTGAAATTATTTGAGTTGTTTGCTCCTTCTTTTCTCATTCTCCATTTATTGTAGTGTTTGAGAATCATTTGGTGATCAGTGCACGATCACCTTTATCAAGATCTTCATCTTCTAAATTGATGGAGTCATTTTCATCTTCTTTTTGAGAAGTCTTCAAGGCAATGCTTGTCTTTAGTATTGCTTCTTCATCATCCACCACTTTAGCCTTGAGCTTCAATTCATAAGTTGTAAGAAAGTTAATCAAGGATTCAATGGGCATGGAATTTTAATTCTTCGCTTCCTCTAGAGAAAAAGATTTGGCTTCCCTTCTTTGGATAGAGCATTCAAGATTTTTCTAGTCTTTTCACCCAAAGAATATCCTTACCCAAGGCTTCAAGATCCTTAGTGATATCATTGAATCTATAATACACTTATCAATATTCGCATGTGGTTCCATCTTGAAAGACTCATACTTTGCAATAAGTAAGGATTTCTTTTGATCTCTCGCATCATCACTTCCTTCATGAATTTCTTTCAACTTATCCCAAATTTCCTTGGCCGAAACACATCCTTTGACGCGAGTAGACTCATTAGCATCCAAGGTCAAGTTAGCTTTATCTAGCGGGGTAAGCTCATTCCTTATTTTTTCTCTTCTTCTATTTGTGTGATCATCAACAATGGTGGTTTCAAAAGGACCTTCATTGACAACATACCACAAGTCAATATCAATAGATTGAAAAAAGATTTTCATTCTATCTTTCCAACTAATAAAATTCACCCTATTAAACATAGATGGTTTAGTGACAGATTGCCGTTCAAGAAATAAAGCATTATTGGTTGCCATAAAGAATCTTTACTCAAATGCAATTTAAGCAAATTAAAGAGACCAAGCTCTTATAACAATTGTGGGCCCAAAGCAACCTAGAGGAGGGGTGAATTAGGTTTTTTAAAAATAATTTTCAAATGATATGCAAATAAAATCTATCACAGTAACAAGTAATTTGATAGCAATATAATCAATTAAGCACAAAATGAGCAGAATAAGTAAAGAGAGAGATTAAACAAACAGCACTTCCAAGCTAGCAAGCTTGGAGTAGTAATCCACTAAGATGCTTCTTCAAATTTGGCGAGTTAGTAATCCAAATTGTGCACAAAGTAGGATAACCCTGGCTCACACTACTTCTCTTTAGTTGAGCCAAGGATTTTGTACTCAACCTCACTTTTGTACAAGATTGTCACTTCACTCAATGCTTTTGAATATCACTCTTAAGTACACAATAATACAATATTACTAAAGAGCTAATTTGCACTCAAATTGCTTTTGTACTAGCTTGTATTCATTGTGTAAGTTCTTTCAATTTATTAATTACAGGTAGGTTGGCTTTTATAGATGCAATAAAATAGCTCTCAACCACTTTCCAAAGGTTAAATAATAAATGTTGAGAAACTAGCCGTTATAGGTTTCGGAGGTCAGAGATATTTCTTAAGCGTCCGAACAAGCATCCGATCAATAAAGTATTTGAGTTGAAAACTTCATTTTGGATGACCTAGGTTATGCCCATTCTTACGTCCGAAACTAGTAGGTTGATGAGTCAAATCCTCGGAAGGAGTAGTGCGTCTGGAAAGTTTCATTCTATCCAAGTGTTGCTCTTCCTTTGGACTGTTAGGCGCGTTCGATAGAATTTTCCTCAGACGATAATGAGCATCCTTTGTCAATACCTTAGATCCTTGCTCTCTGCCTTATCTTTCGGATGGTGTATTGTGTCCGAGAAATTTTTTTTTTCTGATGAAGTCTTGCATCTGAGCAACTTTGTCCCGTTTGGACAGTGTGCAGCGTCCGAAAGCTTTGTTTGCGACATAATAACAAACAGAATTCCTACACAACCCATGTTCAAACGATTAGATTGTATTTGTCATCATCAAAACCAAGATTGTAGATCAAAAAATTTCATGTTTATTTAGTTTAATTAGTTTAATTGCTTTCGTATAATTGCTCTCTTTGCATGATTACTTCGTGTAGCTGATAAATTAGCTGGCGGGTTTTCATTAATTATGCTTTCTTATTGTAATTGGTAGTTTAGATTAGTTAAGAAGGGTAGATTAGTTCATGGGCTTTTTATTTAATTGCTTTCTTTACTTGCTTTCTTAGTTTAATTGGTAGATTAGTACATGAGTTTCCTTTAACTTTGTTTTCTTAGTGCTAATTTGTAGTCTAGGTTAGTTAATTACTTTTTAAAAAATGCTTTCTTTTACATAATTTCTTAGAGTAGGTTATGGCCTTTGTCTAATTGTGCTTGCTTTGGGATAATGAGTAGTTTAGATTAACTAATTGCATGCTTAAGATGCTTTTCCTTTTCAATTGCTCCCTTACTTAATTGCTTTCTAAAGATGCTTCCTTTTTAATTGCTTTCTTATAAAATGCTTTCTTACTATTTAATCTTTACTTTAAATTTATTCGTAGTTCCACTAGTTCTAGTTTTAGTTAAATCTTTTCTCTCAATCAACCGCTCAGCTTGTAATCTAACCAAATAATCAGTAATAATCGACCAATCCTTGTAGGTACAATCCCTACTTCCATTTACTACTAATTGACAACCGTATACTTGCGGGATGCCACCTAGTTAGTAGTGGGACTTAGGTGTGTTATAAATTTCATAACTAGGTGTTTGCACATTAAGTTTTTGCCGCCGTTGCCGGTGATTGGTTTTTAGTAATATCAATATAATTTGGTTGGAATAGATTCTTTGCTTTTCTTGTATAGTTGTTTCATCTATTTGACAAAATCTAAAAAGATTTTCCTTGTGATAGATGGTTTAGACTAGCTAGTATTCTAAGCTTTCCTAATTTTATTGCTTGTGTTGTTTTAGTTCTTTATTCTTGCTTTTATTGGTGTTATTTGTTGTTCAAGAACATGCAAGGATCTAATTGGAATGATTCATACCAAGAGATTATCATTATTATGGTAATGGAGGTATGCCCAATGAGCATGATTCTTATTGTTATTTTCCTTACCCCTTAGATTGCCAAGTGGGATACTCTAGCCATCAACACGCTTATGAAAGCTACCAAGATTATCAAATGGGATGGTCTAGCCATCCATATCTTTACGAGAGCTATAAAAAAAATTCCTACTCTTTCCTTCCATCACAAGAGCCTTCATATGATCAAATGAAGTCATATTTCCTTCACCAAATAACTCAAGAAAGTGGAGAGGCAAGAAGGATGGACATGTGGATGCAAATTCAAGAACATCGAGAAAAACGAGCCCAACTTCAAGAAGAGATGGCTAGAAGTCAAGAAGAACTAGCTGAACTTCGAGAATGCACGAAGAGGTTACAAGACCAACTTACCCAAGTCTAAGGAATGATATATATGATGATGTAAGAGCAAGGGACTGCTACACCTCCACGAATGGGTGAAGAAAAAGTTCAAGAAGACAACATGAATGAATATATTGTGGAAGAAACTAGATGTGAAGAACCTCTCAAACTTGAATTCACAACAACTGGGTCACTGCATACTTATGTAAATAAGTGTGAGTTTATTCTGGTTACCACAAAAGAGGTTCCATTTTAGGTGTTTGTAGAGAAAGGACTGGCTCAAGAAGTGGAAGATGAAGAGGGATATATTCTAGATGAGACTAGGGAGGCATCAACTACCAACGCTGATGTTCAATTCCTTGTGGACTTCTAATGCGCTCAACAACAAAACAAATTCACCAAGGACTACATATCCTTGGCAAGCCTCCTTGGTGTTGAAAGCGTACTTCAAACTTGAAGTCTTGACAAGAAGAGAAAAACCTAAACTAATGATTTTTCTAATCTAATGTCTAATCTAACTAATGCCTACTATGTATGTTCAACTCCTCATGCAATGGGGTATTCTGTTTAGTAGGGGATATATTAGGGTTTAGGCTCCTTAGATGATAGAAATACAATAAAATTCATAAAGAAGTCCAACTCGGTGGAGAAAACTTCAAAAACAAGTAATTTTCATAAGTTACAGTACATCGTGTGTACATGCACACCATTTTCTTACACGTGTGGTATTTCTTGAAGCAAAAAGTTTCTTTCTTCGACTTGCACACATGCACATACTTTCATTCGCGCATGTGCGCGAATTCCAATGCACCAGTCTCAATTTTGACCTTGATGCTAATAGAATTTGGAAAAATTCAAAACATAAAAGTTGTACCTCTCTCTTAACTTTCCAAAGCATCTTGAATCACCTCAATTGGAGCTTGGACAAGAAAGTTGTGATCAAAACTTTGGACAGTGCCCAAATTTGCTCACCAACGGTGTATGTTTTTCACCCACTAGATTTTTCTCCAACTTTTTGTTCTTTTTTACCCCTTTTTCATTCAAGACCATCACAAACTAAAAATAAAATAATTAAGCTCATAATTGACTCAATTATTTCTCACATTACATACAAACTTTGGTAAACAACACATGAAATATACGACATTTATGAGCTTATCACTTTATTAGAGTTAATTTTACTTGTTTTCTTCGACTAGATATTAATTGCTTTCATAGGCTATTAGTTATTTTCCCTCTAATATAATTTTAGTGGCTTCCTTTTGTTGAAGCATGTTCCCTAGTGTAGTAACTAATGGCAATTTTTACTTGCTTTCCTAGTTTGGCTCATTTACTTGCTTTCTTAGTTTAGTTGGTTGAATTTGTGTTTAACATATTGCTTCCTCATTATAGGATAATGGAGGAGCTTCCATGTTATTTTTCAGAAAGTGACAATCCCCATTCACATAGTGTAGTGCCATCATTCTAGGAGTTGAAAGAGACAACTTTGCCCCTTAAAGGTAGCACTCCTCTCAAAAAGAAACATAGATAGAAAAAGGTATACAACATGTCCTACTCTACTGCAAGGAAAACTTACTTAGCTTTCTTCTAAGCCAATCAACCGAATCCCATATCTTTTGTTTGAATAGATCACATACTTGTTTGGAATATACAGGGTATGAGGAATAAACCAACTTTTTGGAGATTAAAACTGTTAATAAAATAGAATAAAATAACGATTTTGGCTTTGATGGAGCCTTTGGTTGACAAAGATAGAATTCTTTCTTTTTGCCAAAAATTAGGTTTTGATAAATGTTTATCAAACCCTTATGGTAAAATTTGGTTATTCTGGAACAAGGAGTTTGTCTTAACTGATTTATTCAGCACAGATCAACTGATTCATATCTCAGTTTCTTCCAGTCTCATGCTAACAGATTTTGTAACCTCTTTTGTTTATGCAAAATTAACAAAGGTTGGAAGGAGGGAACTTCGGGAGACTTATGTAAACTGGACAACCCTCAAATGCCTTGGATTGCAGGTGGGGACTTCAACGTCATTTTGAATATGGATGAATATAAAGGCTATTCCTTGCCCTAAACTTGAATATGCAATCAAGAACAAATATTACTCATTAGGATGGAGGACATAATTGAACAATTAAAGGGTACAAGAGTTTTCACTAAAATAGATCTGGGATATAGGTACCACTGACTAAGGTTTCGAATGAAAGATATTCCAAAGAATACTATTCAGATCAATATGGCCATTATGAGTTCCAGTTATGACATTTGAGATGATTAATATTGTTGTAACTATTGTGGACCTAATTGATAAGGTGTTCAATCCTTATCTGGATAGATCTGTGACAGTATTCCAAGGTGGCATTCGAACATATTAAGCAATTAAAAAGGAGCAACAATTAATAATACTATAGATTTTAAAGAAATATAGATGTGGCTGAGGAATGTGGCAATCCTAGATTATACCATTTCAGAGATTAACAGTTTGAAAATCTTGGGAACACAAAGACAATTTTTTATGGATTTAAGCAAGCTAGGTATGGCAGAGGTTTGTGGCTCCCCAGGTCTAGCAAGAAGTTTGAAAAAATTTCATATAAAAAGGTTCACTGTGATAATAATACTATTGACTAGGCTTATTCTGAGTTTAAATGGGGTTAAAACTATGAGATCAGTTTTTGGAGTTAAAAAATGAATTGGGTGTGAAATACTATCAACATTGCCATTAGGGACCAGGAAATTTGTGATTATAGTGGTGCTTTTGAAAATTGTTTTGGGTTATGTATTCATCTAGATGGCAGGACTGTGGTTCATGGCTTGAGGTAGTCAATGACTATCAATAAAAGTACTTCACTTATAAGAGTATTTACCTTGAAGAAGTGCACTAGCAACATGGGGAGCCAAGCTGAGCCCATGAAAGATAAAATAAAGTACAATGAGTAGCTATGAAGATGACATTGTCAAATGGATAAGATGAATCAAGAGGGACACGCCCTACTCATCTTTTACTGGAAAGTACTATATTAAATAGGTTCATGATCAGAATGAAGTTTAGATGACGCATTAGTGGGATTTATGGGTTGTATTACGATTTTGGACTAAATTAACTTTACGACTTGATTATAGGTTCACAAAGGGTTTTGGCTTAAGATAGACAAGCAGTCAGATGGCTTTGGGTTTAATAGACAAGCAACTAAATCATTTCGGATTTGGACAAATGGGTGGTCAAATATTTAGATTATAATCATAGTTTTGTGGAAGAAATTCTAGCCCAGGATGTTTGGTAGCTTATTATGGGACGGTTCACTATCCCCTACTGAAAGGGTTTTGACTAATTTTGGTTGTGACTTGAAAACTTTGAAGGTAACCTTTCTTGCTTAAGTCAAGAATGTGTTCATAACTCTAGGAAACTAGAGTTATTTTACTTAATTATCCTATTATTTTGTTAGTATTTTTTGGGTTTTAGATTGGATTTGTGTGTTTTTAGTTAGTTTCTTTACATTTAGTATTTAGAATTTACATTTTGTGTAAATATATGATTTTAGTAATAATTAGTTACTTAGTAGGTTTAATAGTATTTTGCACATTTAAATTTATAAAGTATAGAGCTTAAAGTAGAAGATTCAAGTGTATAAGGGACAAAAAGGAGAATTCAAGGTTGTTGAAAAAGGCTCCCTATCGCGATATGGAATTTGAGCATAAAATCCATATTGCAATATGGCTAAAGATTTTCAGGCATTTTAGAGCTCCATATTGCGATGTGGATTTCCTATACAAATTCGATATCGTGATATAAAAATGTGATTCAGCATTGTAATTTCTGCCAATTGTAATATTTTTGCTGAATTTACTTTTAAATACTAAACATGTAATATTCTATTGGAGGAAGGTAGATAGTATAGTACACATAGTTTAGGTGTAGTGACTATTTTGTAGTTTTAGAGTAGATTAGAAGCTTCCTTAATACTCGTTTCATTTCAATTAAAACTTCTCTTTCAATTAATCTTAGATATCTTTCTTAAATCTCAGCAAATTTTAATCTTTCTTAGCTAATGTTAATGGGATTTCTTTTAGTTACAACTAGATATAATTTTTACTTGCTTTTCATCTCAATATTCTTTGGAATCCAAATTAGGTAAAAAATTTGGATTTCCTTGAAAGTCCATCTTGTTCATGCTACTTTGAGTGACTTCTTAGTTTAACTTTAATTTCTTGCTTTAAATCCTTTAGAATTTAGTGAGATTTTATAAAAATCGCCTTAAAAAACAACAAGTGTTAGTTTTAATTTTAGATTTCAAGTCATTTCTTAAATTTCTCAATTTAGTTTAAAATGAAGTTTTCTCAATACTCTTGTTTAATTAATATTTTCTTAGTTAAAATTAGTTTAATGATTTTTATTAAACTTTCCTAGATTAATTTTAGTTAATTTCTTAATATAGTTTTTACTTGCTTTATTAGATTAAATTTAATTGCTTCCTTAGAGTAACTTTTATTTGCCTTCTTAGATTAGACTCTTTAATTGTTTAGATCTTATTTTAACTAGTTTGATTAGTGTTTAATTACTTGTTTTCATACACAAGCTAGTAGTTTAGTGACAAAACTATTAGTGATTTTGTCTAACTAGTGAAAATATTTGTAAGTCTAGTAGTTTTTACACCCCAATCCTTGAGGGAACGATCTCATCCTAACTACAAACCCACCTCATATACTTGCGAGCTTGTGATGAGTTTTCGGGTTGATTGAGTTAATTTTATAGCTTTGTATTTTGAGTTTCAATCTTGAATCACATCACACACAAACTACTCAATCATGTGTTGAGTTTTGCGGCAAAACTTCTCTTTAGGAGGGGAAATTGTAATATACACACAATTTTCATCAATTTGACACTCTTAAAAATGATCATTATTGTTAAATGTCATGCGCAATGACCAATCTACCCTTCCTAATTTTTAGTTCAATACTTGGACCTCTCCAATCATTCTACCTAGACTTTTTCAACCCCACGTGAAATTTTTTTGACCATTCCATGCCCATTTTTGTATGTCTTTATCTTTGAATATCATTCCTAAATATCTCCTTATAATGTCTAATGACCATTTGCCCACTCCTAGGTTTCGTTCTTGCTTTTTGGGGTAGCAGGTGACATAAGTGTAAACTTTAGGAACCAAAGTACAAATTTGTGAAAGTTTTCCTCAATCTTATCTTCCTATCTCTAAGCTTATCTTCTAGTATTCATCCTCAAGCTTTGAAAAGTGTGAATCTTATCTTCACACTTTGAAAATTGTGAAGCTTGTCTACAAGTTTTGAAAGGCATGATACTTATCTTTGAATCTGGAAATGTGTGAAGCTTATCTTTAAGTTTTGAAAGGTGCAAAACTTATCACTAAATCTTGAAACATGTGACACTTATCCTTAATATTTGAAAAGTGTGAATTTTATCCTCTTGTGCTTGCTACCAAGCTTATCTTGTTTTGGTAGTTCTCAAACCCTAAAAAATGTGAAGCTTATCTTTAAGCGTTGAAAGATGTGAAATTTATCTTAAAGTCTCGAAAAGTGTGTGGTTTATCTTCAAGCTCTATGCAGGCACCTCTCTACCTATTTATCTCCTACAAACCGTTTTCAAACTAGACTGTTTTTCTCTCAAACTTTCCTACAACTTCTATTATTTCAGTTTTCAACTCTAGGCAACAATTGAAGATTTTCAAGTTCAATTGATAGCAAAGGAGTATGTCAAGACTAATTTTCCATCTTGAAAGGTATATTTTACACTAATTTTTGTGTGGATTTTGGTAGTAAAACTTTCAAGTTCTTCCAAGAATCAAACTTGTCAAATCTCGTTGTTTGTAGACTTATTTGCTTTACCAAATGTGTTCTTGAGCAAGCCTTTAGATATAGTTTGAAACACCTCAAAAATATTTGAAATGATGAGTTTGAATGAGGTTTTGGGCTGGTCATTGATAACTCTAGAAAACTAGAGTTTTATTTACCCTAAATTTGAGTATTTTGGCTTTAGTTCTGAACATTTTTAAGGATTAAGTGTTGTTTTGCCTATATTTTCTTTTATGTTCTAGAATGTGTTAGTCTATGTCAATTTATTTTTTAATGTTATTTAAGTATTTGTACTGTTATTAAACAAGTGTTTTTGATGTACTTAATGAAGTGTATCTATATGTAAGGTTTGATTAGATAAAACAGCATGGCAATCGGATGAGAAATGGACCAAATCAAGCCATGATTGATGAAGGAGCCAAAGTAGACAGCTGAAAAAAAAAACCAAGTATTTGACACTACGGTGTCAAATTTAAAGAAGGAAAAATGATATCGTGTTGTCAAATACTCAGGATGCTGTTGGAAACGACACCACAGTCTGAGATTTTTCGTGGGCTAAAACATCCAGAACATAGTTGATTTGTGGTTGAAACTTTTCCCCTAACCCTAGCACTATATAAACACTCTTTGCCTTTTTCTACATAGAATGTGTGAGTAGATGTAGCTGTAGGCTAGGTTAGTTCTTCCTTTTCCATTTTATTTAGGGAGGATTTTCTTATATTAGATGTAGTTTAATTGTAATTTCTTGAAGACTTCTTCAACACTTTTAGTGTAAGACTTCTATTTTATGTTTATGCCATTTAGATTCATATGTTGATTTAGTGTACTTTAATTTAATTGCTTTATTTAATTACTTTCTTAGTTAGTTGTTAGATTAGTTTATGGCTTTATTTAAATATACTTTCTTAATGGTAATTGGTAAGTGGGATGTATAAATGCTCTCTTAGAATGCTTTTCTTTTTACATGCTTTATTAAATGCTTCTTTTAAAATGCTTTCTTTATAGCTATTGTCTTTAATAATGCACTACTTAGTTTGGTTAAGGTTTGAGATGCCAAATTCCCATGGTGCTTGATTGATTAGTGGGTTGGATAGTAGACATGGTTGATAATTGGGTCGTAGCAAATAGTTTGGGGTGTTTGGTAACAGGGAAAGGATCCTCCTTTGAACCATATTATTAGGATTAACGCAACATATGAGCGTTGAGTGTAATACCTAGATGGGTTTAGTACTTGATTAGGAAGGTTACTAGTCAAGCCAAACTGCAAGCTTTTCTAGTTGGTTTCTTGTACTCCATGTGGATAATTAGACTGGATATCATGAGCCATGCCGAGGGATTGATTCATAGTTTGGAGGGAATCTGTATTTGAACCGTTGAACTATTTGACCCAATCAATTAATTAAACCTTGAGAATTGGCTAATCAAACCCTAACCCATTTTAAATCGCTTTCTTAGTTTGTTTAGCTTAGTAAAATCTATTCTTAAATCAAACTCTTCAAATAGTAATCCAACCAAATAATTAGTGAACCAATCCTTGTGGATTCGATCCCTGCTCCCATTTGCTACTAATTGACCCCTTATCCTTGTGGATTCGATCCCTGCTCCCATTTGCTACTACTTGACCCCTTATCCTTGTGCTGTGCCATCTAGTTAGAAGTATGGTTTACGTGTTTATATATAGAATTAGATGTGATTTGCATCATTCATGAACACTTAATTCCATTACGAGATCCAGCTTATGATTTTTGAGATTTAACCTATTTTGGCTTGACTAGTTCAGCCCCTATGTGTTTGTGCTTGTTTCCAACCTAATTGTTGAAGTATTTGGGGACCTTTTCCACCCTCCTAAGTTGCTGGTTCGTAGCTGGATTGAGTGACCGGCCAACTTATTCAAAGTTTCCTAGAAATTGCCTAGTATTGTGGCGCTCTAATAAGACTATTTTGCAATCCCGTGGCTTTCCATTTATTGTTTTAGATTTTTTATTTTGTTATGATTTTTTCTTGGTTCAATAATGTACCTGTAAGCCTGATATAATGTGTGGTAATACCTCCCATGGTGTTAGATCAAGAAGGTAAAATTTTCGACCATCAGACGTTAAGGTTCCAAGAAGTGAATCTTCAAAGTAAGTAGTTCTTAGACTTTTATATTAATTATACTGTATTTAGTTAATTGTGCAGCCATGAAATATGTATAACTATGGTAAATATGGTTGTTTATATAAGGGTTTATAGATGGGAAATGAAAGTTAAGCATAATTTGAGAATGTACAATGTCAAATGTTATGTGTACCTAGTTTGTATGAATGAATATTTGTTATAACCTATATTAATGAGTCACGTAGGTGGGCCGGTTTTACAATGTTTAATGTCAATGTCAATGCTCATGATTCTAGTCTAATATGCTCTTAAAGTTCAAGGAACTAACTGGAAAAGTTGGCATCTTGGCCCGACTACTACCCTTTCTAATCAAGTAGTAAACCCGTCTAGGAATTAATCACTCAACGCTCGTATGTTCTATTAACCCCAATAATATGGTTCAAAAGTGGTTCCTTTCCTTCTCACCAATACTCTGAAATATTTACTACTACCCAATTATCTGCATTTCTACTATCCAACCCACTAATCCATCAAGACCCATGAAAAATTAGCATCATCAAACCTTAACCCAAACTAACTAGTACATAATTAAAGGCAAGAAATACAAAGGAATCATTTCAGAGAAAGCATTTTGCAAAGCATGTGAAATGGAGAACATTCTAAGAGAGCATTTAAATATCCTAGCTACAAATTACTACTAGGAAAGCATGCCTAAAGAAAGCATATGAAAAGGAAAGCATATGAAAAGGAAAGCATTCTAAGAGAGCATTAAACATCCTAGCTACAAATTACTACTAAAAAAACATTTTTAAAGATAGCCACAAATGAATCTACCAATTAATGCTAAGAAAGCAAATAAATAGAGCAATTTGGCTAAACTACACTAGATTAATACACAGTAAAAGAGATTCAACATAAACACAAAAGATCTTACATTAATTGTGAAACCCAGTATTTTAATAGCCTTGTTCTTTGATTTTAACTGGTTTAAAATGTTTTTCATATTATTTTTAGTCATAAAGTACTTCAACTTATTCGTTTTTCAATTCGGCAAATTTTTCGGTTTACGCGATTTCGGTTCCGGCTGATAAACGGGTCAAAAGTTGGATTAAGTGTAATTAGTGCATTGTGGTGTGTGAGTGTTGTAAGATGGCTGATTTATAATGTTATTTAGTAGCAAATTAAGAAAAAAATTAGTTTTTGGGTCAAATAGTCAACTTGGAGACTATTAGGTCAAATGGGTACTCTATTTGGGTCAATTTGGAATTTGTTTTAAATCTTCTTCTTGCTGATGTCTTAGTTCATACACATCCAGATGCTGGCGAAATTTCTTCTCCATTTTCCCCCAAAAATTTTCTTGGATTTCAAGTAGAAATCACTTGGAAGGTAAGATTTTATGTATTTTTGCATTTATGGCTTATGGGCTTTATGATCCAAGCTTTAATTTCAAGTTTTGTAGGATTTTTTATGGCTGAATAAACCCTCTTTTCAGCCTTATAAGTTATGATTTATGTATGTTATGGGTTGTTTTTAGTGTTTTGGAGGTTGGGAAGTGATTGGGGTTGATTTTTAACAACTTTCCATGGTTAGATTACAAAATTTTAAGATTATGAGTTAGGGTTTTGTCTTCCATATGTGACCTAGAGTGTTATGCTATGAATGCTTATGTCTATGCTCATAATGATGTTTTAAGAGTGTTTTAAGGTTAGTTTGGATAGGAATTGAGACTTGAAACCAAGTGGAATTGATATGACACAACCCTAAATTCCCTTCATTTTGTAAGTAAGCGGAAGTTTGGCGCAACTAGGATAATTTGGATAATTGGTTATGTTTGAAGGATTTTTAATGATCTTTTGATGGTTTTAAGTGTTTCCTTGGTAGTGGGTTGGATAGGAAGCATGTTTGAATCATGCGTGTGGCTAATCGGTAAAAATTTCAGTTTGGTAGTAAAGAGGAATTCCACCCATAGGTTGTTGCTCTAATGTTGTAATGGAGTTAATTGTAGTGGTTATGGGGTATGGATTGTTGTGGAATGCTATTGATATAGTCCCGGCTATTGCTCCGGTGAATCTTTCCGTTTATGGATTTTGTTGGTTGATTGATTATGTTGTTTTGAGTTGGGTTGTAACCAAGGTCCCTTGAATACCTTGGAAATGGATTTTGTTGGTTGGTTGAATATGTTGTTTTGAGTTGGGTTGTAACCAAGGTCCCTTGAATACCTTGGAATTGGATTTTATTGGCAGGGAGGATATCCTACTTATAGCCTCCAGGGAGGGGCGAAGTTTTTCGGTTTTTCTGGAAAACTGAGCTTATTATCTCCTAATCTAGCTGTAATAAGAATTTGGGGGATTAACTAAGTGTTTTGACTGGGGTTTTAGCTTGTCGAAGTTGGTCAGAATTTGTGGAAAGGTCATTTTTGACCAAAGAGCTTTTGGTGTCGTTTTCTATCGTTTCGCGTCGTTTTCGTTTCCCTAGTCATTCTTTAACTTCTACATCTCTTCTAAGAGTCCTCTTATATCTGTTTTAGGTACCACGCCACCTACCGCCGGCGATCGCGTTCTGTGATCATTGTGCAGTTTTTTGCTTTATAGGTGGGTAACATAAACCCTCTTCCACTTGTATTATGTATAATGACTTTCGAAATATGTTTGGATGGATTTGTGGGTAACATAGACCCTCTTCCACTTGTATTTTGTTTAATGATCTTGTCTCTTATACACATCTAGATTTTAAAATGTGTATGATGTTTGGAACTGCACTTTTACCAAGTTTTGGAAACTATTACATATGAAATCGGGACCAAGCTATTTTATGTTAATCAAATGATATGTTTGCAAACTCTTTTGATATGAAAGCATTTTATGACTGTTTTGGCTCATAGGTGACGTATGTATATAATTTTGGATGTGTTTGGAAATGTTTGATTTGTGGATTGTATAAGATCTATAGTCATCCATGGGACGCCGTGGTGACTTCTGTGAATGTTATGAACTATTTGATACGGGGTCTTGTGATGTGATAACTTGACCAACTAACCTCAACTGAGAGACATGGAACAAATCCAATGAACTCTAGACAACTCCAGAGGCAAAGCCAATTGGTATGCCAAATCACTCATGCTATTTTAATTATATTCCGGATTGAAACTGTACTTGGATTTGTTCACTATGCTTTAGCATACTATGTTTTGAAATGATTGGATCTTTTTGGCTACGCTATGCTTTAGCATACTATGTTTTGAAATGATTGGATCTTTTTGCTACGCTATGCTTTAGCATAGTATGTTTTGAGACTTAATGATTGGATCTTTTTGGCTACGCTATGCTTTAGCATACTATGTTTTGAAATGATTGGATCTTTTTGGTTATGTTTTGGACATGCCTGACGTTTAAATGGCATGAGACATTTTAGAAAACTACTTATGATTATGGTTTATTGACTTTTAAAAGGCATGAGACATTTTAGAAACTGCTTTATGACTATGGTTTTCGCAAATGTTATTATCTTTATGTTTTCTTTTTATCGAAATGGAAGGCCCCATTTGAAGAGCTTTTATGATATCCACTGAGCTAGTTATGCTCACCCCAAAAGACTTATAATTTTTCAGATTAGGTGCTCGTTTTTGACTCTCCACCGCGTTAGCAGCTTTTAGATTTTCTCCAGATTCCACATTGCTGGTAGGACTCTGCGGATAATCTTCCAAGTTTCTCTTTTGTTTGGAGAGGGGTAGTGTATTAGATAAGTTTTGTATTGATGAACTTTATTTTTGTTGTAGCATCTTTTGTACTAAGAAGGAATTTATGGGTTGTAATTCGTATTTTTGTGTAAAAATGAACTTATTCGATTTTATAGTTAAGAAATGGTTTGATGGTTCTATTACATTGCGGTTAAGTTTGTTGCTCTGTTCGTTTGTGCCTTGCGCTTTGGTCCGGTGTACCATTAGCGCGGCGTGTTACGGTCCCGTTTTTGGGGCGTGACATTAATAGTATTCAATCCACAACTAGGAGATTATAAATTACACTAAACTGCGTATAATTTAAAAAAATCATCCCCAAGTGGGGAGGAAAATGAAGGACAAATCTAGCCTACACTAGCACCTGCTAACACACTCTAACTATGTGAAAAAAGAGGATTAAATGTGCTATATATAGTGTTAGGGTTGGGAGAGAAATTTCAGCCACAACACAGCTTCATTCTGGACCTGGTTCACCTTAGAATTCAGCACTATAGTTGCAAAGCATGATGTCAGTTCCAGAGGATGTTGGGTATTTGTCACCAGGGTGACCAGATTTATCACCGCAGTGTCAAACTCCTGGAAACAGACCTTCAGCACTCGTAGGAGTGTAAACGAGCTGAGCAAAGCATGCATATTACTTTGGTCAAACTCAAATTCCAAAATTTTTAGATGGGCTCGAGACCGAGCTTTATCAAATATGGTTTTTAGAGTTTGAGCGCAATTCATTAAAATTAGACATAGTTCGAGTTCGAATAAAGTTTGCTCAAATTAATCAAACAAGCTCAAACTCGAATTCAAATTCAAGCCTATCTCGAGCTTGAATTCAAACTTGAGTCCGATTCCTTGAACTTTTCTAGAAAAAAAAATCATGATTTCTAGTATGCATCTCAATACATTTATTCTAATAAAATGCATCATTTATCTAGACTTTTCAATAGCATTCTTCACAGTCATAAAAAAAAAACACAATATTAAAACAAATAAATTTATCCAGCAATCACCTCACACAAAGTGAGTGAATCAGCAACACAATAGTCAAATTTAAAACCATCCAAACCGTACTACAACCCAGTGCTATTTAGTGTTATATAGCCTCTTGGATAAACAAAAGATAATAACTACAATTTACTAACAAAGTTCCATGATCCATCACAGTAGTACAAAATGACCAATGCAATTTTCGAATATCACTAACAAAAACTATAAAAGCGATCTATAAATCACTCGCAAGTTCAACCATAAAACTCCTCAATTTCTTGCTCAAGATCCAAAAGGGAGACAGGAGAATGTGAGACCAAACACCTGCAGGCCATACATAAAACTAGTAAAATGTCAAATATTAAAAACCAGAAAATAACTTTCGATAGGTTAAAATTTGAATTTTGCAAAATTTAGCTGACACTTTTCTCCAAATAGATGATTCACGAGATGAAAAGTTGAAATTTCTTTTGATGTTTTCACAGTCATAGAAAAAAAAAGTTAAATGATTAGCAATGTAATTTAATATGAATAGTTTTAGTTTCATATCTTACCTTCACCTTTTTTTTACTCCATTAAGGTTTCGACTTTAATCACCTCCACACATCAACACTTTCACTATTTGTCTCAAGAGAAAGTGAAGCTCGATGGGCATCTATCACTCTTGTTCCAGCACTAAATGTAGCCTTAGAAGCAACTATGCTAACTGGAATGGCTAAAATATCACAAGCCATCTTTGACAATATTGGGTACAATAACTTGTTCATCTTCCACTAGCCACAACAGTCAAATTGTAGAGGATTAGCATTTAGTGCATTCTTTTGTAGACCTTTCTCCAAATATCAACTAGTTCAGATTTTTAAGGTTCAAAAGTCCCTCTTTTTTTTTTCGGGAAACACTAGTGAAGGTGAGTGTTATTGAAAAGAAATTCAAAGTTTACAATAACGGATGTATGGGTAGCACCTAGCATCCAAAGACAGCAATCCATTTACAAAGCTTGAGATTGAGTCTTTGGAATATTCAACATATGACCGTATTCTAATGCCCTCATTTGCTAACCAATCTGCTATTTGGTTATCTCTCTAAAAACATGAGTAAACGTAAAACTTTTGCCTTTTAAAATATCAGTAATCTGATCTGAATTTGGGGGGTCAATACTCCATGGTGCTTGTGCTTTGCCAACCAAGATGTTTACTAGGACTTGCGAGTCAATTTCCACCTCAACCAATGATTCCGCTTGCAAATTGGTTTTATGGTTGTAAAAGTTGCAAAAAGCCTTGAGAAGCTGTCCATTATGATCTCGAATAATCCCACCTCTTGCTGCCATCCCCGGGTTTCCTTTTGAAGCTCCATCCATGTTCAATTTATAGGTTCCACAAGGAGGAAAAGACCAGGAAATTGATATTGCTCTTCTTGGTTTGATTTGTATGAATTGGTCGATTTCTCCTTGAAATAATAGCATGTCATCAGCCACCCCCATCCTTTTGAAAGGCTTGATAAATGATACATCCTTCAAGTGTGAACAAACCTCCATAAAAACTCTTTGGGGGAAAACACTTTGTGCATTGTAGATAACCTTGTTCCTTGCATTCCATACAATCCAGCATATGAAACATGGTATGATTTTATGGAGAATATGATCAACTGAATCCGAACTTGATGAATGCCACCACCATGACTTTACTTTGTCCAAAATGCAATTTGTTGGTGGAAAAATCAGCTCCATACAATTTTCAAAGAAACTCCAGATTGGCCGTGCTATTACACAATCCACAAACAAGTGATTGGCTATTTCAATATTATTACAAAAACAGCAATTTGAGACCATACAAAATCCGATTTTTGTAAGGGCATCATCTAGGGGAAGACGATTATTCAATAACGCCACATGAAGGCAGAAATTTTTAGTTGGATTTTTCATCCCATATTATTTTCCTTGTGAATGAGACTACACGTGGAGGGAATGTTGAGGACATGGAGAAAGTGCATTTAGGGGTCAATGTCCATACTAATCTGTCCGATTCTCCATTCAATACAAGGGCTTTAACTTCAAGACATTTACTAATGTTAAGCAGCTCCAATTTGGAATATCTTGTGTCTAGCAATAGTAGATCCCATGTATTTTCTCTCCAAACTTGTGACATAATCCGGATTTGTCCATCATATAATTGTTCTACAAGTTGAGATAGTGGCCTTGGTCCATCCACGTATCATACTAGAAGGAGCAACTTGCGTCCCTTATCAAGAAAAGC